>CM062290.1:88081466-88405589 GCA_031216915.1 Pictodentalium vernedei | reverse complement strand
GATGTGAATGATGGAGTGAAGCCCTTGGAACAAGTTGGGGGGAAGATTAATGGATAATGGGATCAGAATTTCCGTCGATGTGTGCGTCTGTGTGTCTGACTGTCAGTATGATCGTCCGTCCGTAGATAAATTAGTGTTGAATGTTTCTCGGGAATGCAATGGTCAAATGAACATGGTATGAGAGATTCCTGTCAACACATGAACAAGGGTACTCGATAGTATGCAGCAGTGGGGATACTTGGACATTTGATAATCCAATTAAAGTGACAGTCTATTCTCAACTTCCGGCATTTTCGATAGATTTATTTTCTAAGAAAATAAAACTATCAAATTTCTAGAGGAGTTCTGGTTCAATCTCAACACCATAGCGACACGTCTGCCAGCAAGGGCAGTGCTGGAATGAACTCGGGATGCATTAGTTCCCGTTGTTAATTATACAATGTTATCTTGCCAGTATAGAACATTGGCAAAATGGGACTAGAAGGGGTGAGTGTATGTTTGCAGTCATTCGAGGTACAGGAATATTTTTTGACTACAAGTAGTATTCTTCATTTTCGGCCAGTTAAGATGTGGTGTGTTCCAAGTCAGGATTAATGTTGCCGACACTTAATGCCCATCCCTCATGGTATGCTACTTTACCAGGGATATAGAGATATAGCCACCACTGGGAGCCAAAACATGACCTTTGATGTCGATGAGTGGTCGAAATGTTTTAGCGAATAACTTATCGAAATATGATCCGGTATGGCAATTTGATACCTTACGTTAGATTTATTAGATCAACTCAGGTATGGATTCATTGAGACATGAGTGCGCTACAAGATGAAGGATTTCCAAGTTGATTTGCTATGGAGTAGGAACTGACTAGTCACATGTGGCCTATGGCCAGAGAAAGACAAGGATACCATAGATGAACACACGGGTGAACGAAGGTATCAACTGTTGTACAGAGGCAAAATAGTTGGGGATATTGTATCATGCTATGCATGAATTAACACCGTCTTGTGCAGTAAATAACAGACTATTTTCCGAAATCTAAAACTGTATTCCTATACCCCGGACAATGTAGCAAGCCACATGGGATGAACATTTGTTAGCAAAATCAACTCAACTAGAAACATGACATGTGTTAACTGGCCGAAAATGGAAAAAAAAATACCAGAATAGGAGATGACTGGTCCTAACATGACAGTATACTACTCAATATTGTTACAACAGCCACCTTCACACTTACACAAAGGTGTGCACCTTAATCCAGCTTTCAAGCATTTGCAATTGCCCTTGCAGGCCTTGGCACAACTACAGTGGAGCATCAGTGCACATGCAGCACTTGCGTCTCCTAGGTGAGTCCAAAATGGGACCAGAATATTGAGACGTGGATTCCACTCCCATCCGTACTGTGATGGGTCTGGCACACATAAGTGTTTCTGCAGAGCACGATGCCAAATGAAAGATGACACAAGAATTACCCTTTTTACATGTTGATACAGAGCTGCTTTGGTGGGCGGGATGTTTTCCATAGACTTAAGGCCATGTGTGAACATATGCCGTCTCGCATCATTGACACGTGTACTGACACAACTGTTACTGTACATCTGTATGGTGAGTTTTTCGATATGCTGCATATGAGGGGAATCCTCTGAAAAGACTTGCGGATTCTCAGTCAATTCTATCATCATTTCAGTTGATGCGGGAAAATTCATCCATGCATTCCATCCTGTCTTCTTCCCAATGCCGAGCATGCTGGATGTTACATCACAACCTGTGAAGGCGTGGAAGAAAGTCAGGGCCTTACAGTAATCAGGTCCAAGTTGTGAAGCTATCTCATGAATTGGCATATCTTTATATGCCTTTCCAATTCCAAACCCAATCCACAGCTCACTGAGTCCAAGGTCACGGAATGTTGCGAAATGGTGCAAAGACAGAATGACGACATCAGAATCAACCGTGCGAAGAAAAGCTATTTTGTGACCTTGTGAGACTGCATGGTTGAGATGAAGCATCATGCGCGTGTCTGCTTCCTCGTGGTTCGATGGAGATATGTCACATAAGCTAACATCCTTATTGCATAGTACATATTCTCCTGATGTCGTTAACAACTGGTACTCGGATGTTGATGTTAATTTCAGCAGTTCAGCAGACAGGAACTTGAAAAATTCGTCTTTATTCTCACTAACTTTCAAGAATGCCTGCCAATTCTTCCCTTTAGGTAAAGGGACGTTCTCGGACACCCGTATCAACCTAACTGCTGTCTCACCGAGGCGTTTTGCTCGCGTCTGATTCTTCAAACTGCCTTCGGGGTAACAGTCATAGATCGCATCAACCCTTGTGGTGTTCGTGTTAATCAGAGATTCGATGTATGGCAATAATTGCAATCGAGCATATTCTCCAAACAGATCCGCTTTCTGTGGTTTGATTACATGGACTACAGCAGGCATATCCAAGATGACAACTGAAGCTTGTCTAGCTGCTGAATTCTTCCCTTGTGCAGGAATAGCTGGTAAACAATTGAGAATTTGAGATTTTGTCCCACTCCGTAGCTTACCTCTATCGGATAATGCTGGCGGATCACGTGCATTCTCGTGCATGAAAAACTCATCCATGTTTGAATCAGGCCGGGCTTGCAGTGAAACGAACATCTGGGTAACTATTGCGGCAGTTGCTTTACTTGACATGAGTTTGTCTCGGCCTTTGTCCAGGTTGGCTGGGGGTGGGTTAAGGAAGGTATATATATTTGCCTTGGGAATAACATCATTCAGGGGTACGGTGCATTCCACAAGCCTTTCCTTCAAGAAAGTGGAATATAAATGCTTGCCCCTTTCGGGTAATGACCGTAAACTCTTACTAACTTCGGGGTCCATATATTCACCAGTATCTAATGTCACCAGCTGACCACTAGTTTCATCATAAGGGTTGATAATGAGTCCCTGATTCACCAGATCGAGGAGAGATTTCAATTGATTCAGAAATTTTTTCTGCTCTGATACCGAACTTTCCGGGTGTTCCGTGTTATCTGATGATGTTGTGTGGAAACTTGCATATTCATACTCATCTATAACACGCAGAACTTCTGACCTTGAAAGCTCAATAACGACTTTCTCTTCAGCCTGGCCATAGAGACCTTTTGGACCACTGTCTTCTTTGAGTAGTTGGATACTATGTTCTTGGCTCTGATCTAAACCCATCATACTGAACTTCCTCTCACTACGCTGGACCACAAAATGGCCTTCCATGAATTTGTTGTGGATTGAAGGATGCCGCCTGGGTAGCTGAGACATGTCTCTCAGAAATACGGGGACCCACCGACAATAATTTGTATGTCCTAGGGCAAAAAAGTAACTGCACAACTCATCGATAGAACACAGTGTACCAGGCCAGTTACCGATTCGTTGGTTCCGAACGAATTGACAGCTTGTCAAGAGAAAGTTCCGAACGATTTCACCCCAATAGCGCGCAGTTGGAGATTGTGAAAGAATCCTCTGTTCCCACATTTCAAATGACTCATGGGGCCCAGTCTGCTGACAGTAAATCTCATAAGCATTCTTTCTGAGGATCTCAAGCCAAGCTAGAGTGAGAAGATATGCCTGTCGCGTCCTCTTGACATGTTTCCCACCAAGTAGGGATGATGCTACACCGGGTGTGAATATCTTTGCGAGGTGAAACATTCGCTCCCAACCAGAACCACCCATAAGCTTACCACCAGCTTCTTGGGTGCACATTTCAAGATGCAGGAATCCAATCATACACACCATTCGATCCTCACCTATCTCCTCTGGGAACAGCCATTGACATTTTTTCTGCCTGGCATACAACGGACAGTCACCTTCAATGACAGGTATCTGGCCGGGGTTTACGAAAGCAGTAGCTTCCCTGACCACATACATAGCATGCTTCTGCATACTGAGTGAGTCCGCTTTCTGCTCACTGAAAACAGGGAATACCCCAATAACTGCACGAGGTTTGACATTGTCTTGATCTTCATGTTTTGAAAAGAAGCCTGAAAAGGTCACAGGGACTTCATCAAGCTGCCAGCTGCCATCAACCTTCCCTTTATTGCTGATCTGTGACACATGAGACAACCAGTCATTCTCTCCCACGTTCAAATCTGCATATTCATTGGGCCGTACATTACATTCATCTGGAGATTCAAGCCTGATGTCCCCACCAAAGTCTTCAACGAAAGGAACAAATGCATAGTCGTCTGGGAGTTCAATTTGTGTGTCTTCTGGAACATCTAAACTCAGTGGTGGGGGATCAGTACCCACATTGTCCCTGCTCAGTTGACCAATGAGTGTGATGGACGTACCATGCATATCAGATCTACCAGATACATCAATGTTATCAGTGGTTCCTATCGAGAAAACATTACGTTTGCAGTTAGCTGGGACTACAACACCTTCGTTCTTGAACCGCAGTGAAACAGCTCTCGCGAAACTCCTGCGAACATCCATTACGCGATCATAAGAGACAGAGAGTCCCATTTGATGAAAATCTCTGATAAGATTTTTCATACGATCATGGGCATGCAACTTCAAACCCACATAAAGAGGCATTGGAGTTTCTCTGTCACGTCTCTGGTGAACATTTTGTGCATGTTCGGAGCGTTTCGCTGAATTGCTGATCAACATCTGTGAAATAGTACAAGCCACTCGAGTCTTGGCATTAACAGTCTCATCATCGCCTAAGTTCTGTATACTACATGTGCCCTCAAGTAGAACTCTAAGAAGAGTCAGGAGTGAGTTGGGTACAGGCTCGCTCAAGCAATAAGATGAAAATGATCCCGTGAAAGGAGCTTGAGATATGAGTATGTGTTTACGCAGAAGAAGACCCACATCAACTATCTTTTTTGCCTCTTCCTCAGACACTATACGAGTTAAAGATTCGGACAACAAGGAGCCAACTCGAAACCTACTTGAAATAAACACATCTCTACCCTGTGTGAAGGCGTCCCAGCCATCGCCCAATTTCTGCAACAAATGTTCTTTGAATCGAGTGGAATGTATTTCTTCACTAAGCCAATCAGAACCGACTTGCTTCAACCTCCGACTGTACAGATTCTTGAGATCGACAAGCTTCATCGCGGAATCGTTGTGTTCAACAAATGTTATGAGCTCTGCCATAACGAGAGGGTCATAGGGCAGGCCTGACGCGGAATGTTCGGCGTTCTTCGACTTTTTAGATTTAGCCGCTCGTGCTTCATTGGCAAGCTTACAATAACAGGTTTTGTGATAGTAAAGATCACTAGCAGCGGAATCAAATGCTGCATTGACCCGAGAAAAAACAACCCAGTTCTCGGCTTCCTTTGCCATAATTTTGAGTTTATTGTTATCAGACATTGATCTGCAAATAGGCTCACTGCTGTCACCTTCGCGTTTGTGACAATAAACACACTGGGGCAGTTTCCTGTCACAGCCAGATTCAAAACTTGTCCGTGTTCTTTTAGGACTCAGCGTGGAGCAGGATGCCACTGCCTCATTTCGCTCTCGCTTGTGTAGCACGCGCTGTACGATGTGAGTCCGAATACTGTCACGGCATGTCTTATGATATATTGCCTTATTCGTCAACAGTGACATCGACATACACTCATCACTCTCTCTCATCAAACAATCAATGGTCAAATTATATGGAAGCTCAACGCCATTATCTAGGAAGCGCGTTATGTCTTCCTCAATAGCTTTATAGGCGTCATGAAAACGAGATTCTCTATACGGACGCATCAATTTCTTGGAACTGTCTTGCTGGCAAAAGCAACAACGTTCCCAGTCAGTACTAGTCCGTACACGAAGAGGATTCTCACTCATTCTGTGAATGATTTTTGTGAACAATCGCGTTCTCGAATTAATTTCGACAGACAAATCAGAATTGCTTGCGGAATTACGCCAAACAAGAGATTGTATGGCAAAGAGACTGCTTCATAAAGAGCGTTGTTTCTCCGGGATCAGCGTCATTCAGGTTTGCCTGAATGACGCTGATCCCGGAGAAACAACGCTCTTTTCAAGTTCCAAGAAATTGATGCGTCCGTATAGAGAATCTCGTTTTATTCTACATCATCTCCCACGTCTGTTTCCAACACGTGCGTGGATCAGAGTTCACTTTCGCGCCCTTACAATCGGATGTATAGTCGGTAGACCGTCGAAAAGGAGGTTCCCTTCAGCCGCTGGCGGCCATTTTGGATTGTGCCGCTACTGGTCGCCACCGGTCGGTGTCAACTTGTAGCCGATCGTTTTTGAGAACCTCATAGCCTACACTAACAGTGTGCCAAATTTCAAGAAGGTATCACCAAGTGCACAATTCACCTGTATGTGACGAATTCCTCCCCCGCTATGACCCTAAATTGTAAAACCCACAATGTACCTCTGCTCAGCCTGGATAGACAGACGGATGGACCTTGTACTGTGGGTAGACATCAATAAGATAGAGTTGCACAACACATATGAAGTTATTCCACTGAGCATTCGGCAAGTTATTCATGAATTAATTTCAAGGCGGACAAGTCCATAAAGGGCAATGACTCTGGCAATAAAATCTCGAACGACACCTGCATTTCACTATGGGTATACAGCAATAGGATACACTTACACACCAAATATCAAGTCACTCAACCAAGTACTTAACAAGTTATTCATGATTAAATTTCAGGATGGACAGACAGATGGACTGATGGATGGACAGACAAGGCAATTCCTATATACCCCCATTGGGTGTATAAAAACAACTTGTCTGCATGCAATTTTACAAATAATGGCCTGTGAAACAGAAGATCTACTTTGTGAGGCCTTACCTGATGATATTGTTCATTTATTGGTGTTTAAGGTCACACATTTCTGCATAATGGCTAATTGTGACCACAACACAGAGATAAAGTAAAGTTCAGTCAATCCTTTATACCCATTTTGCACAGCTAGAGGATTTGCACCCCAGGTATTGGTGACTGGGTCCTATTTTACCAGTAAAACAGAGCTGATTTACCGTCTACCATTGTAAACAAGCACTGCTTCACTTCCTGGTGTTTGTACGGGGGATGGGGGTGGAGTATCTGATGATAACCTACTGAGAGAATGTCAGTGTTGAACCAACTGGATTGAATTAAAACATCGCAGTCAATGGGGGTGGGGTGGTGTACCTGATGATAACCTATTGAGAATGTCAATATTGAACCAATCAAACTGAACTGAAGCATTGCAGTCAATGAGGGTGGGGGTGATGATAACCTATTGAGAGAATGTCAATGTTGAACCAATCAAATTGAATTGAAGCGTTGCAGTCAATGGGGGGAGTGTACCTGATGATAACCTATTGAGAGAATGTCAAAGTTGAACCAATCAAACTGAATTGAAACACCGTAGTTAATGGGGGTGGGGGTGGGGTGGGGGGTGGGGGTGGGGTGGGTACCTGATAATAACCAATTGAGAGAACGCCAGTGTTGAACCAATCAAACTGAACTGAAGCATCAATGGGGGGGGGGGGGGGGGGGGAGTGGCAGGTAGGTGTGGTGTACCTGATGATAACCTATTGAGAGAATGTCAATGTTGAACCTGGGGATGGGGGGGGGGGGTGGTGTACCTGATGATAACCTATTGAGAGAATGTCAATGTTGAACCAGTTGAAACGAATTGAAGCATCACAGTCAATGGGGGGGGGGGGGGGGGGGAGGGGGTACCGGATGATAACCTATTGAGAGAATGTCAATGTTCAACCAATCGAACTGAACTGAAGCATCAAAGTCAATGGGGGAAGTGGCAGGTGGGGGTGGTGTACCTGATGACCACTTATTGAGAGAATGTCAATGTTAACCAATCAAACTGAATTGAAACATCGCAGTCAATAGGGGGTGGAGAGAGTGGGGGTGTGGGTTGTGCACCTGATGATCACCTATTGAGAGAATGTCAATGTTGAACCAATCAAACTGAATTGAGGCGTAGCAGTCAATAGGGGTGGGGTGGGGGTGGGGGGGGTGTACCTGATAATCTACTGAGAGAATGTCAATGTTGCACCAATCGGACTGAAATGAAGCATTGCAGTCAATGGAGGGTGGGGTTGATGGTAACCTATTGAGAGAATGTCAATGCTGAACCAATCAAACTGAACTAAAGCGTCGCAGTCAATTCAAAATTATGTCACATTTTAATTCACAGATATTAACCCTATCGCCTTTTTAACCTCTCTAGCTGCAATTATGATATTTCATTTTTTGTGATCTTAACATCTCGGTACTATTTTTTTTTTATTTTTAAAATTTCTTGTAAAATAGCAGGTCTTCAACCAAATATTCACTTTCCAAAACCACTTTTATATTACCCATTTTCAAGACTTTTTCAGGACTTGAAATTCCATAACTTTTGGGAAATTTCCATGACGTGCGGGAACTCTGAAGGAAAAGAGCAATTTCATTATTTCAGTCTGGATATACACACTGACTTCATTCTTCACTGCAGTATTTACTCTACTCTGGTGGAAATGTCATTCTCCATTTGATATAAAGTGATTTCCTGATGCTGCCAGTCATGTTATTCTCCAATGTAATACATAATATTAACTTTTATTTGCATTTTGGAACCAGTGAAATTCTATAGTATGATTGTTTATCAGATCCATGCTTAATTTAATAAGCAAGATCCTTTGTTTGTACGTTTAATGACACTACTAACAGACTCAGTCAAAATGTGCTGATGAGAGCACTGTGACTCAGTGATTACATCATTCGACTTCAAACCAAAAGGTCCACGGTTTGATAACCACCAGGGGCAACTGCATTGTGTCCTTGGGCAAGGCACTTTACCCTGATTGCCCACATGGAGGCACAGTGGTACCGTGTGCTAAGGTATATTAGCACATTGATGGTGCACTTGTCTTCAACCAGTGCTAGCCCTCTTGTACAGAGTTAGTACATTGGGGAGTATGATAGTTGCTTGTCACTGTTCAGTGGTTCTCTCTGGGTACTCTGGCTCTCACCCATAAGACTACGATATGAGGTGACCCTGGTTGTTGAAGGTGTTCTTAAACCCCAATAAAAAACCCAGAAACAACTAAGTTTTAAGCAAAAACGGGCCACCTGGACACCAGCCCGTCCACCCACCTGTCCGCCTGCCCGACAACCGACCTTTGCCATACCAGTAGTCAAGTTTTTTTTGAAAACTTTACTAAAAATACATTACCAACAGTCTGGGTCATATTATGACAGTCAGTTTTATGAATGGAGACATCTGGAACTGCACCTGTAAAATTCACCAAATGGCAAAGAAATTTTAAATTACCAATCACAAGGACACAGGGGAGTAAATAGTGTAGAGGGGAGCAAATTCTTTGAGTCATTGGGCAGTAGTTAAGACAACATGAGTCACACCAAGCTAACATCTGAAGATAGCTCTCAGAAGAAAAACATGAGCTAGATTAATTCATATTGGTTGAAAGCAGGCTATCTTCAGATATTGATGGCTGGGAGTGGGTGGAGGTGGTGGGTGGTGAGGAGTAACAGAAGAGAGTAACACATGTTTTCCCAACAATGACAAGATGTTGCCCAACTGTTCTTACGTACACACACTACCTCATCTGCTTGGTAGCTATTCAGACAAGGAATCTCATTGGTCTGACTCACATTTTATCTAACTAGCATCTAGTGACAGTTAACCCTTTACCTAACATGAAAAGCAGATGACAGTTGCAAAAATAATAATGAATAACTAGGTTTTTTTCATTTTTTGTCTCAAAAATGAGCTCGTTCCATAGAGGGGTCATAACTTATGTTTTTGAGACAAAAAAAGGAAATATAATAAAAATTAATTGGCGATTTTTTAGAACAGCGCTGACTGGTTTTGGCTGTTACGTTGGGTAAAGGGTTAAATGCCTATGTGAAGACCTTTGAACAAAGCCAAGCTGTTTTTGATAATACTGGATAGAATTCCCTCTGGGCCACTGGGCTTTCAATGCATAAGGCTATCCATACAAAATCTTGTGTTATGTTGATCTGGAGTGCAAAAGCTGTGAGTCCACAGAACTACAAAGGGTATCAGTCAGCAAACAAGATTTCCCTCTACAGTGGCAGACTGACAAAAAATTTGGCATTGGAAACAACAGCCCAGTAGAGAGACCAGCCCACTTTACAATTCAACAGCCCATTTTTGGCGAATGGCCAGCAAATTAGATCTTCATACCTCATACAATCGACCTCCCCTAAAAGTTAACCTTTGGTTTCTTGCTCAAATTTGACCCTCTTTTGGCATTCCCATTATTTTAAAATCTTTTCTTCACCCATTGAAGAGATAAGCTCATCAGGAAATAAAGTTGAATAATTTACGGGGCCACTGGTCAATTGAGAAATCTCCCGACTTCCCGATCTATCACGAACATATAATACTGTCAGGCGGTTGACAAACACACAAAATATTCCTGACAATATATCCATTTTCCTACCGATTACGCCCCATTACCTCGTATTGTGCATTACAATGCGAGGTAATGAGGCGTAATCGGTAGGAAAATGGATATATTGTCAGGAATATTTTGTGTGTTTGTCAACCGCCTGACAGTATTATATGTTCGTGTCTATCTGTCCGTCTGCCTTACCTTCTGTCAGTCTTTAAATTTGTTGGTCTGTCTGTTACACTCGTCCGTCCGTTCAACCTGTCTCCATATCTCCAGGCCTAACTTCTACCCTCTTCGACAAGTATAGTGTATATACCAACGCGATACTTCGTGAAAAATGTGTGTTATTTATCCAAATGTCTATCTTCCCTGTCTGTGTTTTTTATTTTTTTATTTTATTTTTTTTTTTTTTTTATTTTTTTATTTTTATTGTCTTTATGTATGCATGTCTGTCTATCTGTTTGTTTGTCTGCTGAGCTATTTTGTCTGTTTTGTTTGTTTGTCTGCTTACTTGCATATCTGTAGGTCCCATTCCTTC
Source organism: Pictodentalium vernedei (assembly GCA_031216915.1). Classification (NCBI taxonomy): domain Eukaryota; kingdom Metazoa; phylum Mollusca; class Scaphopoda; order Dentaliida; family Dentaliidae; genus Pictodentalium; species Pictodentalium vernedei. The sequence continues at coordinate 88,394,689 of CM062290.1, read as the reverse complement.
AATTTATTTACCTTCACTTCACCTTTCTCGATTACTATGTGCATTCTGTTGATAAGGTTATTAAATTAGGAGGTATTCATTTAAGTGGGCCCCAATGCAGTGAAAAAAGTGACATATTTCATAGCACCCTCACCTTGACATTACATATTGTCATTTTTAGGTATATAGTGCATTACAATGGGAGGTAAGGAGGCACAATCTGCTGGAAAATCGATACATTGTCATGACCATTTTATCTGTTTGTCAGATGTCCGACCGCCTTGTTTGTCCGTGTCTATCCATTCCTCCGCCTGACCTTCTGTCCATCTCTAAATTTGTCAGTCTGTCCATTACATGCGTCCTTTCGTCCTACCTGCCTGCATATCTCCAGGCCCAACTTATACCCTCTTCTACAAGTTTAGTGTATATTACAACGTGACATTTTGTATTTTTCAGTTCGTGCATTCATTCATTTATTCTGTGACGTATACGTATAATGGCTCATTCAATTCATATTTCCATCAATCTGTTTATTGATTAATCAGTTCCACTCATCCACTCACTTCTTGCAGCACAACTCGTGAGCTCATCCTCATTCATTTTAAAACATACAAAAATGAAATTATTTGTCTATCTCACATTTCTTTCATTCACTTCTTCCTTGTACATAATTCCCTTTTCTTCCATCCAACTCTATATGAGCACATGGAATCGGGCTGTCAAACACATTTCAAATAGCTCAACGCTCCTATTTAACACACATGCTGAAGCTGGTGACAATGGTGCTGTCAATCGATATGGCGGGTAACATAACTTTAGATGAGGTCCAGACTGGCTCGGAATACGACTTCATAGCCCAATATAACAATACATCCCCCTCTCCCGACGATGGTGAGGATTCTCCATTCCATAGTCATAAGCCCGAATGTAAGTATTATTTGCCAGAAAAGTTTCGATCGTTTATCAATAATGAAACCCAATCTTTCTCGCTTTTTCATATTAACTGTCAAAGTATTAATGCCCACTGGGAATCTTTACATGATCTTCTGTTCAACCTGCAAGGAACAGAAAATAAGTTTGACATCATTGGCCTAACAGAAATCTTCAATGTCCCCTCTAATATATCATACTGCCTTGACGGCTATCACAATCTTATAAAACGCAACCGCCCTGAAGGTGATGACGGTAGAGGAGGAGTCGGGTTCCTTATTAAAGAGAATATTGATATTAAAATTCGTCATGACCTGTCGACCTTCATCCCTCATATCATAGAAACTCTTTTTATCGAAATTAATGTTAATAAATCTCGGAGAATCATTGGGGTAATTTACAGACCCAACACACCACCGAAAGCGGACATTGATATCTTCTTAAATAAACTAAACGAAATAACTGACAAATTAAATCAGGAAAATGTATCTTCCTATATAATGGGCGATGTTAATATTGATCTACTTAAATATGACTCCAACACCAAAACAGATAATTATATCAACCAAATGTTCAGCCAGGGATTTTTACCTGTCATTACTAAACCCACCCACTTAACTACACATTCAGCCACACTCATCGACCACATATTTACTAACAATATTTTATCCACTGCAGTATCGGGGAGAATAATAACTGACGTCTCCGACCACTTTGGTACTTTTCACGTAGAAACCGTGCCCCTCAAAACAAAGAAAGAATCATATTCATGGACTCGAAAGGTAAATGCTGAAACTATTGCAAACTTCAAACTACTTCTATCACAATGTGATTTTTCCTCTGTTATGTGTTCAGAAAACCCAAACACGGCTTATAACAATTTTTTACATATATATCTAGGATTATTTGATGCGGCTTTCCCCCGAATACGCGTCTGTACGCATCAAAAATTCATAAAGAGGCAACCTTGGATGACAAGAGGGTTAGTTGTCTCATCTAATAATAAAAGCAAATTTTATAATAAAAAGTTAAAAAACCCCACTGAACTTAATATAAAAAACTACAAAAACTACTGTAAAATATTTAATAAAGTGAAAAAGCAATGCAAAGCAAGTTATTTTAAAAGTATTCTAAACGAGCACAAATTTAACATGCGTAAAACATGGCAAATACTAAATGACGCCATTAAAAAGTTCAACGGAACAACCAACTTACCTCAAATTTTTATACATAATGATAAAGAAATAAGTGACCCGACAGAAATAACTAGAGAATTCAATACTTACTTTGCGAATATAGGAAAACGAACAAGTGATAAAATACCTGGTACTAACAAGTCATTTCACGACTTCATGGAGGCAAACTCTACTAATACTTTTTACTTAAGCCCTACATGTGATCTTGAAATTATGAATATCGTAAAATCCCTAAAGTCAAAAGGAACCAAAGATTGTGATGACATTAGTTCAAATCTACTTAAGCAAACTATTGACCCCATCGTGAACCCTTTAACACACATCTTCAATTGTTCGTTTTCATGTGGCACTGTTCCAGACAAAATGAAAATCGCAAAAGTTATTCCAATATTTAAAGCAGGCGACCAACATAACTTTACAAATTACAGACTCATTAGCATTCTTCCAACATTCTCAAAAGTGTTAGAAAAACTTATGTCAGTAAGACTTTTAAAATACTTAAATCGTTTTAGTATCCTACATCCAAATTAGTACGGTTTTAGGAAAAATCATAGTACGGTGCATCCTGTCATGCAATTGTTGAAAACTATATCAGAAGAAAATAATAAAAGAAGCAAAAACAGCACACTTGCATTATTTTTAGATCTTTCAAAAGCATTTGATACAATAAACCATGACATTTTAATAAATAAACTATATAGATATGGTATTAGAGGTTTGGGTAATGACTGGTTTAAAAGCTATTTATCCGATAGGTTACAGTATGTCACATACGGCGACCATACATCTGACAGAGCAAAAATATCACACGGAGTTCCACAAGGCTCGATACTCGGCCCAACACTGTTCCTGATATATGTCAATGACATCTATCATGCTACATGCCTAAATCTCCTATCTTTTGCTGACGACACAACTGGGCTTTCTTCGGGCCCAGACCCAAATCAATTGGTCCAACTCATAAATAAAGAGCTTGAAAAAGTGTTTGAATGGTGTTGTGCTAATCAACTTGCACTAAATGCAACAAAAACTAAATATATTTTAATCAACCCTTCCGCCAAAAAATAAAACAACAATTCACCAAAATATATTATTAAATGGCCAAATCATAAGTAGAGTAGGTTCAAATAATGCAGAAAAATCTCTTAAATTCCTAGGAATACATATTGATGATAGTTTATGTTACAAACATCATGTATCTCAACTCTCTTCAAAGATTGCTCGGGCAAACTTCGCACTAAATAGAGTGAAGACCACACTTCCCCGTGAAGCTCTGAAAACACTTTATTATGCCCTGATACACACACATTTAGTATATGGGATAAACGTATGGGGTAATGCTAGAACGACCAAAAAGATACTGCTTCTTCAGAAACGCTCCATCCGTATAATAAACAATAAGAAATATAATGCACACACTGATCCCCTCTTTCGGGAAAATAAGATTCTTAAAGTAAATGATCTCTTCAAACTTCACGCGTGCCTGTTCGTTTTTGACTGGTATGACGATAACCTGCCAATATCCTTTAGACATTATTTCCACCCAGTAGTCAATACTACGGGTAGAGCTAGAAGAAGGAGAGATACTCTCCAAATTGTTAGAACAAGGACAAGGTCTCTTGAGAATTTTCCAACACACATGTACCCCAAACTCTGGAACGATTCAGACCTTGATTTACGTAATATAAACAACAGAAACATTTTTAAAAAACAATTAATCACAAAATTATTGTCCCCCATACTCCGACAACATCGACTGTAATAATCCTTACTGAACTGACTGTGCTTTTAACAATAGGTAGAATATTTTCAGAATAAACCGAGTGGGTATGCATTTTTCATTTTTATGCATTTCCAAGATAACACAAATCTAAAGCTTTCCAAGTGCAGAGCCGACAGACGTGGGCAGTGAAATAACAATAGGGGAATTTTGTACCTGGTCTACTCCTGTTGAGGACTCCAACTCTCGGCGTCGGTCCGCGGGAGTCTCTCTCTGAGAGCACCCCACAGAGAGGCTTCGGGGTTTGGAGTTGTCAAAGAGGGAGAAGTAGTTACTATTGACACATTTCTGCTGGTATTGTATGCGACTGGACAAATTCTCGTCTCTTGACCCTACCCTTTGCCCAACGTGGCGGCCGGAGCCGGCCAGCGCTATTCTCAAAAATTGCCAATCAGTTTTCATTATTTTTTTTTGTTTTTTGTCTCAGGAGCATGGGTTGTGGCCCCTCATTGGGGCGTGTTCGTCGAGCTCGTTCTGGTGGGGGTTCGTGACCTGTGTTTTGGGGAATGAAAGAATATAGTGATTCAAAAGTTTTTTTTTTTGTTTTTTTTTTTTTTGCAAGTGTCATCTGCTTTTTATATTGGGTAAATGGTTAACTCAATGCTCGTATCTTAACTAAATTGTGTGAGTTACACTCGCCACCAGCGACCAAGACAAAGTAAAGATGAACGATTGTTTGACAGTCCGATTCCAATGTTGCATTATATAACCCCCGGGAGACGACAGGTAGACAGCCAATCTGGCTATGCCGTCTCCCTGCGGTATACAGGTTTATTAGATTATTTTTGTCTATAATTCTGTATGTATATTTTTGTTCTATAATGATGCATGTATAATTTTCTGCTTTCTGTTGTATACTGCTAAATAAAGATTCATTCATTCATTCATTCATTCATCAGTCCACTAGTCATTATCATCCCTTGAGTACAGCAGATCAAACGTTTTTTTCACGCCGAAGGTGCGTAGGGACGGTGCATAGTGATGGTGTGGGGCAAGACCCTTTTGACCCTCTCTAACTGTGTGGTAGGGTCTTGTCTGGCAGTGGTAAAGGAGGAGAGGTTATAGGAACTTAGCAGTGCTTGTGTCTCTTGAGCTTTTTCTTCTGAGGAGGTGGTCTAGTTGAGGAGACCATGGCAGTTGGCATTTTTGAAGGACTCCTTGTGGATGACTGGCTTTGGGTCATATGTACTGGTCCTGGCAGAGTCTGGCATTACGATGAGCGGTGTCTGAGGTTTTGGTTGGAATCTTGCCTCAGCCAGACTGGTAACTTCTTCGATCTGCCTGGTTAGTTTTTTGTAGTTCTCATCCATTGCTTTATTGTGGCGGTCCCGCTCTTCCTGATGTTTCTGGCTATCAAAAATTATTCTCTCCAGCCATTTGTCCAGGTCCTGGCATTAAGGTTCCAAAGGAAGAGGCGAGTGAGGAGCAGGACAAAAAGTGCTATCTGCAATTGCAGATGGAACTTTGATGCACTCAAGAGGTGCTAATTTAATCTGAAAAACTTTCAATTTCATCAGGCAAACTGTGACATTTTGTGTCCAACGGTTCCAGTTGAAAATTTGTTGCAATAGCGCACAAACTACTATCAGGCCACAGTATTCTGCTTCATTAGTGCTCAACAAGGAACCACAATCCGCAAGAATTTGTCAATTGTGAAGCCATGTGTACAATCACCATGTCATTAACCCTTTACCCAACGCAGACGATATCAAAATTTATTATTTTAAATCTCATTTCTTTATATTTTTCAAAAAATTTCAACAAAACCATATCATGTGACCCCTGAAGGGTCTAACCAGCACCATTTGAACAATATTTACCCAATCACTTTCAGACTATCCCAAAAGTTTCATAAAAATTTAAATGTGGGTCAACAGTTTCTGCGGAGTTATCTCCCCTAGAATATCCACAAAGACCAACAACATTTTTATGGAACAAAAAAATATCTTTGCTGTTATTGACTAATGGTGCTGTGTAGCACACGCTCCTCAAGCCCTTTCAAAGAGTGTGTCACCTTATATCCACGGGTCCAGTTCCAGATGAAGTGGATTTTTAATGCCGTTTCTGCCACGTTTTTTAAAGGATTTTCAGGGATCGAGTACAGCCAGAATGAAGGCTTTTTTAAGACTACAATAAAATTAATTGATAATCAAACTTTTCTTGGGCACCAGCTGTAATAAGTTATAGGGTAAGCCATAGAAAATTTCACTCTTCTTTTTCTTGTACATTGATGCCCCCACCTGACAGGATTTCTTGGAAAGCTCTCCAAAGAAGCATTCCAGGATTCAGTATTATGGACTGGTCTTAGAAATGAATGAAAAAAAGAAACTACAAATTTTCTGCTATAATCTAATTACTCAGAAGGTCGATTTAAACACACTTCAATTAACTCCTTACATGCTGCTGGCGGATATTCCTGCCCAGGAGAGAAAATCACTTTCCACAAAAATAAGTCAAATTTAACAATGCCTAACCTAATTTTCACCTACAAATTGTACCGAATTTTTGACCAGCGATTTCTTGAGTCAAACTTTAATGAATTTTCCATCAAATCTAGTCATGGCTGCTTTATAGCAGCCATGACTATATTTGATGAAAAATATTTTTAATATACTCAGCGGGTTAAGAGTTAAAGTTCCTTCAGAGATTCAAAGACTTTCAAGCCCAGAAAATTTTGTTTTCAAATTTACGAATTTATTTATTTATTTATTTATTTATTTATTTATTTATTTATTTATTTATTTATTTATAGGGTTTAAAGACATTTTAACAGCCAGGGTCATATCATGTCGGTGACAGTTTTACGGTTGGTGGAAGCCGGAGTACCCAGAGACAACCACCGAGCAGCTGTCAGCTCTCCAACATCGTAACTCTGAACTCTGCACTGCAGCACAGGCAGGGTTAGATTGGCTGAAGACATGCGTACCATCGATGTGCAGTATGCCTTAGTACACAGCATCATCGTACCCCCATGTAGGCAATCAGGGTTAAGTGCCTTGCCCAAGGTCACAACGCAGGAGTGCTAATAAGGTGCTGAAATGGTCACCCATCCAACTACTAACTGTGCTCGACGTTGCTTAACTTCGGTGATCTGATGAGAACCGGTTACTGCGACCCTCAAAAATTTAAGGACATTCAAGATTTCAACACCATACTCGAACCAACAGCATTCTATGAAACTGATGGAAGAATGTACAGAAATGGGCACTGAAAACCATTAAACCAAAAAGGATCAACAGCATCTCAATTGTTAATTGCTGTCTTTGATGAGTTCATCATGAAATGTTTAAATTTCCTGCTTGAACAGAACACACATTTTGAAACCTAACAGAGAATATTTCAGTTCCTGTTGTCATTCTCTCAGGTGTGTATTGAAGGAAATTGTTTCTGTCAAGATTAGGTAATTTAATAACCTAAAAAATACACACAGAAAAGATTTTTGAATTTTTTAAACTGATTTCAATTTCAGCATTGACCCATCTGACTTCAAATAACTAGACTATGAGATGACAGTTAAAATACTTTTTACAAAAGAAGTAAAAACTATTTCAGCGATTCGTCTGCCCTCTTTGGGAAAGGGAGGGGCCCATGTAATTGGAATAAAAAAAGAGTGTAATTTGAGGTATTTAAAAAAAATAGAATTTTTCAAACTCTGGCAAAAAATGTTAAACCAAACCCTAATTTGAAGTTGACCTGTATTTTATGTGGATACACCTACAAAACCAAATTTTATTTGAATCGGTTAACAACAAAAAATGAATTTTCAAAGTTAAAAAAGGGGCATAACTCTGGCAAATTTTTTTAGACCACACCCCGATTCAAACTTGACCTGTGTTTTATGTTGATACACCTACGTGCCACATTTAATTTGATTTGGCCAACTATAACTGAAGTTATCACCAGGAAACAAAAGAAAATGAATTTTTGAAGTCAAAAAAGAGGCTTGACTGGAGCAAAAATTGTCAGACCACACCCTGATTCGAACTGGACCTGCATTTTATGTTGATACACCTACATACCAAATTTTGTTTGAATCGGTCGACAACAATTAAAGTTATCATCAGGAAACCCCCAAAAATGAATTTTTTAAGTTTGTCTGACCACACACCAATTCGAACTTGACCTGTATTTTATGTTGATACACCTGCATACCAAATTTCAGTTGATTTGGCCAACAAAAACTAAAGTTATCATCAGGAAAACAAAGAGGAATGCATGAACGCATGCACAGATGCATGCATGGACACACATACAGACATCAGCTATTTTAATAGCCCACCGAAAACTTTTTTTTTTGGGGGGGGGGGGGGGGAGGGGACAAAAATTCATGTCATAATGGCTCCAACTGGGAATTTGTGTTGCAGGAGAACAAACATACTAAGAATAAGAAATATTATCTTTGAATTGACCTGAGAACAATAACATTTACGCTGCCGAATGTGACTATTGTCACCAATTTTATGATGAATATCTGTATGTTCTGGTTTGTGCAGATCAAACCTACCATCTGATTAATTGTTGGAAAGGGCTCAAAGAGTTTCAGGTGAAAGAGTTTCAAGTGCGTTATAAATTTTATTAACCTTCCTTGCATACAGGTGTACATAGGGGTCCTCCATATATGGCTAAAGTGGGTGTGGCAGTAAAAGTGTTAATACAGAAGCTACTACATCCGTGAAGTTTTAATAACAAACAGTCACATGAAATCATGATCAATCTAATCTCTGTAATCTTTGTTGAAGTTTATTATACTATTATCACTTTAAGCCCTGACGGCATCTTCCATGTCAGTTCAATGGCATCAGTTTGAAGGGCCCATATTCATTATTTAAGGGTGGACCAATTAATATATTCAACATGTTGAAAACATTAATTGGTCCATCACACGAATTCACTGAGCAGCCAAACATCTTATGAATACAGGTCTTATCACAATTCAGAGTTTTATAAATTTTGTTGCTATTTTGGGAATTTTGGGGTTTGAAGTGAGAAAAATCATGCCAGAATGCCATATTCTGCCCCTGTTGACACCCAAATCCCAGTATTTTTATTTTTATAATATAGCTTATAACCATCATTCAGCTGGTCCCAAGGATGGTTCATAAACTTATCCTTTGGAAGCAAAAATTGAAAATTCAAAAGTTTGAGTGTCAATTATTTTAAAAAGCACTGTGTAAATGTTTCAACAAGGGCTATGCCCAGTGCATCATACACCTGATTAAGTTTTTTCAAATTGTTTATAACGCCTGTTTTCATCCAACAAACGGCCTGCATTGCCAAGCTTAATGCTTTTTTTTTTGGGGGGGGGGGGGGGGGGGGGGGGGGAGGGGGGCTGGTGTTATATGAGTCAATTCTTTTTCTGCATGTAATTGCTCCAAATGCTTAAAATTGGGCTATAGGAGTCAAATTTTTTGCATGTAATAACACATAATGCTTCAAAATGCATTTGAGATAAACTATCCAAATGACATGGTGGAGGGGGGGGGGGGGATATGGGGCAGGGCAATGCCTCAGACAATTTTATTATTCACTAATATTCTTATGCTGATCTGAGCATAGAATGGTCACTCACTGACAATGAAATGGCAAGCACAATACCATGCTAACCCTCTGATGTCAAAATATAAAAAATTCTAGATTCAAATATAAAAATTCTTGTAATGCAAAGAGGAATTTAACCAATTCAATTCTCTTTGGCAGAGCTCTCATAGATCTGTCAAACAAGATTCAATTAAATTCCTAGTTGCATTATGGGAAAAAATTGCTCCTCGAAAGTATAAATTTTATAGTAAATTTCCTTTCTTATTATAACTACTGCAATTGTTTACTACAGGCTTGCACTACAGTGGAAGAACCTAACTCGGATAAAATACTCTCTATTTTAATCTTTTCCAAGAGATTTGGGAAAGAAAAGTGGTGCAAAAACCCCACGAAAAAATAAGCCAAAACTGGGTCGAGTGCCATCGGAACACACCCAGTATGGGATACTTTTCCATAGTAGAAATCCACGACTTCCATAAACCAATGAGCAGTGCGTCATCAATTCATCATTCTTTTGATTCCGGCAACACAGGAGTTATGTGATCAACGGGGAGGAAGGATTCTTACCCAAATAAGAAGACGGGAGGGCCTCCATGTAAACAATTGCGGTAGGTATAATAAGAAAGGAAATTTACTATAAAATTTATACTTCTTATCAACCTACCCTGCAATTGTTTACTACAGGCTGAATAGACAATAGGATGGAGGAATCACATAACCAACCCACACATAACTCAACAGCACTGGAACCGTGGACAGAGTAAGAGATCCCTAGGCCTATCAAACCATAGCATCACAAACATTAGTAAAAGACAATGAAAGATGAGGCATATGGTGAAGTGCGACGCACAGACAGAAAGGGCAGTAACAGCACAGAGCTGGAACTGATACTGAAAAATGCTTAATGGCTGGGAAAGACAACAGCCTGAGCCGAAGAAAGAGGGCTCTAGGACAAAGGTCCTCTTCGGCTCCTGCAACTGTCACAGATAAAAGGAGAACGTAGCATGTCTCCAGTAGGCTGCCAGTATAACATCCATCATCCGATAACATGACAGAGTTATTAAAAGAGGAAGACAATGCACGCACCTCGTGGCAGAAAAAAACAATTGGTAATACAATCACAAGTAGCTAGACGAGCGGAAGCTGCATGAATAGCAAGACAAATCCATCGAGAAATGAATGCAGGAGAGATCTGGCATGTGAGAAAATGCATATCCATCCAGGACAAAGGCCCGAACGCCCCCCCCCCCCCCATCCCCAAGCAGAGCAGCGCCCAAGAAAGTGACCATCTTGGAGTAAACTGCAATGTCCTAGGCCTTTTCAAGGAAAAGAGCTGAACAAGATTGGAGAGGCAAGGATGAGTGTCGAAAACAATGCGGTACCACATATGAAAAAGGTCTCCGAAGTATGGACTTGTACCCATTGCTGGAGACTCCCAGAAACAAACATATACCAGAAACTCCGCAAGCGGTGTGATCAAAGGAGTGACAGAAGCAACAGAGTGATCGCACACCATCGAGAGGCTAAACCAGTGGAGTGAGTGCCTCCTTGAAGAAGAAAAGCAACTCCACTGCTTGTCTCGAAAAACCACTGCGGAGGAGACAGGACCCGATAAAAGACATGTGTGAAGGCACAATGAAGTCGGGTCAACTTGAAACCTCCTCAGGCGACTTTGGCAAAGAAAGTCGCGACGTAGAGGGAGACATGCCGGAACCGCCGCTAACAGACACCGGAGCAGAATGATCCACACCCACCGAGGCGACAGGGGTGTGATCGAAAGGATTCGACGACTGCAGGTTCATATCTGGGTGAGAACCTGAGACGGAATCAGAACTGGTAGGAAGGCGTAGCCGACAAGACCGCCCCAAAGGAGGGCCTGAGCATCCACGGCGAAAGCCAGAGCATCTGGACATGGGGACATGAAAGTGTCCACCGGATGGTTCCAACGAGTCACAAAGAGATCGATGGAACACCGCCATGTGGAGCATCCACTCGGTGGAAAAGAACCTGCCCCATCGGGACAGGGAGTTCAGGCTAGGACGTTCAGACGACCGGAAATGTGACGAACAACCACCCCCGGCGTTGACATCCTGAGCGAGCAGTAGAAGATCCCGAGCCAATTCGTACATTGGAACCGAGTGCGTGCCACCCTGGTTCCGAATGTAAGCAACCACTGTCGAATTGTCGAATAACAGAAGGAATTGACGATTCGACAGGTGAGGGATCCACTGCCTGAAACCCAGAAGAAGAGCAAGAAGCTCCTTCTGGTTGATGTGTAGAGATGACCGATCCTGGTCCCACATCCCGTGAAGGGAAAGACCTAGAGGATCCAACGTCGCACCCCATTCGAGATTGCTGACATCTGTCGTCAGAACGCGATTGGACGTGGGTAAGTCCAACAGGACACTCAGCGTGATCCACTGAACATTCGACCAGTGGAGAAGGTGAGGATAAGAGATTCTGGTAACTGAAGCACCAGTGCCAGAGAATCGACATTCTGCCTCCAACGACTGAGCAGAAAGTGTTGAAGAGGTCTGACATGCAGCCGACCTAGAGGAATGAGATCCGTCACCGAACCGCAGAGAGCGAGCAGCTGGAGAATACCCTGTGCTGTCGCGGAAGTGGACTGGGAACAGAGTCAGAGCAAAAGCTGAGAGAATCACAGCCCTGGCCTTGGGAACCGCCACTGTACTGAACTGAGTGCGGAAGGCCATCCCCAGATGACAAAACAACTGAGAAGGAACCAGATCCGACTTCTCGTTAGTAAGGCAGCATTGGAATGCCTCTGGAGGATATCATCTAGATATGCCGAAGTAGTCACCCTGGACTGTGTGCGATGGAAGGCTATCACATGCGACATCAGATGGGTGAAGGCCCAAGGAGCCAGGTTGAGGCCGAAAGGCATGACCTTCAACTGGTAAACTCGCCCCAGAAAAGTGAACCTGAGATACTTCCGCCACACCCGATGAATCGGAACGTGAAAGTAAGCGTCACGCAGTTCGATGCTGGAAGCAAAATCTCCCTGGTGAATGGTACGGCGGACCGACCTGAAAGTCTCCATGCTGAACTTGGGAGCAATGATAGACTGGTTCAGGATACTCAGATCGATAACCGGTCAGAGTCGGCACCTTCGGCACCAAGAACAGGTGGGAATAAAACCCCACTGATTGAATGTTCTTGACGACCTCGATTGCCCCCTTGGCCAGGAGATTGTCTATCTCTGTGGACAAAAGCTCCCGACGTAAAACGTCTGAAGAAACTGTGGTTGGAAGAGGCACTCTGGACAGAGTGGGGTGCCTTCAGAAGGATATTCGCAGCCCGGACCGAACAACATCTAACACCCAAGGATCGGATGTGATGGTGGCCCAACGGTCTGCGAACTCTGCTATCCTTCCTCCAACCTGGACGACTCGAGGTGAGGACCTTCAGTTCGAGCCTCGAAGAGACCCGCGAGAGGAGAAACCACCTCCTCTACTGAATGAAGAATTCTGAGACTTCCCTCTAGCCTGCCGGCGCTTACCCTTACCCCGTGAGTAAGAAGTAGAAGCGGTGGCAGAAGGATCAGCCCTTTGCTTCGCAGAGGAAGCAGAAGGGTACTTGTTAGGCTTTGAATGGTCCCTACCTCCCCTAGAAGGCTGATCAAGCTGACGAAGCAGCAGCTGATATTTGGAATAACGTAGGATGTCATCCCGGACCGTCGACACGGAACCCATGGAACAGTAAGCAGACCAAAGAAGCAGACCACGTGTGCAGATAATCAAAAGAATGATGAATTGATGATGCACAGTGCATTGGTTTACAAAAGTCGTGGATTTGTACTATGGAAGAGCGTCCCATACTGGGTGTGTGCCGATGGCACTCAACCCAGTTTTGGCTTATTTTTTCGTGGTGTTTTTACACCACTTTTCTTTCCCAAATCTCTTGTGAAAGATTAAAATAGAGAGTATTTTATCCGAGTTAGGTTCTTCCACTGTAGTGCAAGCCTGTAGTAAACAATTGCAAGGTAGGTTGATAAGAAATTTGGTATTTTGACAAGAGTGTACAGAGATTCAGAAGAGCACATGACTAACTTGTTTAGAGTAAATAGGCAGTTTTAAAAGCAACTTTACTTCATAAAGCTGAATAAGAACACAAAGTTTATTGGCCAATGCCTTTGTAAAATATTAACAAGACTAAGGGTGACCGACCGCCCATGGAAGCCCTGAACTATGGCCAGTTGGCCAATATTAATGGAATGAAAAGTTGTGTGTAGAATTTGTTCAAAATGAAAAACCTGACTCTGTGAGAGAATTAAGTTTTCTCATTGCTGTGACCTTGACAATTGTCACTCAAGCATGGTGTTGCTGTGAAACAGACCTTCTATTGGTCTTTACCTTTGTGTGGAGTTTTGTGGAAATCCACCAATTATAAAATTATGGCTCAGGACGAACAAGTACAGTATGTGAGAGAATTAAGTTCTTCCATTCTTGTGGCCTTGACCTTTGTCACTCGAGTATGGTGTTGCTGTGCAAAAGACCTGTCATTGGTCTTTACCCTTGTGTAAAGTTTCATGGAAATCCACCAAAGCATTATAGAGTTATGGCTCCAGAATGGTAAATAAAACTCGGACAGATGTATGGATGGAACGACAGACTGATGGACAACCCAGATTTAAGATGCCTCTCTACTGGACGATCCTAGATAATTTATAAGTTTTAATTCAGAAATGCAGATGTAAATTTCAGTGTGTCACAATACAAAATACTTTAAAGCCTCTTCAAAAAAGTGAAAATACCAAAAGTATATTTATTTATTGGTGTAAAGGTCACATATTTCTGCCAGTTGGCCATCTTAAAACCAAGCATGAAAAAAATTTTGTCACACACTTCCCCTCATGTTGATCATTTTTTGTGAAGGTTCATGAAAATGTGGCTAAAACTGTGGAAGTAGTTCACTCCATAAGTTTACATAAAAACAAAAATCCAATATGGCCACCAGTCGGCCATCTTGAAACCGAGTGGGAAAAAAATTGTGTCACACACTTCCCCTCATCATGATGATCATTTCTGCGAAGTTGCATGAAAATGCGGCTAAAACTGTGGAAGAAGTTCGCTCCACAAGTTTACATAAAAAAAAAATCCAATATGGCCACCAGTCGACCATCTTGAAACCAAGCAGGAAAAAAATTATGTCACGCACTTCCGCTCATCATATTGATAATTTTTGTGAAGTTTCCTGAAAATGCAGCTAAAACTGTGGAAGTAGTTCGCTCCACAAGTTTACATGTGCAACGGACTGACAACAACAATGACAGACCACCCAACAAACAAGTTGACTCCTATAAACCTCCCCTAAACTTTGTTTTGTGGGGGTAGAAATATAATTTTTTCAACTGCTTAATTTTTTAAATTATGCGGGCGGTTGTGGCCGATTTGTTAGGTAAAGGGTTAACCAAAATAATCTTGTTTTTGTTTTTGACAGAGCTCAATGAGATCTGTTAACCGGTAGAATGCAAGCCCCCCCACCCCACCCCCATCTCCTCCTCCACCTAGAGGTGCTCTCCCATAAATTGTAACAAAGAAAATCCATACAGACCAAATAATTTAGATTGAAAGATAATATGAAGGACACCAACAGAGTTTGAAGCCTCTGAGTCCCTTTACCTAACATGAAAAGCTGACAACACTTGCAAAAACAATTCTTGAACGAGCTCATTCCAAAGAGGGGTCATAACCTAAGTTTTTGAGAAAAAATAATGAAAATTAATTGGCGATTTTTGTGAATAGAGCAGGCCAGTTTTAGCGGTTACATTGGGTTAAAGGGTTAGAGTAAAGCTTTCAGCACTCAACCAGTTAAACAATATTTAATAGTCAAATTCCCATTTGCAGTATGGGTAAACTTTGCAGCTTGATAATTGGATATTTTGATATTATTTCGACAACAGAAGGTTAAGATTTTCTCACAGACTAACATTTCAGGCAATAAAACATTTCACAAAAAAATTTTTAATCTGACTTATGGGTTGAAATTAAATTAACTTGAACTCATTAGATTAGAATTACTGCTTGTGTCAGGAAGAGGAAAATGACAAATGCCTCCTGGTAAATTTGGCGCCTCCTGGTAATTTACTTAGGGAGAAGAGGTTGCTAGGACTGAGAGAGAAAAAGACAGACAAATTGTGTGATGTCCTCTTGAATGAGAATGGCTGAATAAAAAGGTAGTGCAGTGGAGCACAGTGGAGCCCACTTAATTGGATATCTCTCAGATGAATAGCCCTGTTAGATGAATATAATTTCCATCACAAAACCATTTACCATACCTCCATTACAAATTTGACCTGTTAATTGAATATAGGTTGCAGAGTAAACTCCTGTTAATTGAATAAAAATCTTGTAACCTTTTGAGAAATTACCCCAACTCTCCCCAGTTTTTCTTTGTTTATAGACCTTATTTGGCCTCAGAACATCAAATACTGGCATTTAATCTATTATATCTTGTTTGATAGAGCTCATGGAGCTCTGTCAAACAAGAGATAATAGAATAAATGCTAAATTTATCTCTGGAATACAGAAAAGTGGCACAAACCCTGTTAATTAAATACTCCTGTTAATTGAATAATTTTCATTGGCAAAGTGGCTATTCAATTAACAGGGTTCCACTGTATCTTGTAAGGTAGTTCTGAGTCATTCTAAATGAACTGGGAATCCCTGAATGAGATGGATTTTAATTGGCCAGTGACAGATGGTAATACTGTATGAACCTGGGTATAAGCCCATAATCGAAAATAAGCCTACCTCCCAAAATTTCAGATTTCAGTTTCAGAGTCCCCTCCTTGTAAATAGGCCCTGCCCTGACATTTTAATGACAACATCCATGGCAGCCATGCTCATACATTAAGTTGTTACAATGAAAAAGAACCCATTACCCATCACATACGAGATCAAAATTTGTTATTTTAATTATTTATTTTTCAAATGTTTAAATAAAAAAATTTCAACAAAGCCATATCACTTGACCTTCTTATTGGAAAGATCTCAATGAGCTTGTTCCAATGAGGGGTTACAAAATATGATTTCGTTGAAATTGCTTTACATTTATTTTTAACTGTTCAATTTGTAATTTATGCGGGAGCATGCATCTGAAGCATTAGGACAAGGTTTAATACATCTTTGTTACGGGACTGACCGAGTCACCTAACTTTGTGTCAACTGTGCACCCAAATTCTCCACATTCCTTTCTCGAAAATAAACCCACCCATGTACTTTTGCCCTCTTTTACTCCATGCACTCCCTGGGCTTATTCAGGGTCATGATAGTACACCAATTGACTGTTTATGAAAACTGTAATCAAAAGATCATAATTCAAGTATCTAATCATTAAGAAGGCTCATTGTTGCATTCAGAGAGCAGGCCTGAAAATAAGCAGTCTGACATTTGAAGAATGAGGTCCCCCAGAGGGTGAATTTGATGATGCTATCACATACAGTGGGCCAATTTATCCTCTGGGTATCTCTCTTTTTGTTTAGGTTTGAGACCTTGATTCAGATTGAGGTTCACAGAGGGTAAATTAAGTGATGCTACCCTGCTATGCAAGGTAGCATCACTAAATTCACCCACTGGAGACCTCATTTTGCAGATGACAGTCTGCTTATTTTCTGGTTTGTCAGATAGTTTGTACAACTAAAGAAGACAAGACAAGGTATGACTGCACAACCACAGATGTGCCAAACCCATAAAGTGATGGCTGAGACAAAATGTTTGTATGATTTGATGATTTGAGTTTTCATAATTGCATGACCTTGACCGGATGGTGCTGCAAAACACAACTGCCCATTGTCCTTGACCCTTGTGTGAAGTTTTGTGGAAACTTCACATAACCATTATAAAGTTATGATGAAGTAATAATATTCCAGAGAGAGATAATTTTTTTTTTTTAAATTTAAGTTTTCATAATCATACCACCTTGACCTTTGTCATTCAGACCTTGTGGTGTTGCACAACACACCTTCTCTTTGTCCTTTACTATTGTGGGAAGTTTTATAAAAACTGACTCAGTCATTATAGAGTTACAACAAAGACACAATGTTCTGGATGGATGAATAAAATTTAGACTGACAGATGGATGAACAGAGGGAGGGTGGACAACCCACATTTAAGATGCTCCCTTCTAGAGCATAAAACTCAGGACTTTCAAGGATAATTCTAGGGAATTTTAAAGACCTTTCGAATACCTTCAACATAAACTATTTTAATCATCTCTGAGTTTGTGTACAAGTATGTATGTTAGTTATTACTTAAGGGCCTAGATGATTGTCCTGAATTCACACTGGGTCACGGACTGTACATGTCCAGTTTAAATATATTTATATGTTGTAATATAGGATATTTCAGCCCTAGCATCAATTGTTTTATGGGGAACACCCTTGTCATTCTGTTTAGGGCACACCTGTAATTTCAGCCTGTTTCTGACAGCTGCTTTCATGCCATTGACCTCAAGCTGACCTGTTGCAATATCATTCACATACTCTATTTCTAAAACCAAACTCCTAATAATTTCTTAGTAACTTTCACCAACCCTTATGTAATCTGGCACTTCCCAAGAACAGACTATATTCTCTTTGTCTCAAACCATGCAATCCCAGAATACTTGCAAAACTTTCCAATGGTGGAACCAATTTTCGTGCAACAAGTTAGCGTCACTTTGGGACAGTTCAACTCTTCTACTGAAAGTAACAAGTGGTTGGCATTATATGTGCCCCTTTTGGCAAAATTCTTCAAAACTTCGTTTCATTTCTAATTGTTTTCTTAAGTTCTGTGGCATCACATGGCTGCAGAACTCATTATTAAGTCATCAGTGATATTTATTTCAATAAACCAGCCACCTTGAGGGTGCCCATTATCATCATCAAACAATTTTCTGTTGTTTTTGCCAAACAAAGCTTCTCCCCAGGAAGGCAGGGTAAGAGTTATTTTGTCAGATGGGTGGTCTACCATAAATAATACAACACGAGGATTGGAACACAAGTCATGGCAACTTATTAAGTTCCTCTCCTAAGTGTCAGGTGGCTTAGTAGTAAATTCTTGTCAAGTCTTGACTGCCTGTTAAGGCAGCCAAGACTTGACAAGCATGCCTGGCATTATGAAAAATTTAGGGGGGCTAAAAATCGCTCTCCTGAAATGATCTAGGAGAGCCAATGGCTCTCCTAATTTTTTTTGACATGGAAGGCAGTTGGATATATCATATGAATGCAGTTAAACACTGTGACCAGACATGCTCTACTCACAAAGTTGCATTGCATAATTTGGATAGTTGTAATACATGTTACTTCGACGGTTACTCAATACTGTGTTGAAGTCGTTGGTCCCAACAACTCACAACTGTCACAAGCCAATCATGGTTCAACTTCATCCCCTTCAAGTTCATCCCATCAGATAAATTTTGAATTTCAGTTCATTGCACCTCAGCCAGCAGTACAGTACATAACATACGTATATGCCCATGTATGAGTCACACTTTTTTACCTGAAATGTTATGTCAAAATCGGGGAGGTGGGGGGGGGGGGGGGGGGGGGGTCATCTTATACAGAGGTAGGACTTGTTTCAGAGAATTTTCAGGGCACTGACTTCTTCGGACAAACGTTGTTCCTACCGTTTGTCAATTGTATAACAGACAGTACAATCGTGTGGTTTTGACTGAGTGCAGATTCACCAAAATTATTTTCTTTTCATTTTATTTCAGTTTAAATTCTTCAGAAAATAAATTGTCAATAAAATATTATGTGTGTTTTCTGTTACTTTTATCCATAAATAATAATAAAGAATTATTCTATTTAGTTGTTGTTGTTCAATCAGCCCATGTGTTTACATCAGTGTGTGTACCGGAAATCAGGTTTGTGGGGCCAATATGGATGAAACCATAAAAAATACAAAATCATCAAAATAACAACGAAAAAATAAATAAAAACACATTAAATGTATGCCAGCAATACCTGGAGAGAAGTATTTATATATTCCATGAACTCCAATTCACTGATGTGTAATGTCCGGTTATAAATTACGCACACGTGCACCAGGTAAAGTTACGTTTCAATAGCATCAACAATGCTTAAGTGGGACAACGAATGAAAACAATTTGCGCTGTAACCTGCGCATTTGTTGTATTTTTATTGGTTTTTCCAGAACGTTCTTACATTCCGGAAAACCAACTTAATCACAACAACTGCGCAGGTTACGGCGCAAATGGTGCTCTGATTCTGAAACTATGAAGTTTCAGTCACAAACGAGCATTGGATTTTCTTGACAGGGATGAAGACATTGGGGTGATAAACAAACAACGAAAAACAAAAAAATGTGAGTATTTTTTAATAATAATTTTCCTTTATTCTTTTATCTTATTCGCCATGTGGTAACTTGTAAAAACTTACTTATTTCCGTTGCATCCCAAACTGCCCTAAATTGGCAAAACGTAACTTGCAACTAATTCTTCTGACTGCATATATTTAAAAATGGGGGTGCGACTTATACATGAGCTTTAGGCAAAAGGGAGGAATTCCGAGTGTGAGTTTGGGGTGCGACTTATACACGGGGGCGACTCATACACGGACATCATCCGACATATACGAGTACCTATTTTTGTGCACCCAGGGGAGCGAAATTTTGCAGACCTTAATGGTTCTAGGCGCAATCGTTAAGGCACGCGAAAAAATCGCGCACCTGAAAATGCCAGGCCTGGACAAGAAACTACTGCCAAAGAAATTTGTCTACTGTCAGCAGGACCTCCTGGCATCTTATAGGCACCTGCTCTGAAGACATAAAAGTTGTAAATGGGCTTTTAGACCAAAAAGAAAAATATTTTTAATTCTCAGCCAATTCCTCGCTACAATTGAACCTCCTCACTTGAGGTTTTTATTGCCTTGCAGCATCTTCCAATAATACTATACAAGTGTACCATCAGGTGGTGGATCAATATACGGCCGCCTATGAAGAAATTGCGCTTGTGAAGAAATTTTTAGTTGAACAAAAAGGTTAATAATTCCATCAAAAATAATTGTACATTCCTGGCTTATGACCCATTAAAGTTGAATATACTGTTTTCATGTTATTGCATGGAGAACCAAAAGTCACCAAAACTCCCAGATTGTTGACATGGCAGCCATATTGGACATGCCAGAATGCTGGTTATCGGAAGGAACCATCCTCTAATCAACCATAAAAAAACAGTAACTGAATGTATTGTTTTCAAGTTATAGCATGGACAAATAAAAGTTAACGAATGGACGGACGGATGGATGGACAGACAGATGGACAGGACAATGATGCTGGTTATTGAAAGGAACCATCCTCTAGTCATGACTAATCAATCATAAAAAAACAGTATCTGTTGGATGTATTGTTTTCAAGTTATCACGTGGGAAAACAAAAGTTAACGGATGGACGTTCTTACAAATGGCTACTAATGTGGCTGTTTTATGGACATGTTCGGTGTCTAACCTAAAATCCTTGTCCAGCATAATAAAACAAGTTTTTTGGGGGAAAATGTTTGGGGGGTCAGCTAACCCTAACCCTACCCTTTACTGACCATAACCCTACCCACCCCTAACCCTAAGCTAACCCTAGCCACTTAACTCTAACACCCCTTCACTGACCCCACCCCACCCTAAACCCCACCCCAAAATGCCCTAACTCTACTCTACATTTATCCCCCCCCCCCCCCACCCCACACACACACACAATAAGAGATTCTGTTACATGGCTAGCCACGTAACAGACTTTAACCACATAAGTATCTTGTTTTACTAACTCGTAGCCACATAAGTAGTCATTTGTGAGTGCGGATGGACAGACAGACAAATGGATGGACAGATGGACAATGACGCTGGTTATCGAAAGGAACCATCCTCTAGTCATGACTAATCAACCTTAAAAAAACATTATCTGTTGGATTATCAAATGGACAATCAAAAGTCCCTAAAAATCCAAGATGGCTGCCATGGCAGCCATCTTGGATATGCCAGAATGCTGGTTATTGAAAGGAACCATCCTCTAGTCATGATTAATCAACCATAAAAAAATGGTATCTGTTGGATGTATTGTTTTCAAGTTTTCGGGTGGACAAACAAAAGCTAACAGATGAATGGACGGACGGATGGATGGACAGATGGATGGACGGAAGGACATTGCCATACCATAATATGGTCCACTCATATGAGTAACTGAATAAAAATCTGGAGACTCAAAACTTTTCACATCTTTTCAATGATGTATGTAACTGAAAACTGAAGAGCATAACTCAAGATACAAAACATTTCAACTGGTTGAGTGCAAGAATCCACTATTGTAGCTCCAGTGAAGCCACTTTAGTGGCTTTACACTGTATGTATTTGCTTGATGTTTGCTCAGCAGGGGGCGAATTTTACAGATACAGATAGTATTAATATAATGGATTGTTTTTGATGCACAAAAAAGTCACAAGAATCAATATGTATCAATCTGAATTGCAATTTGTATTGCACACAGCTGAATTCTAGTACCCAAATGTATCAACAATTTGATTCAACTCCAGTCTTGACTTGACAGGCCAGATAATATTATCCCACATGCCTCCCCAACTATGATAGAAAAATCTCTCCCAAAGGGAAGAAATGTCTGGATCAGGAATGTAGCAAAAGATTTATGTGTGTAACATAAATATTTGACACCAGACTGAAGCTTTTCTCCCCAATATGTACATGGGTAATCAAGGAGGAATTAGTTTCCAACCATCCTCCAGCTATGCATAGTTTTGGGGTGAAAAAAGTCCAGTCTTCAACTGCAATCTTTCAATTTTGAAGCGAGCTGTTGTTCTTGCAAGCCATTGTGTCTGCAATTTTTATTTTGTACAAGCAGACAACAGCCCACTACAGCTCATCCTACTAAGTGATTAAAGTCTGTTCATGGGAAATGTTTCAAATGATACAACATGTGCACAGCAATTTGGGCAATATACCATCAATCATAAACTGTAGCATTCCAAAACTTCACACTAATAAAACTAATTAGTTATATGCATTTCGAATAGTGCAGACTTTTTTTTTACCAGGATATTACATTTTTTGTGCTGTAGCCAGGATAGAAAAAGGTCAATTATAAATGAAATAGCAAAACATTAGTTGTGTATCATGTCCTTCCTATTATACAAGAGTGTTGCACAATTCATCCATTTAACCCTTTACCCAAAGTAATTGCCAAAATCGGCCAGCACTATTCACAAAAATCACCATCCAATTTTCATTATTTATTATTATACTTTTTTTTGCACTTTTTGTCTCAAAAACATAGCGTATGATCCCTCATTAGAACAAGCTCGTTCCAATGAGGGGTCATAAGCTATGTTTTTGATGCAAAAAATAAAAAAAAATAGTTATTCAAGAATTTTATTTGCAAGTGTCATCTGCTTTTCATGTTTGGTGAAGGGTTAATATAATACTATATAATAAAACAGTGGAACCCTGTTAATTGAATAGCCACTTTGCCAATGAAAATTATTCAAATAACAGAATAATCAATTAACAGGGATTGTGTCACTTTCCTAAATTCTAGAGATAAACTTAGCATTTATTCTATTATATCTTGTTTGACAGAGCTCTGTGAGCTCTGTCAAACAAGATATAATAGATTAAATACCTGTATTGGATGTACTAAGGTCAAACAGGTCTATAAACAAAGGAAAACTGTGGCGAGTCAGGATAATTTCTCAAAAGGTTGCAAGATTTTTTATTCAATTAACAGGAGTTTACTCTATAACCTATATTCAATTAACAGGTCAAATTTGTACTGGAAGTATGGTAAATAGTTTTGTGTAGGGAAATTATATTCAGTTAACAGGGCTATTCAGTTTAGAGATATCCAATTACCTGTGTTCCACTGTATAATATATTCAATCAATCAATCAATCAATCAATCAATCAATCAATCAATCAATCAATCAATCAATCAACCAACCAACCAACCAACCAACCAACCAACCAACCAACCAACCAACCAACCAACCAACCAACCAATCAATCAATCAATCAATCAATCAATCAATCAATCAATCAATCAATCAATCAATCAATCAATCAATCAATCAATCAATTCATTTATTTCCTGGGGTTTCTACAGGGGGAGTCCACAGATAAATTCAATTCTAATCAAAACTTGACAAATCTTGAGGGGACACAATAAGCATGCCTGAAAATAAGCCGTCTGACCTTTGCAGAATGAGGTCCCTAGAGGGTGAATTTGATGATGATATCCTATACAGTGGGCCAATTTATCCTGTGGGTACCTATTTCTGTTTCGCTTTGGGACCATGATTCAGATTAAGGTTCATAGAGGGTAAATTTAGTGATGCTACCCTGCTGTGCAAGGTAGCATCACTAAATTCACACACTGGGGACCTCATTTTAGAGATGTCAGTCTGCTTATTTTCTGGCTTGACAATAAGACATGGTCCCTCTAATGGTATGGTACTTCGGCTGCTATATCAATGTCACAATGATCGTGATTATCAAATAAGCTGTTTCTGTGATATGAAAGCTGTCATTTAGTAGAGTGACAAGCTATTGTACTGGGTATTTCAAATTATCCAGTTTAAATTAATTATTAACCCACTGCAAACGGATGTCAAAACACGAAAGTTTTCCACACCAAATTTTACCCACAATGCAACAGAGAATTTAGAAAATGATATCTTCTTTGACAGCGCTCAATGAGCTCTTTCAAACAAGATATAAGTTAAATTTTTCATGCTGCATAAGTAATATGAAGTCTGAATGACGAAAGATTTTCAATACTACCAGAATGCTAAGAGTTAAGTGCTAGTACATCCCAAGTGTGAGATGATTGTGCTGCAATGACATTTTTTATCTGAAGCCATACCATTGCCAAAAATTACAATGATCCAATACAAAAAGGCTTCAACATTTGCTGAAATTTTTTGTACACAATCACAAAAGTGGTCACACAAATGTCATATCATGCATCGAAGAATTCAATATATTGATCTGGAGCATGGTTCAATTCATGTTTCAATTTAATTTGGAAATTTGAGCATGATTTTATTTCAGATTCTATGATTAACAACAAACCAAAAAAAAAACACCTCAAGATTTGCAGTCCCATTTTATTTCTTTGAAAATTGGTGTGGAGAATATTGGGCTTTTCCATGGGTTTGTTTCATCACAATATCTCCGCACCATACCTGGTCTCTATTCAGTAAACTAATATAAATTAGTTATTACCACCACGTGGGGTTCCGAGATGGTGTATTGAAGTCTCAAACATGCCTATGGGTCATGTATTAAGGAAGGTGCTGAACTCAGATGGTGTATTGAAGTTGACACTCCGTCTCTGAGCTCATTTATATACACATCCCATTCTTATTTTGAATCATTTATTCTTTCTCTCTTTGTGTGATTTTTATCATATTCTCTCAGGCACGTACGTACGTATGTACGTTAGTTAGTTAGTTAGTTAGTTAGTTAGTTAGTTAGTTAGTTAGTTAGTTAGTTAGTTAGTTAGTTAGTTAGTGGTGTTTAAGGTCACAAACTTATGCACAACGGCTAATCATTGCCATGACAGTTTTATGGGTGGAGGAAGCTGGAGTACCAGGAGAGAACCACCGAGCATCGAAGAGCAACTATCAGCTCCTCAACATCTAACTCTGTTCACGCTCCACTCAAAAAGGGTTAAAGTGGTTGAAGACATGTGCACCATTGACATGCAATATGCCTTAGTACATAGCGTCATCGTGCCCTCATGTAGGCAACCAGGATAAAGTGCCTTGCCCAAGGACACAACACAGGTCTTCTCAGATGGGGATCGAACTCATAGCATAGAAGTCCAACAATCTACCACTCAGCCACCGCACTCCCTATATGGACATTAAAAATGTCAACTAATTAACATGCTATTCTGTGTACTCACCACAATAAGACACAATTATGTTTACTCCCCACCTATAATGCTCAAACAAACCCATTGAGGTTACTGAGTTCAGTTCCTTCCTTAATCACAAGCATTGCTGAGAGGTTTAGCTCCTCTCTGTTATTTGTACAAATACCAGTTAATAAATTTTTTACATGTATTCCAAGTCAATGATGCCTGTGCCTGAACAGGGAAGTACAAATTACGATAACCTCATGTAAAGTCCATCCAAAGGTTATCTAAAAATCTCTAGGATAATCTTTTCTCTCTTGTTTAAAACCATCCAGTTCAAATTATAGTTTTAAACTCTGTGCTGCCATTTGGTTATACCTGTACATGTGGAAGAGGTCAATCCTCAAAATTATCGTCAACATTCAGCAATTCTCCTGCAATTGTGACCGTCATCAAATATTCAACACCAAGTTAGTGTCTTCATAAATAAAAAATTCAATGTGGGAAAAGTGTCTGTGAAATAATAGACTTTGTATTTTTACTTTCAGTTCGGATTTGTAACTTTTGTGTTTAACAAGTAGGATTAAACAAATAACACGAAAAAATAGATGCTATGATATATCCATTTTATTTTTTAGGGCTTAACAACACATTAACAGCCAGGGTCATACCATATCAGTGACAGTTTTATGAGTGGAGGAAGCTGGAGTACCCGAAGAGAACCACTGAGCAACGACAAACAGCTGTCAGCTCTCCAACATCATAACTCTGAACTCTGCACCGTGGCACAGGCAGAGTTAGATTGGTTGAAGACATGTGCACCTTCAATGTTCAGTACGCCTTAGTACACAGCGTCATCGTGCCCCCACGTAGGCAATCAGGGTTAAGTGCCTTGCCCAAGGACACAATGTGGGTGAGTGTGAATCAGTCGCTGAAATGGTCACCCATTCGACTACTAACCACGCTCGACATTGCTTAACAATTTACCCAATGTAACAGCCAAAATCGGCCAGCGCTATTCTCAAAAACTGCCAAGTAATTTTCATTATTTTTTCATTTTTTGTCTCATAAACAAAGGTTAGGACTCTTCGTTGGAATGAGCTCGTCAAGCTCATTCCAATGAGAGGTCATAACCTATGTTTTTGAGAATTTTTGAAACAAAAAATAAAAAAAAAATTAGTTATTCAAGAATTTTTTTGCAAGTGTCATCTGCTTTTCATGTTAGGTAAAGCCAGGGTTAACTTCGGTGATCTGATGAGAACTGGTTACCACAATGCCACCACACCTCTGATATATCCATTAATCATAAGGCATGAGAGCAAAATTTAATAAATGCTGGAGGCTTTTCACTGTAAATTTAAACACATCTTTGTGAACCATGTAGGGGCACTTGATCTGGGGCAGAAGGAAAACTCATCAGGATCGTTTGAAAGCTATAATTCCATTCATTTCATGTGTAAGTATTCACAGAGCTGTAAGCTCCACTATAGGATTTTAAAGGATTTTAAATGGAGTTGACAGAGTAAACACATTCAACAAATGATAGGTGCAATCGAGAGCAAAAGAAGATGGGTAGGGGAATTGTTCTTGAAAAAAGTTCAAGCATACAATTTCAGGCCAGCGTGAACACTGGATGTACCAGGCGGGTTTGTTTCAATAATTGGTCATAAGCAATGTTTCAAAGGCAAAAACTGAAAAAAAATAATAAAATTTGTATGGTGATTCTCTTTTCGAATAACACTGGCCAAAAATTTCCATTTTGTTTGGTAAAGTGTTAAGCACTAACAACAACCAGTGTGGACTCTAAGTTTACTATTAACCTGCTGAGTATTTTCTTGATATTTTTCATTACATCTAGTCTTGGCTGCTATGAAGCAGCCATGACTAGATTTGATGAAAAATTCATTTAGAATTAACTCAGAAATAATTGGTGAAAAAATCCATGCAATTTACAGACAAAATTTGATGAAATTTGCATAAATTCTACTTATTTCAGTGGCAAAGGGAATCCTGACCTGGCAGGAATATCCACAAGCAGCCTGTAAGGCACTGATAGGCCCTAGTTTGTTGGTTTATTGGGGTCTAATGACACTTTCAACAGCCACAGTCACATTGTGCTGAACAGTTTTATGGGAGGAGGACGCTGGAGTTTTCAGAGAGAACTAGATATCACGGAGATGGAATCCATCTCTGCGGGCCCCGCAGCAACTAACCGATGTTAGGTATAAACTGATGTGAACCGTAATACTAAAATATTTCAAGCAATAGGTAAAATCTGATTAAAATCCCTTCCCGGACACAAACTTGTCAGAAAAAAAACCCAAATTCTGAATAATTTGACCTTGAGGTCAAACTTCAAGGTTAAAGCATGGCAACCTTGGTATGCGACATGTCGTCTTGAGATAATCTACCCACATACCAAATATCAAAACCCTATCTATTAAGGGAAAAAGTTACAGCCCGGACACGAACTTGTTACAAAAAAAAAAAAATCTGAATAATTTGACCTTGAGGTCAAACTTCAAGGTCAAAGCATGGCAACCTTGGTATGCGACACGTCGTCTTGAGATAATTTATCCACATCCTAAATATCAAAACCCTATCTATTAAGGGAAAAAAGTTATAGCCCGGACACGAACTTGTCAGAAAAGAACCCCGAATTTGGAATAATTTGACCTTGAGGTCAAAGTTCAAGGTCAAAGCATGGCAACTGTGGTACGTTACACATCGTCTTGAGATAATGTACCCACATACCAAATATCAAAACCCTATCTATTAAGGGAAAAAAGTTACAGCCCAGACACGAACTTGTCAGAAAAGAACCCCAAATTCTGAATAATTTGACCTTGAGGTCAAAGTTCAAGGTCAAAGCATGGCACCCTTCCTACGCGACACATCGTCTTGAGATAATCTACCCACATACCAAATATCAAAACCCTATCTATTAAGGGAAAAAAGTTACAGCCCGGACACGAATTTGTCAGAAAAGAACCGCGAAAACGGAATAATTTGACCTTGAGGTCAAAGTTCAAGGTCAAAGCATGGCAACCTTGGTACGCGACACATCGTCTTGAGGTAATATACCGACATGTCAAATATCAAAACCTTATCTATTAAGAGAGAAAGATTACAGCCCGGACGGACGGACGCACAGAGCGATCACTATAATAACTGAGCAACGGTGACAGCAAGTAACTGTCAGGACCCTCCCATTAACTTATCCAGCAAAGACCATTGTTAGAAGTGATAGATGGCAAATGTACTATCGATGTGACCTGCACCTTAGAGCAGCACAACTGTGCTCCAAAATAGGCAGTCAGGGTGACGTGTGGACACAACACAGATAACATGAGTCACGATCGAACCATCAACCTTTCTACCTCAAGTCCACTGTTCCAACCAATGAGCCCCCACACTCCCTCAATAGTAGTTGCTCATTTCATCCTTTGCAGTAACATTTGCAAACATTAAAGCAGTGTTTCTGCTAGGTCAAACATGATGAGGCCATTTCGGAGATGACAACGCCAGAGGATTTCCATTACCATGGCTTGCAAAAGAGAGTACTGTTATGGAAAGTGCCCAGAATAACTCAATTCGTTCACACAAGGGGAATTTTTAAACTTTTATCATACAATCAACATGTATTTTGTCTGTATTAACTCCGCAACTGTAGTGTATCCGACCCCCTGATACATATGTTTGTATCAGGGGGTCGGATACAAGCACATTCCTTTTGCGTGAGTTCCATTTTTTTTTGTTCATCCATACGAATACATTCTACATTCTTGACTTATCCCCAATATATTGTAATGTACAAAATATGTATCTGAGTCTCGCTCCGGGTTCTAAGGGTAGATCACGACTCTCGCTCCCGAGTTCTAAGGTTAGATCACGACTTGTCTTCGATCTGCCCTTAGAACCCGGTGCTCGACTCGGATACATATTTTGTACATCCACATAATGGTAATAATCTCTATTTATCAACAGACAGCCTGCTCATTCTTGAGAGCCTGTATCAGTTAGCTGCTCTCCTGGAATAAAATCACCTCGCAGTGTACTTCCTCGACCATCATACCAATCCCAGCAAATCTTGAGCTTCCTGCTGCAGAACAACTAGATATTACTGGCCTGGCAGTTTATAAAATGAAGGAGTGCAAAACAAGTGCCCTCCGCAGATTGCTTGGGATTGCAATTGCATCTGGAATGTCCAATGCATATGCTATTTTGGTTCTATTCACTTCAAGGTACATGTATTACTATTGTGACTGAAAAAGTGTACTTCATTCAGCTACACGGCAGAAAAAAAGGCATACACATCTTCTCATTATTCAAAATGTTGCATTCAATTCTTATGTGACTGTCTTGTCCACTGAGATCCAATATGCTCTATATGCCTACTGACATGTAGAACACATTGGAACTCAGGTGACGGAATGATAACAGATTTTAAAGGCAGTCCCAAACATGTCTGGCATTCCAGAAAATCAAGGTATGCAAAAAATTGCCCTCCTCATTTTTTTCTACGCATGCAGTAGGTGTGCAGCACTCCTGCACTCCTAAAGAATGCTAGGCCTGGTATTAATACGTTTTCCTGTGGACAATGGTTTGCAGCAGCAACACATTGCCCACTGGAAGACTATTAATACTTCTACAATTTCTCTGTGCATCCCCAGAAAATAGTAGCCACAACTAAACTAATGAAAGTGTTAATGACACTGCAGCTCAACTTGTCCTTAAAGGAACTGAACTAAATAGAAAGCTCCAGTAATGTCACACCATTTAATCAAGTTTTTAAGACATAAGACGAAAGCTACATATGAAATCTGAAAAAGAACGGATGAGGCATGCAACCTGTAGGGTGTACCAATGGAACTGCTGACAATTTTTATACTAAATTCAAGATGGGCGATGGCGGCCATGTTTTTGAACAAAATTCAGAAAAATTTGATAGCTCCCATATAGACATCACACCAAAGCAAAATATGAAATTTGAACAAAATCGGGAGAGTGAAGTAGCCTCTAGAGTGTGCCAATGGATTTGTTGACAATTTAAATGCCAAATCTAAGATGGCATTGCCGGCCATGTTTTTCAACAAAATTTGGAAACATTCAACAGCTCCCATCTAGACATTATCCCAAAGTAACATATGAAATTTGGAACTGATCAGGTGATAGATGCAGCCAATTGAATTGTTGAAAATTTATGTGTCAAATCTGAGATGGCTGCTGGCGACCATGTTTTTCAACAAAATTCAGAAAAATTCAATAGCTCCCATCTAGACATCACACCAAAGCCACATATGAAATTTGAAAGAGATCAGGTGAGAAATGCGGCTTTTAGGGTGTACCAATGGAATTGTTGACAATTTATATGCCAAATCTAAGATGGCAGCTGGCAGTCATGTTTTGGGGAAAAAATCTGATAGCTCCCATCTGGACACTGCACCAAAGCCAAATAGAAAATTTGGAACCCATTGGGTGACAGTTGCGGTGTGCGATAGGAATTGTGGATGGACAGATGGACGGATGGACAGATGGACATACGTATGTATGATGTATGTATGGACATACGACAGATCGCAACCCATCCCAATAACTCATACTTGAAGTCAAATTGAGCTAAAAATCAGTCTTGTTTTAAGAGATAACTACTTAATAGGGAAAAAGTTGATTCAGGCAACGAGACCGCCAAGTGGACCTTCTGCTTCCCTAGAAGAAACCCTGATTAAAGTTACCTAAAATGTAAAGGTAATTAATCTCTTTTCAGGTTGCCATAATTTCTAATTTAACTGCTTTGCTAACGCATCTTGAATAACTAAAAACATTTTCATTTTTGACTGAAAAACATACCTGATGGCCCTCATTGGAACAAACTCAATGAGCTTGTTTCAATGAGGGGGTCATACATTATCGTTTTAGGGCAAAAATTTAAATAATAATTAAATATGAATGACTTTTATTTAGCACTGGCCAAATATTTCTGGAATGTTAGGTAAAGGCTTTTATAGCGAAGGCCACTTGATGGGATATCTTTCAATTGAATATCCCTAATTGAATATAATGCCCTAAAAACACAAAACCATTCAATATACGTTCAGTATAAATTTGATCTGTGAATTACACATAGATTATAGAGTAAACTCCTGTTAACCCTTTACCCAACGTAATGGCCAAAACCAGTCAGCGCCATTCTCAAAAATTGCCAATTAATTTTCATTTTTTGTCGCAAAAATATAGGTTATGACCCCTCATTGGAACGAGCTCATCGAGCTTGTTCCAATGAGGGGATATAACCTATGTTTTTGAGACAAAAAATGAAAAAAATTAGTTATTCAAGAATTCTTTTTGCAAGTGTCGTTTGCTTTTCATGTTAGATAAAGGGTTAATGGAAGATACAATCTTGCAATATTTCAATAAATTACCAGAATCACCAAATTCTCCTTGTTTGAGGACCTCTTTGGTCTTAATACATCCAATAGATATACAGAACCGCACACACGTTTGAATGGGTTAAGAATTATCGCACGAGATTGATTTGGCCCAGGATATCACCAGGATATCACGAAGCCTGAGGCATTGAAAATGCGAAGGTGAGTTATGTTTGGGATAACTCT
This sequence comes from Pictodentalium vernedei, assembly GCA_031216915.1. NCBI lineage: Eukaryota > Metazoa > Mollusca > Scaphopoda > Dentaliida > Dentaliidae > Pictodentalium > Pictodentalium vernedei. The sequence goes on along the minus strand of CM062290.1, from coordinate 88,362,774 downwards.
TCGAAGATAATAAATAGTAAGATATGTTAGGATGTTTCAGTATACCACAAGATAAGAGTTCGCATTGCCGATGCGGAGTCAAGTTTTCATGGCTAATGCAACAGTGGCTATGAACTAAAAAGCATCACAGTACCTTTTCTAAATAACTAATTTGCAAAAAATGACTAAGTTAGCAAGACATTGTTTCTTAAAACCCATGTGCTAAATATCAGTCAAATCCATTGATGTTTCTTGAAGCTATCAAGCTCAAAATTAGTCGATTTTAACAAAGGGCCATAACTATTGTGAAAACCATACATCAGACAGAGCCCATTTTTGAACTTGATCGAGGCATTGTTCCTTAAAACCCATGCGCTAAATATCAGTCAAATTCATTGATGTCTGTTGAAGTTATCATGCTATCAAGCTGAAAATTAGTCGATTTTAACAAAGGGCCATATCTCTTGAGAAAACCATACATCAGACCAATCCCATTTTCAAACTTGATCAAGACATTGTTCCTTGACGGTTGTTGAAGTTATCATGTTATCAAGCTCTAAATTAGTCAATTTTAACAAAGGGCCATAACTCTTGTGACAACCGTACATCAGACCGAGCCCTTTTTCGAACTTGATCAAGACATTGTTCCTTAAAACCCATGTGCTAAATACCAGTAAACTCTGTTGATGTTTGTTGAAGCTGTAGCACTATTAAGCTCAAAATTAGTTGTTTATAACAAAGGGCCATAACTCTTGTGAAAAAGCAAGGACACGCCCTATTTTGCATCATCAGGAGTTGAACATGCACATCAAGTCACAAATATTATAACAATCTGTCCTGAAACAACTAAGTTATAAGCAAAAAGGGCTGCCCATCCAACTGACTGCCCACCCATCTGCCCACCCATCCGCCCCCCAACTGACCCTCACCATACCAATAGTTAAGTTTTTTTGCTTGTATCAAACAATAACTGGTGTATTATTCAAAAAGTCTGGTCATTCTTTCAAGAATTCCAGTCTTAAAAATAATGCACTGTTATTGTTCTTGGCGGTTATGCTTTCAGAAAACAGCGATGGTGTAACAAAGGGAGTTGTTGGCGGCGAGTTTTAATAGTCTGATAAATGTATGTGACTAAACTTCACTGTTTATTTAACTTACCCAGCACTGGTATGTGTGGTCTTCATAACTGCATAATCTTCGTGGATTGTTGGGAATTACCCAACCAGGTTTGTAGGTGACAGCCTCTGGATGACAAATGCTAGTGTTACTTCCATATTTGAAGAAACTGCCGTACCTTACAGAATGTTGATGACTTGGAGATTGATTAATGGACACAGCAGAATGTTGTGGTGAACTATTGGGTGTGCAATATTTTGGAGAGCTTGGATAGTCAGGAGAATCACAAAGTTTTGAAGAGCTTGCATATTTAAAGTTTTCATGACTGGAGTACAGTCTGTCCTCTTTAGTTAATGATTTCAAATGAAAAACTTTTGACAAGTCTGCAAGTCTTGATGATCGACGATGTTGTGGAGAGCAAGAATACTCCCGCCTTCTATCAAACTTATCTGTGTTCCTGCTTCTCCATGACTGAAGGATCCGTGGTGATCCAGGATACTGTGGTGGTCCTGCATATTTTATAGATCCTGAATATGATGGAGATCCATTATTCGGTGATCCAGAGTTCTTAGACGTTCCAATAAATTTTGGTGATCCTGGATATTTTGGTGATCCAGGATATTTTGGTGAACCAGGATATTTTGGTGATCCTTGATACTGTGGTGATCCAGGATATTTTGGTGAACTAGGATATTTGAATGATCCTGGATACTTGGGTGATCCAGGATATTTTGGTGAACCAGAATATTTGGGTGATCCTGGATACTGAGGTGATCCAGAATGTTTGGGTGAAGGAGGAAATTTTTGCGATCCAAGATATTTATGATACTGTGAAGCACAATAAGTACTATAACCATCATATTGTTTTGTCGTGGAGGACTGGGATGGTTTGTAGATATGTGTATTCATCGAGAGTCTTCTTTCACTGATTCCACTTTATACCAGTATAAAATCTATAAACAATTCTAACGCACCATGATTTTCCAAAAACTACAAACACACATAAACCAACACAATATATGTATGCAAGCCTGGAAACTGGCAGACTATCACCTGCAGAATGAGGTCCCCAGAGGGGGAAATTGGTGATGCTACTCTGCACAGCAGGGTAGCATTACTAAATTTACCCTATGTAAACCTCAATCTGAATCAAGGTCTCAGGCCTAAACAGAAAGAGGATCACAAGGGATATATTGAGGGATTGTAGCCCACTGCATGGGGTAACAAAAGCAAATTCTCCCTCTGGAGACCTCCATCTGCAAATGACAAAATGCTTATTTCCAGGCTTGAACATATGACACTTCTCCAATACAAGAGCATAAGGTTCCCAAAACAAGAATCAATCATACAAAAACAATATACTTCCAAATATAATGCCTCGTAACTCACAACATGCCAAGTAATCTCATCCCCAAATTAATTAAGTGATCGACTGGAGATGCTATAAATTTTATAGCAATATTCAGCAGCAAAGATTATACAGGATGAAGAGATATGTTTTCACATATAACAGAACCTTCTGGATGTAATAAATTATGACCATCTTACAAGCTTCATGCCAAAGTATTCAGCATTGCAAATATAAAAGGAATCTTGCACAGAAACTGATATATGCATGGTCTGAACCAGGGACCAGCCTAGAGGGGAATTTTAGGGAGACTTCAAGTCTCCCTCCAGAAAAAATAGGGAGGCTGCAGAGTCATGTAGGGAGACTTCATAGGCAAGTGGGGAAAATTAAGAATATTCATGTACCACCCCCGCCGCCCCTTCATATTTTCAATTTGTGGTCCTCCATTAACGTACAAATAATCCAGGTCCAGTTGTCTATGATGCATCTGTGTCAGGTTAAAAAATCACAATGTAATTATTGACTGAAAATCCCCCACTGCTACCTTCTCCTTCATGATCCCTCACCTCTTCTTCGTGCCAATCCCCCATCACCCTCCTGTGGTTGCCTTTCAACAAAGTCTACTAAGCTAATAATTTCCTAAGTCTGAAAGTGTGAACAGGACCAGATGTAAGAAGGTTGCTTGGGAGGTACTTTGTTAGTTAATAAACAAAATACATTCTGGGGTCGAGTATTTTGTAAAAGAAATGTCATTCCGCATCATTTTTATGGCATTCCGGTGTCATTCTGCATCATTTGATGTCATTCCGATGTTTAGGAGGACCCTTTTTCAAGATCGTCCACATGCACACTTGTGTCCTGTATAAAGCTTTTCTTGACATCACTAAAGCTTTTTCTCATGTGTTTCAATTCCATTCATGTTTTTCTGGGAATAGACAGCCCAACAGTTAACAGTCGTTAGCAAATCGAAATGAAAATAATGTGTTATAAAATACGTCCGTTGTGTATACATTTTCGGCATCCTAAGCGACGTAACCTACTTTCAAACTGGGTTGTTTTGTTGAGTCACGTAAGTCACCTATTTTCGTTTCGGCACTTGAAGCTCCGACTGGAACGTAACAAAATAGAAATAAAAAAATCCGCCAAAAGCGACAATGGACAATTGATTGTCGTGTGATTTCAAATAAATGGACGTTTATTTGACGAATTAAAATGCCCATTTATCACACTTGAGCACATTCGATTTTTGAAAATACTCGTTTTCATGTAAACCTCGCATCACTCAGTTCAGCCTTTTCTCATTTTGGCCAATTTTTAGAGGGCGACTTGTAATCGCCCCGACTATTTTTCTAGGCGACTTTGGGCTTAGAAGGGCGACATAATCACCCTAGTCACCCTCACGGCTGGTCCCTGGTCTGAACTTGTCGTTGAGCATTTATTGTTTGCTTAAATATTATTTTTAAACCATCTGCACACCTGTAAAATCTAAATTTCAAGCAGCAAATTTTTCCCAAGATGCAACACCAAATTTAACCAATTCAGTCTTTTTTTTTTTTTTATTCAGATAAAAAGTGATAAACATATATCTATATGTATAGGCTGAGAGTACATTGAATTCCATTTAATTCAGAGTATAATATATAACCTTTTCTATTCTAGGTTTAATTGATGCACAGAAGTAAGACTGTTATTGTTTTGTCCGACTTGTGTTGCACGGAGCCTTTTCATGAGAATAGACAGAAAAAAAAACAAAAAGAGAAATGTCGGGGGCTACTGTCCAGGAGATGTGTGGTGTTAAGTTGGAGGATAAAATATGGCTTTTAGAGATTCCCATCTGGTATTTATTAGGTCGTCTTTTTTGTTAGAGTACAGGTGGCAGGAGTATAGCTCAAGGTCACGGTATTGATGGAGCATTTTGACGAATCCGTGGAAGCTGGGTTGACATTTTCTCACTTTGCAAGAATAAATGAAGTTTTTAAATATAAGAACAAAATTCCTTTAATGGCCGGTAGGTGAGGACGAGCAGTAGGACGCCCGATGGTTCACCGCAAGCTCATAGAGCTCTGTCAAGCAAGAATGAATTGGTTAAATTCTTAGATGGATTTTGGGTAAAACTTGCTGCTTAAAATTCTGATATTTTGACATCAGTATTTCTAGGGATTAAGGTCACTTTCAGCATCTATGACTATATCAAGACCACAACCCAAGGATAAAATCAAGTTTAGCAATTTGTTTTTATCTTGGATGCCCAGTTTAAATAACTCATGCATATGCCAGACATTGGTTGCCAGGCCTTATTATATTGAGTAAGGCTAAACTTGTTCTTTTGGGCACTTGAATACAAAAGAGTTTGAAATAATTAACCCTTTACCCAAGAAGTAATCAAATTACTTAAAGTTATGCACAGAAATTGCCAATAAAATACTTTACCTCACATTGGAAAGAGCTCACCGAACCCATTCCAATGATGAGTCAGTCATAAGCTAAGTCTTTGAGGCCCAAAAATTTGTTTTTAGTTAAATTGAAGAATTTGTACTGCAAATATAATTATCTTATGTTAGTTAAAGAGTTAATAATAATCATAATGATAATAAAAAAACAAGGAAACATAACTCTGTAAATACTCAAATGGTGACATTTTTTTTTTTTTGTCACAGAATCTGTTTCTCCACGATAGCTGGGGTAGAATCGTACCATAAATTATTACAATTCAACAGACGTAGGTTTAAGCAGCAAACATGATGAAAGAAACTACTTCTACATTATAGACAAAGGTACATATATATGCAGCTCCTTACTACATCCCCTCCCTCCCTCCCTCCCTCCCTCAGGAGGTGGTATTATAACAATGCAAACAGTGCCTTTAAAGATTCAATCTGTCCATGGAGAAAAAACATTTTTTTTTACAATGTTCACCTCCCCAACTTCTCATTAAAGATTCTCACAAGTCTGAAATATTAGACTGTCTCAAACTTTCATACTAAATTAGTTTTCTTGTCTCAGATCTAATTCCACCCACTGAAACACAGACTGATTTAAAACAAATCCCAATCACCCTAAAGCTAACATAATGATAATTCTGAACTTACCAAAGTAGAAAAATATCCAAATTTTACTTTTGATTTTGCCATAAAAATATTTTTTATTATACCAGTATTTTAAATTAATTAGAAATATTATTTCCTGGAATTTTTTTGATGTTCCATTTTTTCTAACGATGATACTATTTTTGTCATCATTTCTTGAAAAACTCCTCGACTGGTAGTGCTAAATTATTTTTGGTCGTAAAAATTTGTTCACATGTCTTTGCCTTGTTACAATTTATGGGAGAGTGCCCATAGGCACTCTCCCATAAATTGTAACAAGGCAAATCTCTAACAACTAAATGAGCTTTCCAGAATATAATGACAAGACTTTACCATTCAGTCAGAAACACAAAATTAAAATAAACTTTTTTATCTTTGCCCCAACTTATATATATTAAATATCTTTTTGCCAAATAATTTTATTAAAAACTATTTCTTTTTTTAACTTTGATACGACTTTTTCACACAAAATAAATTGAAGCTCTATATATGCAAACCACTTTTCTCAAGAATTTGATTAGAATTCCAAGCATGAACATTTCATTTCCTTTGCCATACAGACGAAAGGATGGCATAATCCTGGATGTGATAGAATGTATTGTTCTCCTGCTGTCAGTTGTCAACTTTATACAAAGCACAGTCTAAAACATGGAGGCGAATAAACAGACAAAACACTGATAAATGTGAACTTCATTTCAAAATCATTATTATGTTGGTGGAATGTGAGACCAGTGAACCTTGGAGTGATCATAAATGCTTTTCATCAATATCCTATCACTACTTTATTATGCTATATATCACGGGATGGTGGAAAATTAAAACCTACGAGCAGGGTGATAGTTCTACTGAAAACCCTTCACATGCCATGGAAAAATAGCACACACACACAGTATTTCAGATGCAGTGAGACCCTGGTAGGAACCTCACCCAGAAACCCACTCATCTGGTGTGTGAAAATATTGTGGCGGTTCCTGTCAAGTTTTAACACTTTCACTGGAAAGGCCGCAAGCCTGGAAATAAGCAGACTGTCATTTGCAGAATGAGGTTCCCAGAGGAGGAATTTGGTGATGCAACCCTGTACAGCAGGGTACCATCACTAAATTTACCATCTGTGAACCTCAATCTGAATCAAGGTCTCAAGCCTAAACAGAAAGAGGTACCCAGAGGATAAATTGGCTAGGTTAGTAAGTTGTGGAGACTGCTTGGTTCTCTCCAGATCCATTTATAAAACTGACACACAATATGCCCCTGGCTGTTGATTGTGTCATTAAACCTCCCAAAATGTATTACACTTTACTTATTGCAACTAGCAAACAATATATACAAAACATTTTCTTGAAAAACTGAAATTTTTTTTCGTCATTTTTTGGCTCCAAAACATATTTGATGACCTCTCACTGGAATGAACTTGAAGTGTCATAAATTATGTTCTTCAGGAGGCAAAAATCTTAAAAAGGAAAAATATTTTAAAGGTGATTTTTGTAAATAATGCTTGGAAGATGTTGCTATTACCATCGATAAATTAACTTGTGATCATGATATAGCCAAAGCTGTTGAAAGTTACTCTAACACAAATAAATAAATATTTGAGAACTGAGAAAGCAAGAGCAACTGGAAAGAACAGCAGAGAGTAACTATTAAACTGCCCAACCTATCACACGCAGGGTTAATTTATTTATTTATTGGGGTTTAATGACATTTTTGACAGCCAGGGTCACCTCACGTCGGACAGTTTTTATGGGTGGAGGAAGCCAGAGTACACAGAAAGAGCCACCAAGGAATGGCGAGCAACTGTCAGACACCCCAACATACAGCGCACTGGTTTAATAATGGTTGAAAGCAAAAGTATCTTTGATTGGCTGTACACTATTGAACACTGGTCTTTCTCTTGGAGAGAATCAAAAAGAAAACCCCCACTCACTATTACAAAGTTAAACCATGTTCAGTGATCATCTGTATATTATTCGGAGGCTCATATCTGCTGTCATAAAACGATTTGCTTCACCACAACTGGCAAACTGTCTCTTCATAAAACTTCTTTTAGATTATGCCAAGTAATGGGCATTACAACATAATAATGTTGGTGATTTGAGGAATTTAATCAAGATTAACTGGCTTAAGTGTTACAAGCCCAAAATTTGGGCCCTATTAAATAGTCTGGGCACTACCAAGTCTCAAGTCTCAAAACTTTACTAGGTGACTGTTATTCATAGATATGTTGACCTAATTCTAGTATACGTCATGACACCAGAAGTAGAAGTGATTAACCCTTTAAAAATGTAACTCCCTGTGGCCACCCCAGGAATTGGCGCTATGCTTGTTTACTGGGGTAAACATGTTCATTTTTATTTGGAAAATAGAACCCTGTAATCAACACTATAAGAGAGCCTCCCAAGCATCACCGTGAGATGCACGTATATTTAGGGTTTTTAAAGCTTATTATTTAACCCTTTACCTAACATGAAAAGCAGACGACACATGCAAACAAAGTTCTTGAATAACTAATTTTTAAAAATTTTTGTCTCTAAAACATAGGTTATGACCCCCCACCCCCCCCACCCCATTTGAACGAGCTCAATGAGCTCATTCCAAAGAGGGGTCATAACCTATGTTTTTGAGACAAATAATGAAAATTAATTGGCAATTTTTGTGAATAGCGTTGGCCGGTTTTGACTATTACGTTGGGTAAAGGGTTAACTGGTCAAGTGCTAAACAAATTTTCGAAGATGATTTGTAACATGAGCATTTTTTTTCAAAGATACAATCCTACCAGCAGGGGGAGCCTTAGTTTATCAAAATTTTGTATATAAATAATTGTTTTGTAACTATTTATTAAAACAAGTTAATTTGAAAAATATTTTTCTACTACTGTGCAAATAACAAGGTAATGCACACAGTGTACCAAGCCAGAAAAGAAGCAGAATATCATCTGTGAAATGAGGTCTCCAGAGGGAGAATTTAGTGATGCTACCCTGCACAGCAGCAATTCACCCTCTGGGGATCTCATTCTGCAAATGTCAAACTGCTTATTTTCAGGTCTGCAGTGTACAGCCACAAAAGTGGCTTTCAGTACTTTTCAGTAGAGCCCTGATAGTGGCCTATAGCACTCAACCAGTTAAAAAGGATTGGCAAGCAAATACTACAACTATATTGAGCCCCCCCCTCCCCTACACCCCCTTTGCAAAATGGCATGGGTATGAGGAATGACCTCCACAGCACCAACTGGCCTTGCTCTTGGATCTTCAGCCTGCATAGAGTGTGTCTCTCTCTGCACAGAGGATAGATACATGTATACTATTCAAAAAAGTAGGGGATATCCAAACTGATGTTGATATTTTCAGAAAATGGTATTGGATACGCGTGATTGGACACATCAATATGTTACCAAGTTTAGTGTGGATCATGAATGTCACTGGCTCATGAATCCTTCGTGGAGGTTTTTTGCATGAGTGCCGCATTAATGTCTGTGGGGTACATTTTGAAATTTTCATTTGTACTGGACAGGCTTTTTCTGAGGTCTCATCGTTCTTTTCTTGGTATAAACTTGTTCATCAATAGTTTCTGGTCGAAACGTAACTTTTGAGGTATGTGAAGACTGACATGTGATGAACATTTACATGCTGTTGGCATGTTGGAAGGTGGCAACAGACAGACTGCAAAGGCTCAAATTCTCAATGTTACTCAATCGATGATTAGCAGGTTGTGATCACGCTACCATCAGACAGGCAATGCTGATGACAGATGTCGGTCAGGTCACCCAAGGGCAATAACTGCTAACCAGGATTGTTTCATCCGAAACACAGCATTAAGTAAACCGCCATCAAAGTGACTCAGAAATTGAACAGCAACTGCACCGAGCGACAGGTGTGCAACTCAGTGATAAGACTATCCGAAATTGCCAACACAGCTGGAATTTGTACGCTCGACAACCTCGAATAAATCCATGTCACATCGCAACAAGGCATAATTGATGTGGAGCACGACAGTGCTAGGACAATTGTCGGTGGAGCAATGTCATATTTTCCGATGAATCGAGGTTCACTCTCGACTTCCAGGACAGGCAAAATAGAGTGTGGCGGTGGCTGAACGAACGATACCACAACATAACCGTTAGGCAACACGATCATTTTGGTGGTGGATCGGTTATGGGGTGGAGGCATAACCATGACAAGCAGAACAGCATTGCATGTCATCCAAGTGCATATCACAGGGCAGTACTACCATGACATGTTAGCAGCTCATATGGTGCCATTTGTGTGATGACACGGCTATCGATTCATTTTCCAAGATGACAATGCAAGAGCACACTGGGCCTGTGTCACTACAAGAGTTCGTCTAGAAGCAGAACATCACTACACTGCATTGGCCATCACTAAGTCCAGACCTTTCACCTATCATGCATGTCTGGGATATGATTGGCAGGCACCTACGACAATGCCAATAGCCCCTACCAATGTTCAGGAACTCGCCGCTGCACTGCAGCAAAAATGGAATAACATCAGTTAAGTTGATATTGGATGTTTGGTGAGGAGTGTGCCATGTTGGATCCATGCTTGTCTTGCGAACCAAGGAGGATTTACATGGTATTGAGGTCTTGTACTGAATGTGGTAAATTCTCTGACTGACTGTCCATGTCTTTTACAGCTCAGTGCATGGAATGTGTGCTTGTCAGACACCCAACTATTGCTGAAATCATTCACCAGATGTCACAGTGCAATGTCTCAAGTGTCTTGATGAAAATATAAATATATTTCTTCAAATATCTCACTTTTATTAAATATCCCCTACTTTTTTTGAATAGTATAGTTTATGTTTCATCCTGTTAGGACGTATGCTGTAGCAGCATGATTGATGCTACTCAAGAGTGTTCAGACACCTTGTGAACTTTCTTGGAATCGACCAAAAGGCCCTCTGGTATGAGAAACCAGCACTTGTCCACTCTTGGCCACCACTCTCCCTTATCAGTGTGGAATAAATGTACATGATATGTTAACTGGAGGGGAAGCAAGGTGTGGATCATGCAAAGTGCCAGACAATTCCCTGGGAAAGCCCTCAAAGTTAAATTCTGAAATTTCCCTCTATCAGGGATGTGCAAGTCCTTTATACCTTGTAACATGATATGATCCATGTTTTTGAAAGTATCTGTAAAACCGCAAGAACAGATTCAATAAATACTGAATTTTCATCAAAGTACAGTGGTAAACAAATTTGACGGAATTTTAATTTTAATTGTAGATTTTTTCTATGACAAATGACGGAGTTCTACGTAATATTTCAACATTTCGATATATACCATTGCACTGCTGCCTGGATACACTCTTCATAGAAAAAAGTGTTTACTTCATATCAACATCTCCAATCATACTTGTGCATATAGGGAGAGAAAAGTTTTTGTGATGTGGATCAGTAATCACACATTTACTGAAGATTTATTCATGATATTTCTAAAGAGTTGTACCCAAGGGGGACCAAAATTTCAAGCTTTCATCACTCACTGAATTAACATCTACTAGATCACCAAATTCAGTGCAAAACACTTGGAACATTGAAAGCAACTGCCTCAATTAACCCTTTTCCCAACGAATCGGCTACATCCGCCAGCGTAATATGCAAATTCAGCAGCTGAAAAAATAATATTTTTCAAAACATTTCAACAAAACCATATCATGTGAGCCCTCTTTGGAACGAGCTCATTGAGCTCGTTCCATTGAGGGGTCACATGATATGGTTTTGTTGAAATTTTTTGAAAAATTTTAAAAATGATATTTAATATAATAAATTCAGATATCGTTTGTGTTGGGTAAAGGGTAAACACTTTACCCAACAAACATGATATAAGCTTGTCCTAATAAGGAGTCACATGATAAGGCTTTTTTTAAATTGTTTGAGAAATAATTTTTTTTTCAACTGCTCAGTTTGTAAATTACAAGTGTCTATGCAACCGATTCGTTAGATAAATATAGGTTATTAATTACCACCATATTTATTTCAAATATGGTGTATTGAGTTGAAGGTCCAGGTTATCTTTTGTTTTCAAAATTTTGATTTGCGGTTTTCTCCCCCTCCAGGAACGTTGATTAGCAATTGGTATATATTGATTCGTAGTTTTAGACCAAGGTTAGTTAATTTTCAGTTTATTGTTATCGAACCCGTTTTATTTTTGTCCGAAATACCATACTGTGCACATTTCATCACAGGCACCTAAATTCAATTTCCCCTTCTGTAACAGTTTGCTGTAGCAATTTCATGGGCTTAACCCTCTGCACTCTGAGGTCAAAATACTAAAGTTTTCAGCAGCAAATTTATCCCACGAAGCAGCTGAGAAATTAATAAATTAGATCTTGTTTGACAGAGCTCATTGAGCTCTGTCAAACAAGATATATGTTGTTAAATTTTTCATTCTACGTGGACAATATGGAGTCAATGATGGAAAATTTTGAAATACTACCAGAGTGCTATGAATTAACATTGACTATGACATTATAATACAGTTCAACGAACATTATTTTTTATGAGTTCACATCACTGACACACTAATAAGACAGTAAGCTTGCTCACCTCGATTTACTTATTCCCTCAAATCAATCAGTGTCACTCGTTAGTGACTCAAACTTCAAAGTTTCGTTTCAGAGTGCAGTTTGCACAGTTGTTGTATTTATGTTGGATTTTCCTGAACGTGGTTATGCTCTGGAAAATCCAACATAAATGCAACAAATGTACATGGGTACATCGCAAATTGTTTCTAGAGGGGTTATAGTATGAAAAACCAATGACACTGATATAATGAATGATAATAGAGTCAGTGACTGGACATGGTGACCAAGAAAGAGTAATGTGCCTTAGTGGGATAACTCAATTAGTTTTGTGGACTTGTGGTTCCGTAATAGCATTCTTTGTGATTAAAGAGAATGTCTAACGGTCATATAGGCAGAAATCTTAGAAAGACTTGGTATCGCAGTGAGCGAATCATTTTTTTATATTGGTTCGCAACTGGTTACGCGAGTTTAAAAAAAGTTCCGCATGTAGTGACTGTAAATAGTTCAAAATGCACATTCGAGGAGAGGAAAAAAAAAAAAAAAAAAAATGCCTCATTTTTTTTTTGGGGGGGGGGGGGGGGGTGATAATTTCTGTCTGGATTTTTAACCACAAACTTTAACCAAAACTGTAAAGAAGCTGTTCTGACAGAAGGAAAAAAAAAAGGTTCTGCATGTAGTGGTGTTTGTCTGGGTTTTTAACCACAATCTTGGAGTCACCCTACCAAGCTACAATGAAATCCCTTCATAATTATGGCCTGTGGAATATTCTAAAGGTTTTCAGGCTTCGGGCCTCTGTTGCCATCATAGTTGCCCAAAAGGGGACATTCTCATCTAGACATTATATGAAGTCAACCTATCAAGTTACAATGAAATCCCTCCATAAATATGACCTGTAGACAATGCTAAAGGTTTTCGGGCTTTGGGCCCCTGTTGCCGTCATAGTTGCCCAAAAGGGGACATTCTCATCTAGACATTATATGAAGTCAACCTATCAAGTTACAATGAAATCCGTCCATAAATATGACCTGTAGACTGTACTAAAGGTTTTCGAGCTTCGGGCTCAGGCAGCCATCATGGTTGAATGATCGCAACCAAATGGGGACATTCTCATCTGGGCATCATGTGGATTGATCCTACGAAGTTATAATGAAATCCCTCCATAAATATAATGTGTAGACTGTGCTAAAGGTTTTCGTGCTTTGGGCTTGGGCAGCCGTCACAGTTGCCCAAAAGGGGACGTTCTCATCTAGACATTATATGAAGTCAACCTATCAAGTTACAATGAAATCCCTCCATAAATATGATGTGAAGACTGTGCTAAAGGTTTTTGGGCTTCGGGCTCGAGGAGCCATCATGGTTGAATGATCGCAACCAAAAGGGGACATTCTCATTTGGGCATCATGTGGATTGATCCTACGAAGTTACAATGAAATCCCTTCATAAATATGACCTGTAGACTGTGTTGAAGGTTTTCGGGCTTCGGGCACCTGTTGATGTTACAGTTGCCCAATCACGTCCAAAAGGGGACTTTCTCATGTAGACATTATATGAAGTCAACCTACCAAGTTACAATGAAATCCCTCCATAAATATGACCTGTAGACTGCGCTAAAGGTTTTCGGGTTTTGGGCTTGGGCAGTCGGGATGGTTGATAGATCACGCCCAAATGGGGAAATTCTCATGTAGGCATCATACGGAATCACCGTATCAAGTTACAATGAAATCCCTCCATATTGAACATAACCTGCAGACTGTGCTAAAAGGTTTTGGGGTTTTGGGCTTGGGCAACCATCACAGTTGACAGATCATGCCCAAACAGGGACATTCTCATCTAGGCTTTATACAGAGGCATTCTATGAAGTTGCAATGAAATCCCTTCATAAATACGACCTGTAGACTGTGTTAATGGTTTTCGGGTTTTGGGCTCGGGCAGCCATATCGGTGGACCGATCACGACCAAAAGGGCAAATTCTCATGCAGACATGACCTAAACCCTGCATATGAAATTTCGTGATGATCAGACAAGAACTACCGGGTATAACCTGTACTTGAAGGTTGAATAACCACAAACTTTAACCAAAACTCCAAATGTCAACTAAACAGGAGAGAAAAAAAAACACTTGAACCTTCAGTAAAAAACTTTAACCACAAACTTTAACCAAAACTCTAAATGTTAACAGACGGACAGAGGATAGAAGGACGGACAAAAGTCATTACTATAGCCCTCACTGTAAACAGTCGGGCTAAAAATCACCATTTTCTTTTCATTATTTTCTCATTTTTTGTCTCAAAAACATAGGTTATGACCCCTCGTTGGAACAAGCTCATTCCAATGGGGGTGGGCATAAGAGGGAGGGGGGTCATAACCGATGTTTTTGAGTCAAAAATGAAAAAATGAGTTATTCAAGAATTTTTCTTGCAAGTGTCGTCTACTTTTCATATTAGGTAAAGGGTGAAGACTCTTTGATATATTACCCAAAGGTGAGGCTGAGACTTCAATGCAATATCTGGGAAACCCACTTGGTAATAATAAAGAATTTATCTTACAATATTCCACCCTTTCTCAACTTGTTTGCATAATGAAGGGATCGGGTAGTTTTTAACGGTGTCTGTTTTGATAATAATTTTAAGTTTGTGAATTGACTTTTTCTGATTGAAGATCAAGACATCATGGTATTGTGTTCTTGCACTGTGCATGACATTTTCCCCATTCATTGTTCCACTTGTATTATAACTGCTGATATTTAAACAAGTGTTTCAGCTCTGTGTTTCTTTGTTTTAGTTTTCATGTTCAAAGCATGATAGGCCCATATAAAAATAAATGAAAGTGTCAATGACACTGTAGCTCAACTTGTCAAGACAAAGACATGTACATGTATAGTATGTGACACAGCAATGACAAACATCTAGGTAATGACCTGATAACAAAGGTACATATAAAGTATTGTAACGGTCTGTACATAAATACTGACCATTGCCTGTAACAAATGTATAGGTAAAGTATTGTAAAGGTGGGTGACAGTCAGATGCTAAAATAGAAAAGAAATCTTAGTCCCAGAGTGGGTCTGACTGAACCCCAAAATATTTGTTCTCATAGCACAGTGATAACAAAGGCACCCCAAAACACACTCGTTCCTGTCCCAAGGTGAAAACAAAGGTACCCCAGAAGTTTTGTGAAGATCAGTTCATAAATACAAGCTGTATAGAACTTGTGACAAAAAACTGATTGGACCTAATTTCAGTACAAAATGGCCACTGGCAGCCATCTTCAATTTTGGACCATACCCAGAAACACTCATTCTCATCCCAAGGTGATAACAAAGGTACCCAAGAAGTTTTGTGAAGATCGGTTCATAAATACAGCCTCTGCCCTGAGCCATATTGACATGTGTGCTTACATTATGTAAGTAGCACTGAATAAATCAAAGTTCATCTAATTTGCATAATTTCTGCATGAAAAAAAACCCCTTACAATATGTGATGTATTCCATGTTACTAAACATTCATACAAAAATTTATTCTAATCAGAACTTTCATACAGAAGTTCTGTACAAAAGACTGATTGCACTCATTTTGGCACAAAATGGCTGATGGTGGCCATCTTGAATTTCAGACAACACCCAAAAACACTCGTTCTCATCCCACGGTGATAACAAAGGTACCCAAGAAGTTTTGTAAAGATCGGTTCATAAATACGGCCTTTAATCTGAGCTGCATAGAAGTTGTGTACAAAAAACTGATCAGACCTAATTTCGGTACAAAATGGCCACTGGCAGCCATCTTGAATTTTAGACTGCACCCAGAAACACTCGTTCTCATCCCAAGGTGATAACAAAGGTACCCAAGACTTTTCGTGAAGATCAGTTCATAAATACAGACTCTAGTCTGAGCCGTATTGACATGTGTACTTACTGTGTGAAAGTCGCACTGAAAAAATCAAAGTTCATCTAATTTGCATAATTTCTGCACGAGAAAAAAACCCGTATTATATGTGATGTATCCCATGGTAATAAACATTCACACAAAAAATTATTCAAATCAGCACTTTCATATGGAAGTTCTGTGCAAAAATCTGATTGCACCTAATTTTGTACAAAATGGCTGCCATCGGCCATCTTGAATTTCGGACCGCACCCCAAAACACTCGTTCTCGTCCCACGGTGATACCAAAGGTACCCAAGAAGTTTAGTAAAGATCGGTTCATAAATACGGCCTCTAGCCCGAGCCGTATTGGCATTTGCACTTACAGTGCTTAAAGTAACACCAAAAAACATCAAAATTAGTCTAATTTGCACAATTTACGCACGAGAAAAAAACCCGTATTATATGTGATGTATCCCATGGTACTAAACATTCATACAAAAAATTATTCAAATCAGAGCTTTCATATGGAAGTTTTGTACAAAAAACAGATGTCTGCATCGTCGGTACAAAATGACGGCTGGCAGCCATCTTGAATTTCGGACCGCACCCAAAAACGCTCGTTCTCGTCCCATGGTCATAACAAAGGTACCCAAGAAGTGTCGTAAAGATCGGTTCATAAATACGGCCTCTAGCCCAAGCCGAATCCAATTGTTGACGTATGGACAGATGGACGACGGACGATGGGCCATGACAAAAGCTCAAATTTGGCTTCGCCAAAGTTGAGCTAAAAATGATCAAGTCTAAGGTATTTCGCTGAGACGGTGATTTATTTATCATTTAGTTAGTGTTATCAAAAACTGTGACAATGACGTGTAATAACTTGGTGCCAATCAAATGGTCGCACGTGTGGATGCTACCCTGAATGGAGATTTGGAATTTGCCCAGATATTTTTACTTGTATTGGGGGAAATACATTCTTGTTGTAAATTAAAGGGTTAATATTGATTTAACCCCTTTACCCAACGCAGACGATATAAAAATTTATTATTTTAAATATCATTTTTTCAAATTTTTCAAAAAAATTCAACAAAACCATATCATGTGACCCCTCGTTGGAACAGGCTTGACAAGCTCGTTCCAACAAGGGGTCACATGATATGGGTTTTTTTAAATGTTTTGAAAAATAATATTTTTTCAACTGCTGAATTTGGATATTATGTGGGCGGAGCCAGGCAATTCTTTGGGTAAAGGGTTAACCCAGCTTTCCCCCAACCATGACATGGATTTTGGCTGATGGTTATGTACACATACATGTATCTCTGCTACTTGGTGAGCTGTCATAACAGGGCATGTACAATCACCAGAATAGTGATGACAATGATTGCTGTCAACAACTGCAGTCTACTAGTGCCCAATTAGACAAAGAATTTAGCATGAGAGGAGGGAATAGTGTCACCCTCTTAAACCCACCAGAACTTAGATCCCTGCAAACATTAAAAAGTCACTATGTTTAATCCCAGAACAAACCAGTACTTCATTGTGTTCCCCTGTAATCCTGGAAGTGAAATACAAGAACTTGAAGAATATTGTAAGGTTCTTTTGTACTTGAGCCCTTTCCAACTGTGTGTCAAACTTCTAAGCATTATGTGGATGAAACTCCAGCAATGAGCTTCAACACTCGATTATACACTGAACAAACTTTACCCCTTTACCCAGCATAACGATCTAAACCGGCTGGCACTATTCACAAAAATTGCCGATTAATTTATATTTTTTCATTTTTTGTCTCAAAAACATAGGTTATGACCGCTCTTTGGAATGAGCTCATCGAGGTCATTCCAATGAGGGGTCATAACCTATGTTTTTGAGACAAAAAATGAAAAAAATTAGTTATTAAAGAATTTTGTTTGCAAGTGTCGTCTGCTTTTCATGTTAGGTAAAGGGCTAAAGATCCTTTATCTTGACCTCAGATTGCCAAAGAACTTACAAACTAACCCCTACCAAGTTTGAAGGTTATATTTTCAGTCATTTTTTTTAAAAAGTACAAATAGATGGAGTGTTCCATACAAATGCTAGTCCTATTCATTAGTATTCTTTTTGTTGGCTTTAAAAATGCAGCCCCCAACATGTCCAGCCCAACTCATTGGTATATTATCGATCAATGATCACCAAGAACCATTGATCTGTTCAACTATCAGAATTAATAACTCGGAAAGGAAAATGCTATCAATTTAAGACCTCACACCAAGAGACAATCTCCTTTAAAAATGCAATTATGGAATTAATTTCTTTGCATCTCCGAATAATCAAAAAACGATCCATTTCGTCAATTCCTTCAGAGAACATCTTGAACAGCAAGTGGTTCCTTAAACATTATGAATAAATCAGATTATTATTTTGATTTTCAAGAGAGGTTAAAAACCTGCGGAAATATCATAATGACATATTATTATTGATTCATCATGGAAATGGATGGATGTTTAATTAACAAGACTACTGCTAAGTCTCCTGAACAACATTTACACTGCTGCAACCCAACGAATCAGCCACATCCACCCGCGTAATATGCAAATTCAGCAGCTGATGAAATATTATTTAAAAAAAAATTCAACAAAACCTTATCATGTGACCCTTTGGAACGAGATTGTTGAGCTCGTTTCAATGAGAGGGTCACATGATATGGTTTGGTTGAAAATAATATTTCGGTATCATCTGCACTGGGTAAAGGGTTAACCCATTACCTAACATTACCCAACAAGAAAGACAGGTGACACTTGCAAATAAAATTCTTGAATAACTAATTTTTTTTCATTTTTTTGCGTCAAAAACAAGCTCATTCCAGTGAGGGATCATACAGTACAAGTCAAAATAAGTTGTAGGATGACCACTATAAACTATGTATCTTTCTCTTCCTACACTGATAAGACCAGAAGCTGACATAATTTTCTGGAAAGCTCTCATTGAAAGCTTTCTTGAAAATTATGGCAGATTCTGATCTTATTAGTGCAGGAGCAGCAGTATACTTAGTTTATAGTGGTTATGCTATAACTTATTTTGACTTGTACTGTAATCTATGTTTTTGAGACAGAGAAATGAAAACAAGACTAATGGTGACCGATTGGCCACATATGTCCCCGACATAGAGCCAAATGGAATGAAAAGTTTTGTGTTGAATTTGTTCAGGACGAAAAACCTAATTCTGTGAGAGAATTGAGTTTCCCCATTCCTGTGACCTTGACATTTGTCTCTCAAGCATGGTGTTGTTGTGCACCTTCCATTGGTCTTTACCTTTGAATGAAGTTTTGTGGAAATCCACCCAAGTATTGTAGAATTATGGCTCTGGATGGACAAATACAGTCTGTGAGAGAATCAAGTTTTTGAATTCCTGTGACTTTGACCTTTGTCACTCAAGCATGGTGTTGTTGTGCAACAGACCTTGCATTGGTCTTCACTCTTGTGTAAAGTTTCATGGAAACCCACCAAAGTATTATAAAGTTACAGCTCCAGCCAGATAAAAAAAGTCGGACAGATGGACAGATGGATGGACAGACTGATGGATGGATGGATGGATGGATGGATGGATGGATGGATGGATGGATGGATGGATGGATGGATGGATGGATGGATGGACAGACTTACTGATGGATGGATGGATGGATGGGTGGACAGACTTACTGATGGATGGATAGATGGACAGACTTACTGATGGATGGATAGATGGACAGATAGAAAGACAGACAATTCAGATTTAAGATGCCTCCCTATCGGGGGCATAAAAATAATGAAATTGAAATGTGATTTTTGTGAATAGTGCTGGCCAGTTTGGGCCATTTCTTTGGGTAAAATGTTAACCGAATAGTGGAGGTATTCCCACATAGCCAAACCACTGGGCCAAGGAGAGGTGTTAATATAAATTGTATAACTTTCTCACCACTCCTTATGCAATAGATCAGCTTAACCCTTTACTTAATGAATCAGCCTCATCTGCCCACATAATTTCCAAATTAAGCAGTTGCAAAAAAAAAATTCCCAAAAATTTCAACATAACAATATCATGTGACCCATCACTGGAACAACATGATATGGTTATGTTGAATGATTTTTTGCAAAATTTTAAAAATCAGTAATTAAAAAAAAATAAATTTTGATATCCTGTTTTGGGGAATAGGTTGAAACAAAACAACATTGAATAGCCACTTTACCAGTAAAAAATATTCAATTAATATGAGCATTCAATAAACAGGAATTTGATCATTTTCCTGTATTCCAGTAATAAAATGTAGGCCTGGCATTTTCAGGAGAGCGATTTATTCGCTCACTTACTGCTCACCTTAAAAAAATTGAGGAGGGCGAAAAATAGCCCTCCAAGTCTTAGAAAATAATGATTACCACAACAGCCTATTCCTATAAAACACAAAGGTTTTCAGATCTCTGCTATGTTAGTGGTCTCTGCAAGATGGCCACACTGCCCCTCCCACACCTCTGGGCCTTACCAAGGCCCAGAGGTGTGGGAGGGGCAGTGTAGCCATCTCACAGAGATTACCTTGTTAGCAGCACCAAATAAAATGTACAAAGGCTGCTAGGCAGAATTCATTAATAGTACAATTTCATTTTGCCACCTTTTGCTTTCGTAAGCTTGAGGAGAGTTGATTGCTCCCCTAGGCCATGTGAGGAGAGCAGTTTTTAGCCCTCCTGCATTTTTAAGAATGCCAGGCCTGAAAATGAGCATTTATTCTATTATATCTTGTTGGACCAAGCTCATGGAGCTCTGCCCAGAAAGATATAAAAGATAAATGCCAACATTGGATGTAAGGGGGGCAAAAAGGTCTGTATATATAGGGAAATAATTGGCTGTCAGAGTAATCCTATGATATATACTGACGGAAAAAAGAAATGCAAGTTCAGTTTTGGTAATATAATTTTTTTTTTATCAGTATACCAAATGTAGTAAAATTAGATACACAGCTTCCTCAGTGTACTGTCTGAAGTCTTTAAAATTCAGTCAACCATGACCATTTGCAATACTGCATCCTTACAACAGATTTTTCGAGAAAGTGTGCATCCGGGGTACTCCCACGTGCTATGGGCTTGAAAACCATACCAAATCGAAGTTTTGAGCAGTACACATCGATTGCACATTTCATTTCAACTTGATTGAAAAGTAATATGCCATGAATGTCCAAAGTTGATAGTGGTAAGGCTATTGCTCTGATTATGTTCGGCCAAATGCAATGTCTCGTTGCCCAGCAATTTGGGGTCCATGAGTCAACAATGGTTCATTTACTTGGGTGTCTCAGAGCCACAGAAAGATTAGCTTACCATCCCAGGAGTAGACGTCTGCGTGTTACGCGCCATGTCAAGATAGAAGCAAACATCTCTCACACCTCTGTAACCGATTTCAGACAGCGAGTTAGGTTGTAGGCACTCATGGTCACCAAGTGCGTGCAAGAACAGTTAGGAATCAGTTGTGGGAGTTCAATTTAAGGCCACAATGTCCCTATGTTGGTCCACAACTTACACCTAGATGACGTCAAAGTCGATTGCAATGGCCGTACGCACATGCACCAAATCGGTTTCACTTGGTCCACTGGAGACGAGTGTTATTCACTGATAAGTCTCAGTTCACACTTTACAGGCCAGATGGATGACAACATTGCTATTGACGTCGAGATGAGTGATATTCTGACTCGTGCATTTTGGAAAACGACAGATTCAGGGGAGGGTCTGTTATGGTTGGGGGGGAGGGGGGATTTCTAATGGCGTGAAAACACCTCTCATGGTCCTCCAGGCTAATCTTACAGATATCCAGATCAGGTCCTCATGCCTCACGTCCTTCCACTTATCGATGCACATAAACTTACATTGCAGCAGGATAATGTGAGGCTGCATGTTGCTCGAGTTTGTCCTGATTTCCTCAACCAAAGCAATGTGCCAGTTCTCGATTGGCCATCCTACAGTCCAGATTTGTCCCTGATGGAGCATTTGTGGGACGAGCTGGACTGGAGGTCATGGAGCACATCAATATCCCCAACAGCTCATGCAGGTCCTTCTTCAGGAGTGGAATAACATCTCACAAAGAACCATAAACAGCTTGCTGGGGTCAATGGTAAGGAGAGTTAGCACAGCGACTGAAGCCCGGAGTGGGCACACCCACTATTGATTTTGATCAGGAAATGACATATGGCACACATGCTTGAATGTTATCCATGCAAATGCCGTCTGTGTTAAAACAAACAAAAACGGGTCAAAATTTAATCAGTAATGAAGAAATAACATCAAAATCCAAACAATGAAATTATAATCCATAACACATTTGAAATATTTACTGCAGAAAAAACTTCTTTTTTCATCTAGTATATTATAAGATATTAATTAACAGGAGTCCATACTCTTTAACTTATTAGCGCTACTCATTTTCAGACTGCACTTGTTGACCATTTAATTAATTAACCCTTTACCTAACAAGAAAAGCAGATGACACTTGCAAAAATGAGGGGTCATAACCTATGTTTTTGAGACAAAAAATAAACTAGAGCGCACTGTCACAGTGCCGAAGCTGCGACGATTCATGCAATGCCAATGATGTTTTAAAACTCGTTGGTGACAAAAAAACTTGTTGATGACAAAAAACTTGTTGGTGACAAAAAAAACTTGTTGGTGACAAATCCATAAATGTGACAGAAATTATCCGAATGACATGCACTATTGAGAGGGTGTAGACATCATGAAGATACACTTGCATACCAAGTATGGTGTCATTCCATCAAGTATTTTAGGAGTTATGGTGTTTTTTAAACTCATTGGTGACAGTCAGTCCGACCGACCGACTGACAGACCCACATTGCCTTTTAATAGAGCTGCTTGTCGCAGCTAAAAATAATGAAAATTAACTGCCGATTTTTTAGAATAGCGCTGGCCGGTTTTGGCCATTACTTTGGATAAAGGGTTAACAATGGATAAATAAATTGAGCAGCTGTCCTCAGTTAAGTGCCATCTCCTTGAGTAGTGGTTGTTACTGGTCAAGTACCATCTGCCTAGTCAATCACATATACCCATGTTGCCCATTTCAGAGGTCTTCCACAGCAAGCATTGGTGATTGGGTCCTATTTTATCAGTAAAACAGAGCTTGTTCAATACAGTAAACAAGGCTACTTCACTTCCCAGAGTTCTCAGGGGGGCAGTAAAGGGATAACAAACTCAGTATTATTGTTCTTGATCCCGCATGTTATTAGCTAATGACCTTCATTATATCTGGATGACAAACTATTGTAGAGAGCAGTGAAAGCAATTTCCAGGCAAATCTAAAGCCAGGGTTATATAGTTTCAGACAGTTCTATGGGTGAAGGAAGCAAGAGTAACCCAGAACAACCGGTCAGTGGCAAATAACTGTCAGACTCTAACTTACTCACCACAACACAACCAGGGCTAGCATTGCTTGAAGGCATTTGTATGTGCAGTATGCCTTAGCACACTGTTGCACTGTGCTCTCACTTCGGCAATAGGGATTAACTGATAAAGAGTGCTAGAAGCCCATATTTGGGCTTTATTTTTAAGTGCAGGTTCGGTCAGGTACCACAACTTAATGGCTCCATAGTCTGTGGATGTGCTTCCATTGAAATGAATTAACTGTGTGTGTATGGATGTTCCTTGTTTCAATTTATGGAAGAGTGCCTGAAGGCACACTTCCATAAATTGTAATAAGACAAAGATATGACCGAATGTAATTTAGCACTCTACCAGTCATGTATTTATTTATAGGGTTTTAACAACACTTTCGACAGACAAGGTCACCTCGTGTCAAGAAAGTTTTATGGGTGGAGGAAGCCAGAGTCTCCTGAGAGAGCCACCAAGCAACAGCGAACAGCTGTCAGACTTCCCAATGTACACCCCAACGTACTAACTCCATACAAGAAGGGTTACACAATTATCTCTTATTTCCCTCTGTGTACCAAACCAACCTACTATTAAATCATAACTATAACTTGAAAGTGTAATGAATAATTCACCATTATAGGGTTTGGATGGTAATCTTGATTGTATGTGTATCTGTCTTCTTGACTGTATTATGTTCAAGTGTTCGACTGGTGGAAACAACCTTGTATAAGCTTACGGCTTACAGTTGAATCCACTAACTATAATAGTTGAAAACAAGTGCACCAACGACGTGTTGTATGCCTTAGTACACAGTGCCACCATGCCCCCACATAAGCAATCAAGATTAAGTGTCTTGCTCAAGAACACAGAGCATCTTACCCTTGGTGAGGATCGAACCATGAACCTTCCTGTTGAAAGTTCAATGCCCTAACCACTAAGTCACTGAACTCCCTACCAGTCAAGAGTCTCACCCAAGAACACAATGCAGATGATGGGGGTAAGGATCAAACATACAATGACATTTTGATCGAAGTCCAATGCTCTAACTAATGAGTCACTGTTCTCCTTTCTGGGTGAGTAGATTTTAGAGGTGAGTGGAAGAATATCACCCAATACTAAAATCTTCTGTCGATGCATTACGTGTGACAGATGGTGAGCAGCATGATGTCTTTTTGCATCCAAATACACATCGTTTGAAAAATTTAGGAACTTCACCTGGTGAGGCACTGGAAGCTCAAATTTTGGCTCACTGGAAGGCTACTGATGCCATGATTAAAAGGTTTTATATTCAAAAGATGTTTTTCCTTTAAAATTGAAAATATTTTGTTCATTTGAATTAGTCTAAATCTCTGTGATGCTTTAAAATTTCAACACTTCTGAAAGTCGACTTTGACCTTGAGTATTTCCTCCCTCTATCATCAGGTTTCTCGTACAGGTGACCTGATAAGAGTTCAAGGAGGTTTTTTATCCAGAATACTTTTGATTCTATTTCTGGAATATTTTGCTTTTCGACTGACAGATGAGTTACCATTGAATGGAATACAGTAGAATCCTCTTAATTGCATATCCATTTTGCCAGTGAAAATTATTCAATTAACAGGAGAATACAATTAACAGGGATTTGGTCAGTTTCCTGTGTTCTGGAGGTAAACTGAGCATTTATTCTATTATATCTTGTTTGACAGAGCTAAAAGAGCTCTGTCAAATAAGATATAATAGAATAAATGACTTTATTGAATGTAGTGAGGCCAAAAAAGGTTGATAAATAAAGGGAATTTGGAGCGTGTCACAGTAACTTTTTTTGACATGTTACAAAAATTTATATACAATTAACAGGAGTTTACTCTACAACACGGGTGCAATTAACAGATCAAATTTGTACTGAAGGTATGGTAAATGGTTTTGTGTTTGAAAATGATATTCAATTAACAGGGATATGCAATTAAGAGATATCCAATTAAGTGGGCTCCACTGTACTACGATTGTTAGAATGTGCAATATCTGTAACTTGGAGAGCAGTGATATTCAATTCAGGATTCAATTTGATTCAAAAGCCTCAGTTTGATTTGATTCGACTTCTTGAGAAAGATTTTCACAAGAATCAGAGAATTCTTGTTATGATTTTTGCAAATTCGTTTCTGATCTGTAGAATAGCATTTTGATTCTCATATAATTTTTCAATATTTTGCCTCTGACCTCAGGGTTTCTGCAGGCAAGGTCTGATAAATTTCAAGGATATTCAAGGTTGTTTCTCGAAACATTTCAGCATTTTTCACGGTTCCACAATAGCCAAACTCAAGAATTTTCAGTGTCCTGCATTCACTAGTCCTAACTAGGACCCTCCAGTCATTACCTCCTCCTCCCACTTCCCTTAAAGGGAAGTGGGAGGAGGGGGTAATGACTGGATGGTCCTAGTTAGGACTGTGCTGTCACAAACTCTGGCATATAAGACTATTTTGTTGTGATTATTTATTTATTTAATTATTGATTTATTTATCGGTGTTTTGGCCTAAAAAAGTTAAAAATCTGGTTCTCAGGCCCACCCACATGGTCCATTTGGCTGCTGCATGCTCTCTTTTTATAACCAATGCAAACTTAAAAAAAAACAAGAGGCCCCACGTGGCCTTAATCGCTCACCTGACAAAGTGACTCTAAGAAGTATTTTAGGTCACCTTCACCATGTCATGCCTCATCAACATTAACTGGTTGAGTGATAGATTTTGTTTGAAGTTCAACATTTGTTACCTAAAATTAGTTTTATTTAAAAGATTCTGCCTGCTGGATCTGGAGAAGAAGATTTTTGAAGAAATTTGCCTGAAATGCACTAAGTGTGAATTCGGGCTTCTATATTAAGCCCAAATATGAATCCAGGGGGCCGATTTGAACAAACTTGAATCAGATCCACCCCGCAATGTTGCATACCAAATATCAAAAGATTCTGCCTGCTGGATCTGGAGAAGAAGATTTTTGAAGAAATTTGCCCGAAATGCACTAAGTTTGAATTCGAGCTTCTATAGTGAGCCCAAATATGAATCCAGGGGGCCGATTTGAACAAACTTGAATCAGATCCACCCCGCAATGTTGCATACCAAATATCAAAAGATTCTGCCTGCTGGATCTGGAGAAGATGATTTTTTAAGAAATTTGCCTGAAATGCACTAAGTTCGAATTCGAGCTTCTATAGTGAGCCCAAATATGAATCTAGGAAGCCGATTTGAACAAACTTGAATCAGATCCACCCCACAATGTTGCATACCAAATATCAAAAGATTCTGCCTGCTGGATCTGGAGAAGAAGATTTTTTAATAAATTTGCCCGAAATGCACTAAGTCCGAATTCAGGCTTCTATATTAAGCCCAAATATGAATCCAGGGGGCTGATTTGAACAAACTTGAATCAGATCCACCCCGCAATGTTGCATACCAAATATCAAAAGATTCTGCCTGCTGGATCTGGAGAAGAAGATTTTTGAAGAAATTTGCCCGAAATGCACTAAGTTTGAATTCGAGCTTCTATAGTGAGCCCAAATATGAATCTAGGGGGTCGATTTGAACAAACTTGAATCAGATCCACCCCGCAATGTTGCATACCAAATATCAAAAGATTCTGCCTGCTGGATCTGGAGAAGATGATTTTTTAAGAAATTTGCCTGAAATGCACTAAGTTCGAATTCGAGCTTCTATAGTAAGCTCAAATATGAATCTAGGGAGCCGATTTAAACAAATTTGCATCAGATCCATCCCACAATGTTGCATACCAAATATCAAAAGATTCTGCCTGCTGGATCTGGAAAAGAAAATTTTTTAAGAAATTTGCCTGAAATGCACTAAGTTCGAATTCGAGCTTCTATAGTGAGCCCAAATATGAATCTAGGAAGCTGATTTGAACAAACTTGAATCAGATCCACCCCACAATGTTGCATACCAAATATCAAAAGATTCTGCCTGCTGGATCTGGAGAAGAAGATTTTTTAATAAATTTGCTTGAAATGCACTAAGTTCAAATTTAGGCTCCTATACTGAGCCCAAATATAAACCCAGGGGGCCGATTTGAACAAACTTGAATCAGATCCACCCCACAATGTTGCTTACCAAATATGAAAAGATTCTGCCTGCTGGATCTGGAGAAGAAGATTTTTTAAGAAATTTGCATGAAATGCACAAAGTTCAAATTCGAGCTTCTATAGTGAGCCCAAATATGAATCTAGGAAGCCGATTTGAACAAACTTGAATCAGATCCACCCCACAATGTTGCATACCAAATATCAAAAGATTCTGCCTTCTGGATCTGGAGAAGAAGATTTTTTAAGAAATTTGCCTAAATGCACTAAGTTCGAAATCGGGCTCCTATACTGAGCCCAAATATGAACCCAGGGGGCCGATTTGAACAAACTTGAATCAGATCCACCCTACAATGTTGCATACCAAATATCAAAAGATTCTGCCTGCTGGATCTGGAGAAGAAGATTTTTTAAGAAATTTGCCTGAAATGCACTAAGTTCGAAATCGGGCTCCTATACTGAGCCCAAATATTAACCCAGGGGGCCGATTTGAACAATCTTGAATCAGATCCACCCCACAATGTTGCTTACCAAATATGAAAAGATTCTGAAGCTGGATCTGGAGAAGAAGATTTTTTAAGAAATTTGCCTGAAATGCACTAAGTTCGAATGCGGGCTTCTATAGTAAGCCCAAATATGTATCCAGGGGGCCGATTTGAACAAACTTGAATCAGATCTACCCCGCAACATTGCATACCAAATATCAAAAGATTCTGCCTGCTGGATCTGGAGAAGAAGATTTTTGAAGAAATTTGCCTGAAATGCACTAAATTCGAATTCGAGCTCCTATAGTGAGCCCAAATATGAATCTAGGGAGCCGATTTGAACAAACTTGAATCAGATCCACCAAACAATGTTGCATACCAAATATCAAAAGATTCTGCCTGCTGGATCTGGAGAAGAAGATTTTCAAAGAAATTTGCCTGAAATGCAGTAAGTTCAAATTTGGGCTCCTATACTGAGCCCAAATATAAACCCAGGGGGCCGATTTGAACAAACTTGAATCAGATCCACCCCACAATGTTGCATACCAAATATCAAAAGATTCTGCCTGCTGGATCTGGAGAAGAAGATTTTTTAAGAAATTTGCCTGAAATGCACTAAGTTCGAAATCGGGCTCCTATACTGAGCCCAAATATGAACCCAGGGGGCCGATTTGAACAAACTTGAATCAGATCCACCCTACAATGTTGCATACCAAATATCAAAAGATTCTGCCTGCTGGATCTGGAGAAGAAGATTTTTTAATGTTTTTCCCATTGCCTACAGTGTTAAAAAGTGCTGACTCAGCACTTTTTCAAAGTCCCGAAACTGTACCCTATGATAAAACCGATGGCAATTTTTTTTTACCAATCCTTTCTGTTGGTCCTAAGGAAGCTGCACACGAAATAAAAATTCTCAGTGCCGTGCAGTTTTGGAGATATGGGCGTTTTAAATTTTTTCTATTTTTAGCTCCTGCGGTTCCCACGGGGCTGCGGGAAAATTTTTTTTTGCATAAATCAAGTACTCATGACCCAATAAGCCCTCACATAAAATTTGGTTCAAATCAGCCTCTCGGTTTGGAAAATAGAAATTTTGGGCGGGGCAAAAAATTTTGCCCCTCTCATAACAACGCCAAGTATAGCCCCACAAACTTCTCTTGAACAAATCTGAGTCTACACCTCAAAAGGAAGCTGCACACCAAATATCAAGTCTCTGCTACTGCTGGTTCATGAGAAGAAGATTTACAAAGATTTTGGTGCCCCTTGGGGGCGTGGCACCACCCAGGAGGAGGGGCAACTTCATTTGAACAAATCTGAATTGGCATTAGGTAATAAACATTTAGCCAACATTTGAATAAAATTGGGCTAGTGGTTTAGGAGGAGAAGTCGATAATGTAAAGTTAACGCTGGACGACGACGACGACGGACGACGACGGACGATGGACGGAAAGTGATTAGTAAAGCTCCCCTTGAGCTTCGCTCAGGTGAGCTAAAAAATTAAATGGTTTATGTCTGATATTTTACCCAAGTTAATAAAACTGATAAATTTGTCCCTTGAGTGCAAGAAGGCTTTGCAATGCTTAATTTAGCATTGCAAAGTCTTTTTGCACTCATTTAGGAACAAAATACACAACCACCCATGCTATTCTGTAGATTATGAGGCCTAAAACATAAAACAAACCAAGAACATGAACTTTTGATGACAAATAAATAATTACAAAAATAAACTATAGGCTACCCTGTAATTGCTCACCTGGAACTACATATCAAAATGTGATTTCCCATAGGGTTTCCATGGTAACTATTAGCTGCAATTGTGGCCATGTTTGCAACATTATATCAACATTACATGAGGATCATTGGTAGATGATGTCCCAGCCCTCAATCATGTGAAGTTTCAAAACATTTGACTTTGTAGTTTCAGTGGGGAAGATTTTGCAAAATTCATCAATCAGAATCAGAGAATGCCTCTCGTGGCCATATTTTCCAACCAACAGGAACAAAAAGAGGATAGTTTGTAGAGGGCCTCCTATAGACCACTCCTGCGAAGTTTGGTTCACGACGGCTCAATAGTTCCAGAGAAGAGGATGAAAATGTGATTTCCCATAGGGTTTCTATAGTAATTATAAGCCACAATTGTGGTCATGTTTGCAACATGATCAACATTAAATGGGGTTTGTTGGTAGAGGGTGTCTCAACCATGCAAAGTTTCAAAACATTTGGCCCTGTGGTTTCAGAGGAGAAGATTTTTCAAAATCCCCCAATCAGGATCAAAGAGTGCCTCTGGAGGCCATGTTTTCAAACCCATGGAAACAAAATGAGGATCGTTTGTAGAGGACCTCCCATAGACTATCCCTAACAGGTTTGGTTCAGGTCGGCTCAGTAGTTCCAGAGAAGAAGATGAAAATGTGATTTCTCATAGGGTTTCTATAGTAACTGTAAGCCGTAATTGTGGTCATGTTTGTAACTGAATCAACATTAAATGAGGATCATTGGTAGAGAGGGGTCTCAGTCATCATTTATGTGAAGTTTCAAAACATTTGGCCTGGCGGTTTCAGAGAAGATTTTTGAAAATCCACAAACCGGAATCAAAAAATGCCTCTGGAAGCTATGTTTTTCATCATACGGGAACAAAATGTGGATCGTTTGTAGAGGACCTCCCATAAACCATACCTGCCAAGTTTGGTTCACACCGGCTCAGCAATTACAGAGAAGAAGATGAAGCTGTGAAAATTTTACAGACACCAGACGACGGACAACGATGGACACCAAGTGATGTGAAAAGCTCACATGGCCTTTTAAGCCAGGTGAGCTAAAAATAAGATAAAAAAACATCCGAAAACCCGCCCCTTCCCCCCCCCCCTCCCCCCCCCCCCCCCCCCCCACATGAAATTTTACAAAAAATGGCCGAGAAACAAAAGATCTACTTTGTGGGGCTTTATTATGTTGGGTTATTTATTTATTTATTTATTGGTGTTCATGGTCACATATTTCTGCACAATGGCTAATCATGACCACAACAGTTTTATGGGTCAAGGAAGCCAGAGTACCTGGAGAGAACCACCTAGCAATGGCAAGCAACTGTAAGCTCTCCAACAGATTAACTCCACACAAGCAGGATTAGCATTGGTTGAAGACAGGTGCACCATCGATGTGCAGTATGCCTTAGTATACGTACCACATGGGCAATGGGGGGTGAAATGTCTCACCCAAGGACACAAAAAGGTTGATGCAGGTAGGATTTGAACCAAGGACCTCTCAACTTGCAGCCAATCCCTCTACCAACAGAGCTACCACACCCCTAGGCATTCAGCAGCAAGCCAAGATTTACGACTTAGGCAGTTGTTTCCTAGGACGACATGACACAAGGATGGCAAACACTACAGAGGGAACGGCATTTTACATAGACACATCTGTATACATGGTAGTATGTTAAGAGGCAACATTATTTATTTATTAGTGTTTAAGGTCACATACTTGTGCACAATGGCTAATCGTGACCGAAGAGGCAATACAATCATGTCAGGGAGATTTGCTTTGTAGTTTAGGCATGGTTCAGTAGAATCCTTTTGTCATTGTTATATAATCGGGTAATGTCTTGAATATTTACCTGTTCATATCCACATTATAGGTAACATTTCCATTTAGAAGACGTATGTCCCTGGTAATTGTAAAGAGTAAAGTGGCTAACGTGTTCTGTCTAATATCTAGGTAAATTTGGACAGTGTAACAAGTAATGATCATTTGTTTAGCGGGAACTGCATGAACAGTCAGGGGAATTTGAAAAGTGTTTTGTAACCCTTTACCCAGCGCAGACAATATCAAAATTTATTATTTTTTGATATTTTTCAAAAAATTTCAACAAAACCATATCATGTGACCCCTCGTTGGAACGATCTCGTCGAGCTCGTTCCATTGAGGGGTCACATATGGTTTTGTTGAAAAAATATTTTTTAAACTGTTGAATTTGCATATTATGCGGGCGGATGCGGCCGATTCGTTGGGTAAATGGTTAAATATTTATTTATTTATTTATTGGTGTTTAAGGTCACATATTTCTACACAATGGCCAATCATGACCGTGACAGTTTTACGGGTGGAGGAAGCCGGAGTACCTGGAGAGAACCACTGAGCAATGGCAAGCAACTGTCAGTTCCCCAACATACTAACTCCACACAAGCAGGGTTAGCATTGGTTGAAGACTGGTGCACCATCGACGTGCAGTACGCCTCAGTACACAACGTCACTGTGCCCCCACGTGGGCAATGAGGGTGTAGTTTCTTGCCCAAGGACACAACGCGATTGCCGCAGGTGGGATTCGAACCAGGGACCTCTCGGCTTGCAGCCTGCACCTCTACCAACTGATCCACCGCGCACACAAATGGTTAAACAGATGGTCATTAACCATTTACCCAACGTAACGGCCAAAACCGGCCAGCGCTATTCTAAAAAATCGCCAATTAATTTTCAAAATATTTTCATTTTTTTGTCTCAAAAACATGGGTTATGACCCCTCGTTGGAACCCAGCCCAATTTGATTCAACCTGAAATTTGAGATTTTTAGGGCCTTGGATTAGTCTTGCTACCATTCATTAATCACTGCTTAAGGGGGTGTGGTAGCATTGCGGTAACCGGTTGGCGTCAGATCACCGAAGTTAAGCAACGTCGAGCGTGGTTAGTAGTTAGTAGTCAGATGGGTGACCATTTCAGCACTTAACCCTGATTGCCTACATGCGGGCACGATGACACTGTGTACTAAGGCGTACTGCACGTCGATGGAGCGCATGTTTTCAACCAATCTAACCCTGCCTGTCCCGCGGTGTAGAGTTACGATGTTGGTGAGCTGACAGCATTTTATTATATTCTACAATTGTTCAGTTGTTAATGTAAAATGATGTCAAGGATACCATTCAATAAAGTTGAGAAACAACCACAATGTGTATTCATAATCTCGCTAGATGCCCCTTTACTGGATATACAAGTTAAAAGACATGTAAAGCTTACAATTGACCGTACTTGCAGCAATCGCCAGTTCGTACAGGAAAAGTGAAAGTTGCATTCCATTTATTTATTGGTGTTTAAGGTCATATACTTATGCACAATGGCTAATCATGACCGTGACAGCTTTAGGGTGGAGGAAGCCAGACTACCCAGAGAGAGCCACCGAGCAACGATGAGCTGCTGCCAGCTCCCCAACATAGTAACTCTGCACTGCAGCACAGGCAGGGTTAGATTGATTGAAGACATGTGTACCATCGACGTGCAGTACGCCGTAGTACATGGCATCATCGTGCCCCCATGTGGACAATCCGGGTGATGTGCCTTGCCCAAGGACACAACGTGGGAGTCACTCAGATGGTCACACTTCCAATGATTAACCAGGCTCAACATTGCTTAACTTAGTGATCTGACGAGAACCGGTTACCACAACGCCACCGTGGCCCCTTGCACTCCACTGACTCAGGTCGCAGTAAAATTACCAGTTGCACACACATCGACGGTAAAAGTGGCTCTGAGAGCCACGTTTACGCCCAAGAGGGCGCGACTGTTAATTTTACTGCGACTCCAGTCAACGAAGTTTAACACTGTGAAAAATGTTCAGTTCAATGTAGTTCTTTCAAGCCTTGACTTGTCTAACAGTGCACAGTATTACAAAAGAAATCGTCATCAGAATCGGCCGATTGAAAGCTCAAATAACCAGTAACTGGTCAGCAACCATTTTTGGCAATCGGTTGAACACAAGAAGTGAGGTCCTTATGCAACTTTTGGGTCACTGATCTCATCAGGCAAAAATCTTGGGCTATAGTTACAGGACTCGCCCTTTCCAAATGTTCCTCACATAACAGTATTTCCCCAAATAAGCGGTGGTACTTCACTAAAATTAAAGAACCAAACAATGTTTTGGGCCGACATAAACTGTTTGAATCATTAAACAATTTTCTGTGTTCAACAAACTCAAAAATATTAGCTGCAAAACTGACACAATTTAACAAGCAAAGCGTTTTGAGGCCCTCTGGGTATTCCCAGGAAAGTTTATCTGCACGAAATCACCAATTTATGCATGTGCAGCTATATCTTCCAAATATCCTGGCAGTGAATACATTGCTCAAATTTCAAATTATTACTCAATATCTGTCAATGTGGAGGTTTCTGTTTAACTGGGAATGTAAAATGAAGAAAACACAAGGTGGCATGATAATTCCCAAGGCGACAAATTAAATTAAATCAAGTATTCTATAGCTCTTAATTTAGCAATTTCTGTAGCTGAATATTTTGTGATGTATTTCATGCAGATAAATCAATTGGAAATATTGCATGAAAGGTTAAGATATGAAATTACTTGTGTGATGAGGACGCTTGTTGTGTTTCCTAGTCAGTCCCCATCAAATCTAAAATAACCCTTTCTCAAAGAAATTCTTCGATCAAGCAAGTACCAAGCCTGTCATTATGAAAATCACAGGGGGTGGTGGTGGGGGAGGGTGCAACTAATTCCCTCAGGTGGGTGATTGCCCCCCCCCCCCCTCACCCACTCCCCACCCAACACACACTCCATAAGGCCCCACAAAGTAGATCTTCTTTCTCAGGCAATTTTTTATAAAATTGCATGTTGGCAGGCAGTTTTTTATTTCATTTTTTATTTTGTTTAATTATATCTTTACCATCAAAAGTTCATGTTCTTGGTTTGTTTTATGTTTTAGGCCTCATAATCTACAGAATAACATGGGTGGTGGTGTATTTTGTCCCTTGAGTGCAAGGATTTGCAATGCAAAAGCAATGTGCAATGCTAAAGCATTGCAAAGCCATGTTGCACCCAAGGGACAAATTTATCAATTTTATTAACTTGGGTAAAATATATTAAACCATTTAATTTTTAAATTTGCATTGGTTATAAAAGATAGAATGCGGCAGACAAAAGGACAATGTGGGAGGGCCTGAGAAACAGATTTTTAACTTTTTTAGGCCTATTATTATGGGAAACCATGTACCATTGGTTCTGAGGGCAGAACACAACAAAGGTGGAGTTCGGTGTTGATACCCCCTCCCAATTCCATTTATAGGGTTCCACTGTATGTTTGTTTGTTTATTAGAGTTGAACCCTTTACCCAACGTAAGGGCCAAAACCGGCCAGTGCTATTCTAAATGAATGTGTCAATGGCACTGTAGCTCAACTTGACAAACTTGAACTTGGTAAGTTATAAATGAAATGGTAAAATTGAAGATCATTGGTACCAATGTTAATTGATGAAATTTCAACATAACAGCATTGTGTGTGCACGTCAGAGTAATCCATGCATTTTTAAATGTAAACTGTAAGACTGGCTAAAGGAAGAATGTTGATACACAAATGCAGTATATTCAGAGGTTATTGTAAATGGCAACCTTTTTCACAGAAATGAATGCAAATCAATAGCGCTTATCTAAAGGTCTTGCCTTATGAGCACACCAAGTTCAAAAACAATCCTATGATAAATGTGGCCTGTAGGCCCTGTCAAAGAATGTTGATGCACAAATGCAATAAATTCAAAGATTGTTGCTAACAGCAACAGTTTTTGATGGAAATGAAAAGAAAATCAATAGCTCCTATCTTTGTCACCCTGCATAAGCATACAAAGTTTCAAAACAATCTGATAATGAATGTGCCCTCTGAGGCATGCCAAAGGAAGATGTTAATGCATAAATGCACTAAGTAGAAGGTCATTGTTTGTGGCAATGGGCTTTCTTGGGGTTTTTTTTATGGAAATTCATAAATATACCCTGCAGGGAGTGCAAAAGGGATAAGTTGATCCACAAATACAGTAAGTTCAAAGGCTGGTGATAACAACAATAATAATTTATTATGGAATAAAATATACCAAGTTTCAAAGTGATTCGATCATAAATGTGCCCTGAAGGGTGTGTTAAAGGAAAATATTGAGGTCTGACTAGGCTAAAAAGTTCAAAGGTCAGCGGCAACATTTTTTGACAGAAATGGAAGAAAATCGACAGCTCCCATATAGATGTCACCCCACACAAGCACACCAAGTTTGAAAGTGATCCAATCATAAATGTGCCCCGCAGGGTGTGTCAAAGGGAAATATTGATGCTTAACTGCACTAAGTTTTTACTAAGTTCATCGAAGGTCATTGCCAGTGGCAACAATAATTTTTTATGGAAATGAAAAAAAGCAATAGCTCCCATCTAGAGGTAACCCCAAACAAGCATACAAAGTTTCAAACTGATCTGATCATAAATGTGTAGTATAGGGCATGCCAAAGGAATATATTGATGCCTGACTAAACTAAGTTCAAAGATCGTTGCCAGCGGCAACATTTTTTGGCAAACAGAAATTGAAGAAAATCGATAGCTACCATCTAGAGGTCACCCCAAACAAGCATGCCAGGTTTCAAAGCAATCCGATTATAAATGTGCCCTGTAGGGTGTGCCAAAGGGAAATATTGAGGTCTGACTAAACTAAGTTTTAAGAATGTTGGCCGCGGCAACATTTTTCGACGGAAATGAAAGAAAATCGATAGCTCCCATCTAGAGGTCTCCCCAAAGAAGCATACCAAGTTTCAAAGCGATCTGATTATAAATGCGATATGTGTGGTGTGCCAAAGGAAAGTGTGTACGTACGTACGCCGACAGACGAGAAGTGATGGCAATAGCTCAGCTTGACTTTGTCAATTTGAGCTAAAAATCAGAGCGAGGGATGTGCAGTTAAACTACTTATCATTTTGTTGCGATGTGTTCCACTTGGATTGATAATAATCATTGACTGCATAAAACTCATATGATATATTTACACTGACTCTCCCAATATTACATTCATTTTTCTTTGCCGTCACGAAAAATTGTGCAGTTCGCTGACTTTACAAGATATTTAACACAATGTCGGATTCAATTTGGATTTGATTCTTCCTTAAGATTCGATTTAGTATTCGATTCAAGCCAAAAATTAGGATTCAATGGGCCTAATTTAAGGTCTTTGAGACCCATGAAATACAGAAAAACTCTCCTACTCGGGTTGTTGATTCTAGCACACATACTTGGCCCAAGTTGTGTTGTTTTATTATCCATCCTTCCACATCTGTCTGTCCATCTGTCTGAGTTATTAGGATTATCAGTTTGAAAAATTAGGACATGCTTCTTTGACAATTTCAATATTATTTATTTATTTATTGGAGTTTAACGACTACCAAGGACTCAGGGTTCCTGCACCTGACCTGATATGAAATTCCAGGCTTTTCCAGGCCATATAAACCCCAAATTCAAGGAGTTTCAAGGCTAAAAGAAAGTTAAATTCAAGGTTTTTCCAGGCTTATCGTAGTTGAACCACTCAAACCGTCTTGGACGTATTTCATTCATCTCAACTTGGCGCAATGCTTCATTTTTCAAGGCTTTTCCAGGCCCAGGGAGTCAAATCAAGGCTTTTCAAGGCCTTGAATTTCATTTTTGAAATTCCAGGCTTTTCAAGGCCCGCAGGAACCCTGAAGGTCACCTCGTGTTGGATAGTTTTACATGTGGTGGAGGAAGCTAAAGTACCCGGAGAGAACCACTGAGCAATGGAGAGCAACTGTCCGACTCCCCAATGTACCATCTCGGCACAAGCGGTGTTAGCATTGGTTTAAGACAAGTGTACCATCAACGTTCAGTATGCCTTAGTACACAGCACCACCATGACCCCACATGGGTAATCGGGATGAAGTGCCTGGCCCACAGACACAATGCTGTTTCCCCTGGTGGGGATCGAACCATGGACCTTTTGATTTGAAGTTCAATGCCATAACCAGTGAGCAATCACACTCCAGACAATTTCATCATGCTGTACAGTGGAACCCTGTTAACTGAATA
Source organism: Pictodentalium vernedei (assembly GCA_031216915.1). NCBI lineage: Eukaryota > Metazoa > Mollusca > Scaphopoda > Dentaliida > Dentaliidae > Pictodentalium > Pictodentalium vernedei. Next base: position 88,325,099 of record CM062290.1, on the reverse strand, counting down.
GCCACTTTGCCAATGAAAATTATTCAATTAACAGGAGTATTCAATTAACAGAGATTGTGCCACTTTCCTGCATTCTAGAGATAAACTAAGCATTTATTCTATTATAAATTGTTTGACAGAGCTCCATGAGCTCTGTCAAACAAGACATAATAGTTTAAATGCCTGTACTGGATATACTGAGGCAAAATAAGTCTATAAACAAAGGAAAACTGAGGAGTCAGCGTAATTTCTCGACAGGTTACAAGATTTTTTATTCAATTAACATGAGTTTACTCTATAAATTAATTGGCGATTTTTGTTAATAGTGCTGGCCGGTTTTGGCCGTTACGTTGGGTAAAGGGTTAACAACAGGGTTATTCAGTTAATGGATATCCAATTACGTGGGCTCCACTGTACCACATGATACCAGGCTGAAAAAACATCACAGAGTTATTGCTCTTGATGTACTTAACAAATAGTGTATTTGTGAAGAATTGAACTCTTCCAACACTCTCCACTTTATTCATTTATTGGTGTTTAAGGTCATTTCAGAATTTATGGGTATATCATTACTGCATCACATGAATAAAAAGTTTAGCCAATCAACTCTCCAGTTCAGAATGCAGAAACCTTAAAGAATTATTGCCAACAGATTGCTAATGTGTTACATTTTTAGTGGAATTACTTCCCTTGATTGATTTAGAATTTCATTTTTATAAAAATGGTTACTATCATGGCAAAATCAACTCCTCTTACATTTTTGAGTTTTGGTTGGTGAATTTGCTGCATGTATTTTTGATGATGTGAATCTTCAATGTTTCAGGAGTTACTCCCCTTGATAAACTCACAATTTTTATGAAGATAGCTTCTCTGATGGCGAAATCAAATCCTCTTACACTTTTGTGTTTTGGTTACTGAAAACCCTTAACTCTTTACCCAGTGAATTGGCCACATTCGCCCACATAATATTCAAAATTAGCAGCTGAAAAAATATTATTTTTCAAAAAAAATTCAACAAAACCATATCATGTGACCCTCTTTGGAACAAGATCAGCTTGTTTGAATGAGGGGTCACATGAAATGGTTTTGCCGAAATTTTTTTTTTAAATTTTAAAAAATGATATTTAAAATAATAAATTTTGATATCGTCTGTGTTGGGTAATGGGACTGGTGATTTTTAATACTTTTTTGCTACACTCTGACAGTCTACATACCATGGCCTTGCAGTTGTTGATTGGCAAGTCTTGGCTGCTTATATAGACAATTCATCTTTTAAATCTTATTTGACAGAGCTCTAAACCAAGAAGTAATAAAATAAATGCTCCGTTTATCACTAGAAAATAGAAAAAATTACCAAGTTCCTATTAACCCTTTACCTAACACAAAAGGTAGACTACATTTGTAAACAAAATTCTTGAATAACTAATGTTTTGCATTTTTTGCATCAAAAGCATAGTTTATGACCCCTCACTGGGCTTGTTCCAAAAAGGGGGTCATAAGCTATGTTTCAGAGACAAAAAAAGAAGAAACAAGAAGAATGTTCCTAAGGTAACACACACTCCCACTGTCACCTTCACCTTGCAGATGCCGTGGAAACTATTATACACGACACACCTTCTGACTGTCCTAACATTTGTAAAAAGTTTAACAATTGTACTATGATTCGTTTCTGAGTTATGGCTGAGACACGAATATTGACCGATTTTAAGTGTGACCTTGAAATGTGACCTTGACCTTTAAGGTACGAACCCGGCTATGGTGTGTGACACATCCTCCCATGGTCCTTTATAATTGTGTGAAGTTTGATGACTGTAGCCCTAATAGTTTTGGAGTTATGCTTGAGACACGATTTGTAACCCTGAACATATGAAGGCCAATTGTGACCTTCACATTGCAGATGCGATGGAAAATATTATACTCTACACACCTTCTGACTGTCCTTAACATTTGTAAACAGTTTAACAATTGTACTATGATTCGTTTCTGAGTTATGGCTGAGACACGAATATTGACCGATTTTTAGTGTAACCTTGAAATGTGACCTTGACCTTAAAGGTAGGAACCTGGCTATGGTGTGTGGCACATCCTCCCACAGTCCTTTATAATTGTGTGAAATCTGATGACTGTGGCCCTAACAGTTTTTGAGTTATTGGCTCGGAAACACACACACGCATGCACACACGCACGCACGCACGCACACATGCACACTTCAATCACTATATGCCACCCGACTTAAGTCGGGGAGGAATAAAAAAAGAAAACTGATGGTGATTTTTTGTGAATAGTGCTGGCCGGTGTTGGTCGTTATGCTGGGTAAGGGGTTAGTTGAATATTTTTCATTGGCAAAGTGTCAATTCAGCTCACATGGTTCCTCTGTAATCCAGAAAAATATAAAAACAGCATGAAAGGAGCAAAAACTATATCAAAAATGATTAAAAGTCAATGAATATTGAACTTGCAATTGATAGAGAGATTCGATCATAATCCAAACAATTCCAAGTGCTAAATATGAGGTTAATGAGATAACAATGTTTGTTTATGTACACTATTTCTCCATAAAAAGTGCAAAACTCATACAAAAAATTCTTGAAATCTATTGAATGGTGAACTTCAGGGAGACATTCAGAGACATACCTACTACAATTGTAAAATTCCAATCATATTTGATCAAATTATCATGCAAGTGAGTTAATCTGATTGGATAGACTATATTGGAAAAAATAATAACTTAATTGAAAGCCAAAGAGTGTTTGTAGACTTTGGAGAAGTTTTTGACATCATGTCACTGGCCTTAAATTCTCAAATCCTTCACAGTGCAAAACAAAAGGCCTCATGGGGCCTGAGGCGATTGTTAAGAGGCATCCTAGTATGGAAGTGTCAATGACACTGCAGCTCAACTTGTCCAAGAAGGGACTGAACTATATAGAAAGATCCAGTAATGCCCAGCTCTTGCAATTCAGAAAATTCGCCTTGGCAAAAAAAATGCCGAAGCAATGGCAGTTAGCGTCAGCTAAAAAACACTTTGAGTCGGCACTTTTTTAAAATGATTATTGTTAACAAAAAACAAGACTTACGAGAGCCTTAGAGGCATTATGATGAGTACAGCTTTTGTGCGAGTGTGTCGATTTGAAGTCTGTTGTTCCTGAATAAAATTCTACGTCATGTTGTAAGTTTTGCGTTGTTCGTCGTTGTTTGAACATATCTATCGTGAAAAAAAGGAATAACATTTCGACGGCAAAGTGGGTTAAAAACCCGTCACCTCAAACCCTCAGTCTACCTCAACACAGATCCAGATTTTGATTAATTTTGTCACTTTTGTTTCCATAATTTCAACAATTTGGTCGAGGTTATCAAACCCATACTGCATGTCAGGTGGCCTTGTTTACTTCCACTTCAAGATTAACACTACGTGTATCGGGCATCCCTGGGAAGATTCGTCACCCAAGACGGTTTTGACCAAGTTATAACCACTGTCATCCTGGTACTCAGTAACAAAAAATTGCGTGGTAAAATAGTCACATCAAATGTGAACATTTTTCCATTCCGAGATCAGTGCTGGGGAGGGGGGGGGGGGGGGTGGCAGAGTGGGGGGGGGGGGGGGGGTTGGGGGGGGGGAGGGGGGCGACTCCATCACTTTCAGTTTGTAAATGTATATAAAATCTGTCACCGGATTCTTTCAAAGTTTGAGTGGTCCTAATTTGACATTGTTCTTGAGTAAATGTGACATGCATGATGTTAATGCATTGTATTCGTTATTGATCATATATAATATTATTATCGTTATGTCATGAATGAATTATAACAAAAAATAATGAAATTTTATCAATAAAAAAATCGATATCTGTTTTATTAATAAATAATATAACGTGGGGAGGGGGCGGTACACAAGTCAAAGTGGAACTAATAACAAACTTTGTTATCAGTTCCACTTTGACTTGTGTACACCCCCCCCCTCCAACCCCCCCACCCCCATCCTCCCCCTTCATTCCCAGATTCAATCCTACCCTCTAATTTGTGTTGCCCACCCCACTTCCAAAATTGGAGATCAGTGATGTCAACCCTGACCCCACCCTTACACACACACCTTAACATTTCTGCATTCGTTCCCACCCTCTAATTCTGATTCGAATCGTATCCCGTTTTACAGGGAATGGGACAACCCGCCCAAACCAACTGAGACAACCTGCCCCAGAACAACCCGACCCAAGTTTTTCACGCACCACAGTTATCAGCTATTTGACTATGATATTAAATTTCATTACTCTGTTGAATTTAATTTGCATAATGAAGAAAGTCAGAAGTCTTCACTATTGCCAATGGGTATAATTCAAAGAAAAGCAATAGTCCAGGCACATTAGACATAAAAATGAGAAAGTAAGGAAAAAAATCGGAGAAAGCTGATTTTTTTATATGTTTCCGGGACACACATTGCGGATAAAGTGTGAAAAGTCCCCGCGAATCCGAGTTGAGCTTTTTTAGTTATAGCGTTTTTTTGATGAAAAAAAAAATTTAAAAAAAAATTCGACCCAGCTCCATATTTCTCATTCTTATTCGCCTTAGTAGGGTGAGAATCATAAATATCGTGCTGAATTATATTGAGAATACATATCCCCAACAGAAAATGCCAACTTTGTACCAATCCTCACACTCAATGGTGAAATATTCACGAAAATGTACAAAATTACGAAAAAAAATTTATTGTTTTCATACACACAACGGTACACAACGTCCATTAAATCAAATCTACGACTACTTTGGGAGTTAAATTATATATCAAAAATTGCAGAAAAGCAGTGGCTTTATAATGATATATAACAATAGTCATTTATTCCATAATGAACTGGTGAAACGTGTGAAATATTAACCATACCCCCTAAACTCAAATTCAAACGGCATCGACTTTTCTCATTCAAATACCGTGTTATAGCATCATTGTTTCAATTTCCATGTTCGATTAAATCACATAATGTGGTGTTCGCCTACACTCAAGATGCATTGGCATGTAATGATGTTTGACCAACCACTTTATATCAAAGCAGTGGAGATTGTGTCTTCGTCAGATAAGTTGACAAAAGTTTTCGTTAGACTCGGCGGCTTCCATATGATTATGTCATATTTAGGGGCAATTGGTTCGATCATGGCTGGTAGCGGCTTGGATGAACTTTGGGGGACTGTTTATGCTGGTGGGTCAATCCATCATTTGATCAGTGGTCATGCATATTCAAGAGCAGTTCGTGCCCATTTGCTAACACAAATTGCCATTACAAAACTTGTGTTTGAAGAAAGCCGAACACTAGATAACATAGACTGCACAGAAGTCAATGAAATATTCTGTGGACTTGCCAGAGGTGACTGTACAACAGCTGACGCTGTCAATAAAGAAAGTGTCAACCATCTACTGTCAAAATTACACGAACTGCTCCAGAATGCGTCCATAGGACGCACAGGAAAGCTTTGGGTACAATACTACGAGCAAATAGGTCTTCTCCAGTTGTTCTTGAGAGCAGAGCGCACAGGCGACTGGGAACTCCACACATATTGTGTTCGCAATATGATTCCAGTATTTCACGCAGGTGGTCATTTTGCATACGCAAAAAGTTCTCATCTCTATTTGCAGCAGATGAATGAGCTAACAGAAATAATGCAACAGGATGATTTGAAGTTGTTCACTGAGAAAGGTTACTTTACCATAAGGCGCTCAGATAAATTCTGGGACGGGATATATTCTGATCAGACCATAGAGCAGTGTTTAATGAGAATGTTCAAGCTCCCTGGTGGTCTCACACATGGCCGGGGAATAACCGATAGGACTGTTGCGAAATGGGTACATGGACTACCTCTTTGCCTTCCGATATGTAATGCTCTCGAAAATTTTGTTCATGTTCACACTGGTCATGGCGAACAACATCGGGATCTCCGTCAAAGTTCACAATTGACTGATGCCAATGATATCACCAAATTATTGAACTGGCTCAGAGTGCATTCCCCCTTTCAGAATAGAGATCCACTACAATTAGTCTCTATAGCGACCGGGCTTGTGGCCGACGAAACTGTGAACAAGTTCGCAAAATTGGTGAATGTTGCGTATCGAATGTTGTAAGCAAAACGTTCAACAGCATCAAACTACGACGTGTTGACAAAGTGAAGTCTTTCGCATCGATGGCAAATAGCATCAAAGTCCATGGAAGTAAGGTAGTGATTGACCCCACAATTCTGTTCAACCGCATCACATGTGTTATTCAGTCACAAGCAGAGATGGAAGAGTATCTCAAATATGAACTCGCCCCGAAACCACCAGCATTGTTTGATTCTGCTGGAATGAGGAAGACACAGAAAAGCGCGCTCGGTAAGATCCTCAAAACATACGGTTCTGAGCAAACTAAAATCCCAGAACATTCTCTGTTTGTTGTAGATGGTGGATTTTTATTGAGGGCAGTTGTATGGCCTAAACAGTCGTCATATAAGGACATATGTACATCATATTCCAATTATCTAGTGAGACATTTTGGGGCGAACATCGTGGTTGTTTTTGATGGTTATGCTTGTACAATGTCGACAAAGGGCATGGAACAAGCCCGTAGATCTAAAGACAGGTATTCCATTGATAACAATATCTCACCCGAGTTACCAGCCACCACACCCCAATCCGATTTCCTTGCAAATGCCAAGAACAAAACCCAACTGATCGATCTTCTAATGCAGGAGCTATCTGCTATCAATATTCAGCCCAAGCAGGCCGAGGCTGATGCTGATGTACTGATAGCTGAAACTGCACTTGACATCGCTCAAGATGACAACAATGTTGTCGTTGTGGGAACAGACACAGACTTGTTAGTCATTCTTACCTCTCGAGTTCAACCGGGATGTAATATTCACATGATGTATTCCATTACCCCAAACTTACTAGTTTCAGTTAGTGAAATAGCAACCAAAATGGGTGACCATAGAAGCAACCTCCTTGTAGCACATTCTATAATTGGTTGTGACACTACTTCTGCACTCTTTCGAGTTGGTAAGAAGAAAGTATTCAGTACAATTGTCTCCGATGTTACTAGCGACTCACAACAGTATGTCAACACAATTTTGGCGGATGACAGTACACCAAGTGCAGTAGCCGCTGCCGGGGAACAACTTCTCCTGATCTTATACGGGAGTAAAACTGTTTCCTCTCTCGACCAATATAGATATGTCACTTACAAGCGTTATGTAGCAAAATCTAAACTGAATAAACCCATCGACCTAGCCTCACTCCCACCAAGCAGCGATGCTGCACAACAACATGTCTACAGATGTTATCTCCAGGTCCAACAATGGCTGGGCACTTCGCTTCCTCCGACGGATTGGGGGTGGTCGCTAGACAATGGACTTCTTGTACCGACTGCAGCCACAAAGCCATGTGCCTCCGATAACCTACTGAATCTGATCAGTTGTGGTTGCAAGAGTGCTTGTACAAAAAGGTGTGGGTGTAAGAAGGCAGGACTCTCTTGCTCAGGTTTGTGTAATTGCAGTTCGGATTCTTGTAACAACCACAGAAACACTGTCCTGTCGGAAATTTCTGAGTTCGATGAATAATAGGTCATGTCATTTCTGTATATAGCGTTGATAATAGTCAATGTAACTTAATCCATGTTGATTGATTTGTACATTCTGTAAATATTATTTATTGATTTTTGTACATTCTGTAAATATTATTTATTGATCTAATGCTGCCAGACACAGACGTGTCTGTTCGGTCCCAAGCCCGAAAATAGTTGAGTTCTCATGCTGACGAATTTTATGCCAAAAGGGGAACTCGGCCAGAAGCAGAGGGGGTCTTCCATAATGTCTATTTTGTAAGCAATGATAAAAGTCTTCAAATGGTGGTGGATTTTTTATCGTCTGTCCAACTAACATCCCGTTCTGTACTACGACCCTTTGGGCAAATCCGTTAGGAAAATCGTCATTTTTTGCGTAAATCCGATACTTTTTTGTGAATTTTCAATAATTTTTCGCAGAAATTGTCACAGAATGCACATTTTCCTCTAGGTAAATGTATATTAGACATTATGTAGCTCGAAATACGCGTAAACAAAAAATAAAGTTGGATCAATTCGAGGTTACAAAGTTCGTGCGATTTTTAAAAAATTTTTTCAAACACGTTTTCGAAAAAAGGCTGTAGAAAAAAAAGCTCAACTGGGATTTTAGGGGACTTTTGTTTAATCGTTAAGTGACATGTACTCGACATTCCCTGAAAAAATCAGCTTTCTCCGATTTTTTTCCCTAGTGAAACCTAATGTTCTTGGGCTACAACATGAAGATTGTTAACAGCTAAAACAACACATTTATTGTCTTAGTCTTAGATAGAGGAAAAGAGAGCAATGCTGTGATGAATCCATATCACGCTAAAACAACATGTCTTGTCATTTGATTTTTTGTGCATCAAACAAATATCATTCCTCTTGGAGAGAGTACCCCACTGAAACAACATGACTAAAACAACACGCCACTTCTGACTGGTCTCTACATGCTATCAATTCAGTTTAAAACTATTATTAGTTTAATTCAGTCATTCTGGGATGTGTTAATAGGATCAATGTGGATTGTGGATAATTTTCGATAAAAAAGAGAGTAAATATCTTTTTTTATATATTACTATCTCCAAAAAAATATTTCTTCAAAAATCAAAAAAAATTGAGACAACCCTCCCCAAAAATAGGCCTGGGGCAGGTTGTCCCTGATCCATTTTACACTCCAATTTCGTGACAATGTTTTTTTTGTTTTGTTTTGAAAGGTGCCTCATGTTTACTTAAAATTGCAGAAACAAGAAGAAGAAGGAACTCTGATGTTAACTTTTTTCAGTAGATTTCTCTCACAGGATTTGAAAAGGGTGTTCTCGCATGAGTCAATTTTGTATGAGCCGATTTTGTATGAGCTAAGCTTGAATAATTATGTGGGCCAAGTTTTCTTATGAACCAAATTTGAGTTGGACTGAGTTCTCGCATGCCGGACCGACTTTGTTTTGGGTCACTTCTCCTGAATTCCGAATTTCCCCAACATTGTTACATGTACCGTAACCCTCACCACCGTAACTGACACACATTCATTTTATTCAACAGATCCGCACCAATGAATAAATCAAATTAACATTTTTAAAATACTTAATTGGCTTTTGCTAAGAATAATTTGTTCATTTTTTACCGCAAAATTCCTCTTAATAATAGAAGGCCGAAATCTCATAGGTCCGATTGTTCCCGAGCAAACTTATCAATTCCGACGGAAACGTCTTTTGCCTTTTAAACAAAATGATGTTCCACTCTGGGACACGATCTGTGTTTCTTTCTATTATTAAGATGGAGTTTTGTCTAGATAATGGTGGGATATTTTTTTCTAAATTAATAGGATGTTTTGTCAAAAAGACATAATCTTTTTAATCTGCATCTGTTCATCTGATAATTTTCGCCCATGCTCTGTATTACTTTTAATGTACACAGACACACTGTTTGGTGTCGGCATTATTTCTGCCGACGCAAAACAAAATCACCTCGACTTTTGCCTCGGCACTGCCGAATGCCAACGCCAATTGAAAGGGCTGCACGCCATGTCACTAACTCAAGTTTCTACAGAAGACATCACACTCAAGCTACAAATAAAATCTGAAAAAAATAGGGTGAGGGATGGGACCTGTTTTGTGGACTAATGGAATTGTTGACAATTTATATGTCAGATACAAGATGGCCGGAGGTGGTTATCTTTTTCAACAGAATGCAGAGAAATTTGATAACTCCCATCTGGACATCATACCAAAGTTACAAATAAAATTTGAAAAAGATCGGTGAGAGATGCAGCCTGTAGGGTGTGCTAATAGAATTGTTGACAATTCAAATGCCAATCCAAGATGGTTGCTGGAGGCCATGTTTTTCAATGAAATTTGGAAACTCTGGTATCTGGACATTGCCCCAAAGGCACATATGAAATTTGGGACTGATCAGGTGACAGCTGCAACCTGCTGGGTGGGCTAAAGGAATTGTTGCATAATTTACATCCAAATCCAAGATGGCTGCTGGCTGCCATGTTTTTCAACAAAATTCAGAAAAATTTGATAGCCCCCATCTAGACATTACATCAAAGCTACATATGAAATTTGAAAAAGATTGGGTGAGAGATGAGGCCTGTAGGGTGTGCAAATGGATTTGTTGACAATTCATATGCCAAATCTGAGATGGTAACTGGCAGCCATGTTTTTTAACGAAATTCAGAAAAATTTGATACCTCCCATGTAGACACTGCCCCAAAGCTACATAATAAATTTGAGACTTATTGGGTGAGAGCTGCGTCCTGTAGGATGTGCTATTTAAAGGAATTGTTGAACAATTTATATCCAAATCCAAGATGACCACTGGCGGCCACGTTTTTCAACAAAATTAAAAAAAAATTGAAAGCTCCCATGTAGATATTGCAACAAAGCCACATATAACATTTGGGACTGATCAGGCAAGAGCCACAGTCTGTAGGATGTGCTGAAGGAATTGTTGGACAATTTATATTCAAATCCAAGATGGCTGCTGGCAGCCATGTTTTTCAACAAAATTCAGTAGCTCCCATCTAGACATCACACCAAAGCTACACATGAAATTTTAAAAAGATTGGGTGAGAGATGCGGCTTGTACAGTGTACTAATGGAATTGTTGACAATTTATATGCCAAACCTAAGATGGCCAGTGGCGGCCATGTTTTTCAACAAAATTCGAAAAAAATTGACAGCTCCTGTCTAGACATTGCTCCAAAACCACATATGAAATTTATAACTAATCGGGTGAGAGCTGTGGCCTGTAGGGTGTGGTAAAGGAATTGTGGGCAGATGGATGACGGATCACAACCCATCCCATTAACTCATATTTGACACCGTCAAGTTGAGCTAAGAAAAGTATTTTTGGTTGATATGGACAAATAGAAGATTGTTTTTTTTAGGATGGTGTATATCATAAAACCGTTATGGACTTTTGTGGTGGTAAATATGAAGTGATATGAACCTAAAAAGGGTAACTGACCAAGGCATTAGCCTCGGTCAATATAAGTTTTTTAGGTTCATATCACATCGTATTCACCACCACAAAAGTCCATAATTGTATATTAATGTCTAATAAAAGAGTGGTGTAGCCCAATATCAACAATTTTGTCTTCTTTGTCCTTGCTATGTTGCACAAAATCAATAATGACAATATAATTTGTCCTTAGGGTGCAACAAGGCACCATCTGCAATGCTTTAGCATTGCAGATGATGATTTTGTTGCACACAAGAGATGATATATAGTCTTTATTAAGTGTAGGGGCAAAAATGGATGAGGATGTGTTTTTTTACTCTCAAAACAGATGTTTTGGGTTTCATAAACCTCCCAGTGATTGCATTCGCAGAGAACATTAAGAGAACAGCACAGTTTGTGTCAATGAATGAACTTAAAATGTGGAATTTACTTCAAAACATATATAACCGATGGTTAATAATCACTTTACTAACACTTCCAGTAAATAAAGCAGGTACGTTGTCCAAATAACAGGTGCTCACACTTCAGATACCATAGAATTTAAGGACTTTTTAAGGAATTTTGACAATTTTCAGGGGTTTTTCAAGGCAAGTAAATGTTTTAGGGCCTTTTTAAGGCCAACACTGAAAATTTAAGGACTTTTCAAAGCCTGTATGAACCTTAATCAGAACACCCTGAGTACTTTTAGAATGACATCAATGGTCATTACATCACATTAAAGATTAAGAAAGTGCATGAAGCCAAACATCAAGTGTACGTAATTCAGAATAAAACATTACATAGAAAGTTACATGAACTGCTATATTATTATAAGGATTATGCATCGCCACTGCAGGGGTTGAGTTTTTCCGCATCTGTAAGATTTGTCATTATAAGAAAATCAAAGTCATTGATATTTGTGTTATCGTGCTAATGAGCAGAAAACAGGCAAAAATTATCTAATTAAGTAAGAGTCATAAGTCTGATCAGAGTGATTGAATGACACTGGTTTTCAAACAAGTTCAAGACAATGTTAACCCTTGGAACACTGGTGGTATCTTCCATGCCAGTTAAATGGCAGAAATTGAAAGAGTCCACATCCATTATATTGGGGTAGAGCAATTAATATTTTCAACTGAAAATATTAATTGTTCTACCATACATGTTAACTTAGTAGCCATCCTACTTAATGAAATGACGTATAATGTTAATGGACCGGAAAAGTGGTCTCTCGTATTGAAAGAGTTAAGAAAGTCTCCCATACCAAATACTGACGGAATGCACTGATATTTCTTGAAGTTATCATGCTAATGAGCAAAAATAATGAATTAAGGGCCAGAACTCCACTGTTTGGCTGAACCATACCCGTTTTTGAACTCATTCAAGACATTGTTAAGAAAGTCCCAAATACAAAATATTGACTAAATATATTGATATTTGTTGAAGTTATCATGTTAAAGAGCTGAAAACAGGCATACATTAATGAATTAAGGGTCATAACTCTGCCCATTGTGGCTGAACCGTACCAGTTTTCAAACTCATTCAAGACAAATCCACTGATATTTGTTCCAGTTATTGCGCTAACAAGCTGAAAACAGGCAAAAATTAAGGTAAAAGAAAAGTGATGCCTTCCTGCCTGCCCAAGCACTGGCTTCATCAAACTATAGGCTCAGCTTTTGAAAACCTAAAATATTTTTGATGTTTACCATAACTTTCAGCATCTGTGACTATATCATTGCTGCAGCAATTATAAAGTAAAGTATTTATTTATCGACATTTAATATCTCTTTCAGCAGGCCTGACAATCTAGAAAATCAAGGAGTGCAAAACAATTGCCCTCTTCGGATTGCCTGGGAGTGCAATTACACCAGAAATTTTCAGTGCAAAAACTTGTATGCTATTTTGGTTATATTCACTTCAAGGTATTAAAATTGTGACTGAAACATTGAACTACATTCAGCTACATAGTGGAACAAGAGGCCCCAGGGGGCCTGAGGGCGCTCACCTGACATGATAGCCTAAATATCAACCCAGAGATTTGATTTCAACAAGTTGCATCTGCTCCTTCTAAGAAAAGCTAAAACCAAATATCCAAAGATTCTGACCAGTGGATCGAAAAAAAAAAAGATTTTTTAAGAATATTCCTCATATTGACCTAAGTTATAATTCGGGCTCCCACAGGGACCCATATATGAACCCAGGGACTTGGCTTTAACAAACTTGAATCTCACCCCCCTAAGGATGCTGCACACCAAATATCAAAACATTCCGACTGCTGGATCTGAAGAAGAAGATTTTTAAAGAAAATTCCTCATTTTGAACTAAGTTATCATTCACGCTACCACAGTGAGCCCAAATATGAACCCAGGGACTTGGCTTGAACAAACCTGAATCTCACCCCCCTAAGCATGGATCATACCCAATATCAAAAGATTCTGCCTACTGGATCTTGAGAAGAAGATTTTTTAAGAAGTTTGCCTGAAATGCACTAAGTTCGAATTCGGGCTTCTATAGTGAGCCCAAATATGAATCCAGGGGGCTGATTTGAACAAACTTGAATCAGATCCACCCCACAATGTTTCATACCAAATATCAAAAGATTCTACCTGCTGGATCTGGAGAAGAAGGTTTTTGAAGAAATTTGCCTGAAATGCACTAAGTTCGAAATCAGGCTCTTATACTGAGCCCAAATATGAACCCAGGGGGCCGATGTGAACAAACTTGAATCAGATCCACACCACAATGTTGCATGCCAAATATCAAAAGATTATGCTTGCTGGATCTTGAGAAGAAGATTTTTTAATTTTTTCCCATTGCCTACAGTGTTAAAAAGTGCCGACTCAGCACTTTTTCAAAGTCCTGAAAAAAGTACCTTGTGATCAAACCGATAGGGATTTTTTTTTAACCATTCTATTCTACTGGATAAAAGTAAGCTTTGTACAAAATAAGAATTCTCTGTGCCATGTAGTTTTGGAGATATGGCAGTTTTAAGGTTTTTCCCATTTTTAGCTCCCGAGGTTCCCACGGGGCAATGAGAAAAATTTTTTTTTGCATCAATCAACTACTTATGACCCATTATCATCTCATATCAAATTTGGTTCAAATCGACCTCACAGTTCTGAAAACAGAAATTTTAGGCGTGGCCAAAATTTTTGCCCCTCCCATAATGAAGGCAAATAATGCCCCACAAACTTCTCTTGAACAAACTTGATTCTAAACCTCAAAAGGACTCTGTATACCACATATCAAGTCTCTGCTACTTGTGGTTCATTAGAAGAAGATTTTCAAAAAATAAGGCCATTTTTTCCACACCCCTCTGCTCAATATGAGCTGAAACCTAATTTGCATAAAAATCAAAATGTCCCTATATAACCACTACTTACATGAAATTTAATTAAAATGTGGCCAATGGTTTAGGAGAAAGAGGCTCAAACACCATTCACGCAGGACGACGGATGACAGCCGGCGGACGACAGACGACGGACGGACGGACAACGGACGAAGAGTGATAAAAAAAGCTCACCCTGACTTTCAGTCAGGTGAGCTAAAAATTGGCAAACACATCTCATTATTAAAAGTGTTGTATTCAATTCTTTTGTGACTGTCTTCTACACTCAAAATGTATCGAAATGCGACACAAAATGGATCATGAATTATTGCGAATCAATGCAACATTGACAAATCGTCCCCTGAGTTCCGATGTGTTCTATGTGCCAGTAGGCACATAGAACACATTGGAACTCATGGGACGAAATGATAATAGATTTTAAAGGCAGTCCCAAACAGGTCTGACATTCCAGAAAATCAAGGGGTGCAAAAAAATGCCCTCCTCATTTTTTTCTAGGCGTGCAGTAGGCGTGCAGCACTCCTGCACTCCTAAAGAATGCCAGGCCTGTTTCAGCAACTCTTGGTAGATCACAACTGCAACACAAGTATGAAGTCAAGTTTAGTCAGTTGTTTGTATCTCAGCTTCAGACGACTTCCATCCCAGGCATTAGTTGCTTAGCTACTTATTTCATCTTTGAAAACAAGAGAATTAACTTGTTTTGTGAAGTTTACTTTGAAAAATTGAAACAACTATCTTCTAATTGCTGATCCTCCAATATAAGCCTACATCAACTTTACTCTTAAATGTCTGGGGAATTTTACACATTTTTGCTACACCCACATGTCTTCATTCTGGGGGCTTTGCAGTTGTTTCTAGGCAAGTCTTGGCTGCCTATATAGGTAGCCAAGACTTCCCTGGGAACAACTGTCAAGTTTCAAAGCAAGTAACCTTTGTGTTTTCCCCGAGACAGCATTTTAGGAAACCTGTTCTTTTGCAGTAAAGTTTGATCAAAGTCAGAATAAAGCATCCAAGACTAACATTCTACAAGCTACCCAACACATAATTTAGTGCCTCAACCCATAAATAGCTAAATCACAAAACCTTTAGTTCAACAACACATCTTCCAAATTAACCACCAGAAAATGATAAATGGCCAGCAAAACAGAGACCCAAGACAAACAAAAATGAACAAAAATTTGATTTGCATAAAACTGGTGCTTGAAAAAAAGTGAACGAAGCTGATGGCAACACCATTATCCCCAAGGCTCTGTTCAAATTACATAATAGAAGAAAAACAAACTCCAGAAAATTCCGCCAACTTATTCAAGTTAACTCGAAGACAAACTCAATGAAGCTCACATATACAGCAAGAAGTATTTATAAGTTTCCCTCCACATATCTCACAGAATTGGTATTGATCTGGCTTCAAGGAACTGTTCCACTTAACTTTTCACAGAAGAATCCACATGTCAGTGAAATGAAACTTCCATTGATGAGATAAAAGGTGCTTGCGTGAATCTTTCCAACACATCATTCCTCTTTCGCTACCGATGCACCAATAAATTTTCTCTTTTTTTTCTCACTTTGAACAATGTTTAAAAAATCACTCCATAATAGACTGAGTACATGTGGGACTGTGAACTGCGTGGTGCCAGTGTAGTTGTATCAGCCCAGTTAAGGTATATATCCAATAAGTTCGTCTAGCATGTATATTTTATTGTGTAACTTCACTTTCATTTTATAACAATAACAGACGCGATGAAATTAATTCTGGCATCAATGTTATTCAAACCAGTCCCACAAGCTTCAATCATCAGAGTTATCACTTGACATAACCCTTCTATTACAGATAGCAAGCATAAATAAGAACACACTCACAACACACACACAAAAACACACACCCCCCAATACACACAAACTTTGATTCACCTTCATTTGCATGCACACACTTCCATGCACATTCGCATACATAGAAACTCCCACATACATAAAACTTATATTTCAACACTCATTTGAATTCACACAACCATGCACACAAGCCTGAAAATAAGCAGACTGTCATCTGCAAAATGAGGTCTGCAGAGGGTGAATTTGATTGATTGCATCACAAAGTTTACCCTCTGTGAACCTCAGTCTGAATCAAGGTCTCAAGCCAAAACAGAAAGATGTACCTTGTGGATAAATTGGCCCACTGTATGGGATAGCATCAGCAAATTCACCCTCTGGGGACCTTATTTTACAAGTGACAGGCTGCTTATATTATATTCAGGCTTGCACGCACACTATTCTCTTTTCTCCCTCCCTGGGTATACACAACACATTAGGGAGCGTGGCGACTCATTTTCTCCCTGCCTGGGTATACACAACACATTAGGGAGCGTGGCGACTCATTTTCTCCCTGCCTGGGTATACACAACACATTAGGGAATGCGGCGGCTCATTGGTTATGGTTTTGGACTTCAAACCGAAAGGTCTATGGTTTGATTCCCACCAGGGGTAACTGCATTGTGTCCTTGGGCAAGGCACTTCACCCTGATTGCATGGTGACACTCTGTACTAAGGCGTACTACTGCACATCATTGGTGCACTTGTCTTCTACCATGCTAACCCTGCTTGTGTGGAATTAGCATGTTGGGGAGTCTGGCTTCGCCTTTTCTTGGTGGTTCTCTCCGGCCTCCTCCACCCATAAAACTGTTTGACATGAGGTGACCCTGGCTGTCAAAAGTATCATTAAACCCCAATAAAAAAAAAATAAAATAAATAAATAAATAAATAAATAAATAAATAAATAAATAAATAAATAAATAAATAAATAAATGCATTCCCTTGCACACACAACTCCCACATACACACAATGAATGGTTTAGTGGTTTAGGTGTTGGGATTCCTGATTGCGAAAAGGATTGTTGATGGTTTGATTCCCGGCAGGGGATCAAAAATCAACAATCCAAATTCTTTGAAAACATGATTGTGTCCTTCGATATAAACACACCTGCCCGTGGCAGTCTTTGTCTGAGTCTATCCACAGTACTTTTGTCATACTGTAGCCAGTGCGTTTCACACTTTCATGTAGCTGTTGTAAAGAAAGTGAACCAAGTAATCATAAAAAGCTAGATTCCAGCCATCAATTTTTCTTACTGTGTGCAATGGTCTAACAGTTTAGGTGCTCAACTCCTGATTGCCAGACAGTGTTGCCAATGGTTCAATTCCGTCTGGGGATCAGAAATCAACATTCCAAATTCTTCGAAAACATGGATCTGTCCTTCAATATACATACACTATATGTGTACAAGCAAAGCCACACACCAATAAGAAGTTCACATCAGTTAAAAAATGGGGCCTCATGGTCAAGAAATGCACTGCACATCAGGAAAACCTGTAAATGGAATTTATTTATTAGGGTTTAACAACACATTAACAGCCAGGGTCATATCATGTCGGTGACAGTTTTTACAGGTGGAGGAAGCCGGAGTACCCAGAGAGAACCACCGAGCAACGACGAACAGCTGTCAGCTCTACAACATCGTAACTCTGAACTCTGCACCATGGCACAGGCATGGATAGATTGATTGAAGACATGTGTACTATCGATGTGCAGTATGCCTTAGTACACAGCATCATCATGCCCTCATGTAGGCAATTGGGGTTAACTGCCTTGTCCAAGGACACAATGCGGGAGCACGAATCAGTCGCTGAAATGGTCACCCATCCAACTACTAACTGCGCTTGACATTGCTTAACTTTGGTGATCTGAAGAGAACCGGTTACCGTGACGCCAGATGAAATGCCTTTTCTTGGACTTCCTGGAGTGAAATAGCTCTATATACAAGGGGAATTAATTGGCTGTTTTGGAAATTTTTTGACATACTACAAGATTTTATATTCAATTACCAGGGATTTACTCCATAACCTATATGCAATTACCCGTATATGTCCGTGTATAAGTCGCACTTTTTTACCTGAAATGTTATGTCAAAATCGGAAGTGCGTCTTATACATGGGTACGACTTGTTTCAGAGAATTTTCAGGGCACTGACTTCTTCGGACAAACGTACAATCGTGTGGTTTTTACTGAGTGCAGATTCATCAAAATTATTTTCTTTTCATTTTATTTCAGTTTAAATTCTTCAGAAAATAAATTGTCAATAAAATATTATGTGTGTTTTCTGTTACTTTTATCCATAAATAATAATAAAGAAGTATTCTATTTAGTCGTTGTTCAATCGCCCATGTGTTTACATCAGTGCGTATACCGGAAATCAACAGGTGTGTGGGGCCAATATGGATGAAACCATAAAAAATACAAAATCATCAAAATAACAATGAAAAAATAAATAATAACACATTAAATGTATGCCAGCAATACCTGGAGAGACGTATTTATTTATTCCATGAACTCCAATTCACTGATGTGTAATGTCCGGTTATAAATTACGCACACGTGCACCAGGTAAAGTTAGTTTCAATAGCACCAACAATGCTTAAGTGGGGCAACAATTTGAAAACGATTTGCGCTGTAACCTGCGCATTTGTTGTATTTTTATTGGTTTTTCCAGAATGCGAGAACGTTCCGGAAAAACCAACTTAATCACAACAACTATGCAGGTTACGGCGCAAATGGTGCTCTGATTCTGAAACTATGAAGTTTCAGTCACAAACAAGCGTTGGATTTTCTTGATTGGGATGAAGACATTGGGGTGATAAACAAACAATGAAAAACAAATAAATGCGAGTATTTTTTAAATCTTTAATAATAATTTTCCTTTTTTCTTTTATCTTATTCACCACTTGGTAACTCGTCAAAACTTACCTATTTCCATTGCATCCCAAACTGCCCCAAATTGGCAAAATGTAACTTGCAACTAATTCTTTTTGACTGCATATATTTAAAAATGGGGGTGCGACTTATACATGGGCTTTAGGCAAAAGGGAGGAATTCCAAGTGTGAGTTGGGGGTGCGACTTATACACGGACATATACGGTAACAGGTCAAATGTGTGGTGATGGTACGGTAAATGGTTTTGTGTTTGTAAGTTATATTCAACTACTGAGTTATTCAATAAAGAAATATCCACTTAAGTGGGGTCCACCGTACTTCATTTCTGGCAATCTCACATGTGCCTATCGAGTACTTTATAGTAGAACCTGTCTTGCGAGACCACCCCATTTGCCGAGCCAAAGTGGTCTCTCAAGACAGGTGGTCTCTCATTACAGGTTTGACATTTTTGCTAGTCGGTGAATGACCAAATAGAGAATATTTGTTGGTGAAAAACTGATTTTTCAAATTTTTTTTTTATTATTGTTTTATTTTAATTAAGTTTTAATACAAGTACAAAGGCACTGTTTAATAAATTATAGATAAAAGAACATAAACTGAAAAATTTCACTTTTGGACTGCTGTCCTGGTTACATTTTTGAACTATTGATTTCTGTGCACACTGCATTGATCTTAACTGGCTGAGTTGGAACAATGAAGGTACCAGAACAAAAGCCATCTTTTTCTTTGCCCATGTTTCCTCTTCAGTCAAACACATGTATATTGTTTGTATAAATTTGTTTTATTACAAATTATTGGAGAGTGCCAAAAGGCACTCTCTAATAATTTTTAATAAAACAAATTTTGAATAACAAATTCAGACCACCAAAAAAAATCTAACCCTCAACCTGTTTATTGATTTTAATACTCCGAAATTGCCAAAAATTGATTTTCCGGTCTCTCAAAACAGGTGAAAAACAGTTTTTGCCACAGTCTTGTGGTGTCTCAAGACAGGTGGTCTCTCAAGACAGGTGGTCTCTCATGACAGGCCCATTATAGAGTGAAACCAATGGGTACATGGCCACAGTGGTCTCTCAAGACAGGTGGTCTCTCACGACAGTGGTCTCTCAAGACACGTTTTTACTGTATTTGTAATTGTGGTATACCTTTCTTTCACAAATCTAAAATATCAGAAGTCAAATATACGGGTTTCATACACATTTCATTGAGTGAAATTCCAGAAATTTTATGTTACTTTTCCCAATTCTAAATGCTGAACAATCCAGTGCTTTTGAATGTTAATATTTACAATACCACATTACCTAGCAATCACAGACTTCACATTTCACCTGATGTCGGTTAGTCTGAACTTGGAAGCTACTTTCATGAACACTAAAAATTATTTTACAGCCTCAATGTCCAAGTCGTGATTCGATTTAATTTCAAATCACCCATAATGATTTGAAGCAGATCATTCAATTCAAGTCACGCCGATCTGGAAATTTTCGATTCATTAAGATGTTCTCAAAATCCTCCCAAGTGTCTCTTCTTCTGTCATCAGGTCTCCCATTCATGACACCTGATGACAGAAGAGTTCACAGACATTCATTCTTGAACTCTTCTTCTGTCATCACCTCTTCTGTACATGAGAGCTGATGATAGAAGAAGAGTTCTCGGAGATTCCACTTCCAAAACTACTTTGATTTAGTTTGGGATGAGTCACCTATGTACACGCTACCAGAGTGCAATAACAATTTTTATGGTTGATAGAAGGTGAAATATCTAGTGATTGCAGGGAAGAAAATGCAGGTGTGTGAATGATCACTCTCCTCATTTTGATTTTACGAGAGTAAAAAATTCAGGAGAGTGCTTTTAACCATTTATTTAGGATCACAGCCCAAACTGACCAGCATAATACATGAAAATGACCATACAAATTTTATTTTTTCATTTTCACTGTAAAAACATAGCTTATGACCCTTCACTGGAATGAGCTTATTCCAATGATGGTCATAAGATATGTTTACGGCAAAAAATGAAAGATTTTAATAATACAAGATATTTAGTAATACAAGATAATGTTTTTCAAGCATTGTTTCCTAGTTGGGTCAGGTAATGATCAGGTGATTGAAATGCAGTAAATTTATTTATTGGTCTTTTAAGGTCACATACTTATGCACAATGGCTAATCATGACTGTGACAGTTTTACAGGTGGAGGAAGCTGGAGTACCCAGAGAGAACCACCGAGCATTGATGAGCAACTGTCAGCTCCTCAACATTCTAACTCTATTGAGGCTCCGCTCAAACATGGTTACAGCAGTTGAAGACATATGCACCATCGGTGTGCAGTATGCCTTAGTACACAGGGTCATTGTGCCTCCATGTAAGCAACCGGGATAAAGTGCCTTGCCCAAGGACACAATGCAGTTTGTCCCGGACAGGGATCGAACTCAGGACCTCTAGCATAGAAGTCCAACAGTCTACCACTGAGCCACCGCGCTCCCAATGCAGTAAATAACTTGATGTTTAGACATAATTTCTGCACACATCATGAAGGCGAGTAATTAATTGCTCCCCTAGTAAAAAGTTTAGGAGTGTGATGGAGAGTGAGAGTGATCACTCTTCTTTCCCATCAGTGCCTGAATATCTATGTCTTGAAGAGTGTTATTAATGGGTTTGAGATTTTATCCGATTCAAAAGCCTCTGTCTGATTTGATTTGGGATTCAATTCAACCCCAATATTTTAAGACAAATCTTTTTCAACAAGAGCAACACATGGCATGGAATATGTCCAGAATGCATGTTGATGAGGTCAGTGTGAAGTTGAGTTTTTGCTATATGGGATTCAGATAATTATCAAAAGGAACCTTTCACTATCCATCCTCAATGTAGCACCAAGAGAAGAGACTGATCTGTGAAGGCATTCTTTAGTCAACTGATGGAAAAAAAATCAAGTTGCCCACTGTGGCAGCCATATTGGATGTTGAATACAGACAATTATTAAAAGAAAGCTTCCACCACCAACCCTCAACACACCACCAAAAGATGAAAATGGCAGCCATATTGAATTTAGGAGACTGACAAGTAACAAAAGGAACCTTCCACTACCCATCCTCAATACATCACCAAGAGATGAGATGATGATCAGTTAACCCTTTACCTAACATGAAAAGCAGACGACACTTGCAAACAAAATTGTTGAATAACTAATTTTTTTCATATTTTGTCTCAAAAACACAGGTTATGACCCCTCTTTGGAACAAGCTCATCGAGCTCATTCCAATGAGGGCCATAACCTCATTCCAATGAGGGGCCATAAATAATGAAAATTAATTGCTGATTTTAGTGAACAGCGCTGGCCAGTTTTGGCCGTTACGTTGGGTAAAGGGTTAAGGTATTCTGAATTTAACTGACAGAGAAACCCAAATCAAGATGGTCACCATGCTAGCCATATTGGATATCGAATACGGACAATTATTGAAATGAACCTTCCACTACCCACCCTCAACACAATACCAAGTGATGAAAATGAACGGTGAAGCCATTTTTGATTTTACGGATGGAAACCCAAATCAAGAAGGCCAACATTGCAAAATCAATATAGTGGCCAATGCAACAAAATTTAATATGGAGTCATGACAATTATTTGATAGGAACCTTTACTACCCATCCTCAATACATCACCAAAAGAAAGATGAGACTGATCAGTGAAGGCATTCTCTAGTTAACTGATGGAAATCAAAATAAAGACGGTTGCCATGGTGGCCACATTGGATATCGAATCTGTACAATTATCAAAAGAAACCTTCAATGACCCACCCTCAACACAATACCAAGAGAGAATAATTGGTGAGGACATTCTTGAATTAATTGATGGAAACCAAACTGTACAGATGGATGGATGGATGGACTGATGGTGGACACTGGAAGGACAGGGTGTCAACATAATGTCCCTTTTCAACAGAGATGGAGGTATAACAAAATACCCGTAGAATATGAAATGTTTTAATTGTGGTAGGGGAAGCAGTACTTTTCTGCAAAAATAAAAATAGTCTTTTCGCACTCAACCAGTTAACTGTATTCTGAAAAAAGTGTGGATCCAGTTAACCCCCCCGAAGAGATAGATATGGAGAAAAGTTTCCTGACAACTTGCTGAAATAATATCACTGCAAGTGATAAGAGAGCTGGAGAAACAAAAATATGTTTACAAACAACTCAATCTAAAAAAAACTCCCAAAACATTAACTCTTTTCCTTACATTATGGCCATAACCAGCAGCCTTTACAAAAATTGCAACAGAACAGATGTCACAACATGCAGTCCTTGTAGAAATTTGCAAGTACTATACATTCTAAGTGACTTGGGAGTTGTTTTCAGTTAATTTTTATTTATTTATTTATTGGGGTTTTAATGACACTTTCGACAGCCAGGGTCACCTCGTGTCGGACAGTTTTACGGGTGGAGGAAGCCGGAGTACCCAGAGAGAACCACCGAGCAATGGCGAGCAACTGTCAGGCTCTCCAGTTTTTAGGAAAGTCTTGGCTGCCTATATAAGCAGCCAAATCTTGCCCAGGTACAACTGCAAAGCCACAGGATACAGACGAAGTGTATAAAAAATGTTTAAAACTAACCAATCCCTTAAATGGTTGAGTGCTAAATTATTTTTCAAAGGTACCTTTCTTCCAGCAAAACCAGAAAATAAGCAGACTGTCATCTGGAAAATGAGGTCCCCAGAGGGTGAATTTAGTGATGCTACCCTGCACAGTAGGGTAGCTTCACTGAATTTACCCTCTGTGAACCTCAATCTGAATCAGGGTCCCAAAACTAAACAGAAAGAGGTACTCCGAGGATAAATTGGCCCACTGTATGGGATAGCATCATCAAATTCACCCTCTGGGGACCTCATTCTGCAAATGTCAGTCTGCTTCTTTTCAGGCCTGACTACCTTATTTTGGCAAGATTTTGTTCATAAATGTTTTGTTACAATTTATTGGAGAGCAAATGTCAGTCTGCTTCTTTTCAGGCCTGACTACCTTATTTTGGCAAGATTTTGTTCATAAATGTTTTGTTACAATTTATTGGAGAGTGCCAATAGGCACTCTCCAATAAATTGCAACCAAACAATTGTATATAAAAATGTTTCTTCTTCTGCTGATCAAACCTCAAGCTAATGCATACAGTGTAACGCCACTAAAGTGGCTTCAAACACTTTTCAATAGAGCAATAATAGTGGCTTCTAGCACTCAACCAGATAAGGGTTAATATTCTTCCATTAATTCTTCAATAGATCAGATTCTACAGTGTTCCAGAAGCAGAGGAAATCAGAAAGTGAATTTTGACCGTTTGTGACTTGGGGGGGGGGGGGGGGGGGGGCATGGGGGTGGTCACAGTACTTTATAGTACTTTCAATAGAAAATTACCCAATCTGCAAAACGTATGCTCTATATCTCCGAGAGAGAGAGACAGGGAAGAGGGAGTGTGAGAGAGACAGGGGAGAGGGAGTGTGAGAGAGAGGGAGAGAGAGAGAGGGACTTTTGCATTTGGAGGCATTTATTTATTTATTAGTGTTTACGGCCACTTAACAGCATATTATAACTGCAACAGGAGAGAGAGAGAGAGAGAGAGAGAGAGAGAGAGAGAGAGAGAGAGAGAGATTTTTGCATTTGAAGGCATTTATTTATTCATTGGTGTTTATGGCCACTTAACATCATATTATGACTGCAACAGGATAGAGAGAGAGAGAGAGAGAGAGAGAGAGAGAGAGAGAGAGAGAGAGAGATTTTGCATTTGAAGGTATTTATTTATTCATTGGTGTTTATATGGCCACTTAATAGCATATTATGACTGCAACAGAAGTAAAAAGGCAAGTTTTCCCAATCATTTATACCAAAACTTTAAACTTTAGAAGATTCCCACCCAAGGTGCTCGTCAATGGGTCAAATTTTACAAGTAAAACAGAACTTGTTTACCACAGTAAACAAGCACTGCTCCACTTCCAGAGGTTCAAATGAATGTGCAGTAAAATATATAGATCTCAACAAACTTGCACTTTCAGTGGACAAACTCACCAGAAAAGGGAAGAACATGTGTACCAGTCATTATTCTTGTACTTAAGACAGAAGCGCAGACAAAAAGAAAAGAGTTTATTATGAATATCATAAAGTGAAATCGGTAGCAACATGCCAGAGAAATTCTTGTAGTAATGAAAGCTGACATGAAGTGTATAATCAGACTAAAACAGAAAGTTAAGTACTAATTATATGTCAAGAACAAAAAAAAATGATAAAATTACTGTTTAACCCTTTGATAAGAGTAACACTGGCACTATGCAGTTTAAATACTGATGACAACTGAGTCTTCAATGTTATTCCCCCATGAATCAACACATAATGAATCTTAATTCAAATTGTTAACGACAAGTATTTCAAGTTCCAACACACTTTGGTCTCCCTCAAGATTTGTACAAAATGAGTTTCTTCCCTTCTGAAAGAATATTTTCTCACCACGCACAAAATAGTTCCTTTTTGTTGAAGAGAGAAGTGTATCCATTAACTGGTGGAGAGCTAAATTATTTTTGGCTATCAAAATTTTCTCACATGTCTTTGACTTGTTACACTTCATGGGAGAGTGCCTACAGGCACTCTCCCATAGAGTGTAACAAGGCAAATCCTTACAGACTGAATGCTATCACTTTATTTTAAGGTCACATATTTTTGCACAATGGCTAATTATGACCACAACATGAGTATTAACTCAAGACTAGGGGTGAGCGTTAATGAGCCATGTTGCCCATTTTAGACAGGGTTTGCACCTCCCAAGCATTGGTGACTGGGTCCTATTTTGCCAGTAAAACAGAGCCTGTTTACCGCAGTGAACAGGCACTGCTCCACTTCCCGGGGTTTCCACAGGAATGCTATCACTTTAAAGATAACATGAAACACATCTATTATATCAGAAGTCTTTCTGTAGCAGTACCTGCACCGCAGAATAAAGCCCAAATATGGGCTTCCAGCACTCTGCCAGTTAACACCTCACATGCTAAGATATCAATAACATGTCAACACATCAATCTTTTCTAGAACACCTGGTAGACTGGTGTATTAACTTTGTCAGCATTCGTCGGTATGGATTTATCTTGAGGGTGCAGTGGAGTGGTGGACCAGCAGTTAGAGTGTCAAGTTCTGATCAAAAAGTTGCGATTTGAGTGTAGCCAGAATTATTTATTTATTTATTTATTTATTTATTTATTTATTTATTCGTATTTAATACCACTTTTGACAGCCAGAGTCCCTTGAGTCAGACAGTTTTACGGGTGAAGGATGCCAGATCACCAGTAGAGAACCACAAAGCAACAGCAAGCAACTGCCAGACTTCCCAACATCCTAACTGCAGACAAGCAGGGTTAACATTGGTTGAAGACAAGTGCATAATTGACATACAGTAAGCCTTAGTACACAGCACCACAGTGCCCCCACATCAGCAAGCTGGATGAAGTGCTTAAGGATACAATGCAGTTATCCCTGGCAGTGATCGAACTGTGGACCTTTCGGTTTGAAGTCCAATGCCTTAACCACTGAGACAACACGCTCCCCCAGAATCATTTGTAATGCTGGCAAAATATAGCTTATGGCCCCTCAGAGAAACAATCTGCATGAGCTTTTTATATGTAAAAACAAGACCACCCTCTCCTTCACCCCCATGCAGGGTATTCTTCGCCAGCAGATTTTAAGGACTTTGCAAGATTTTAAGTACCCAAAATTTTCCCACAAATTCTGTATTATCCATTTTTCGCAAAAGAAAAAATATAAACAAGGTATTATTTGAAAATAGATTATGTTTTCATTTTTGAAATTCATTGAAAAAATACCTTTCCATAATCCATTCCAATGAGGGGGTCATATGCTGAGTTTATCTGCTTTTTGAGAATATTACTGGCCAAGCCTGAAAATAAGCAAACTGTCATCTGCAAAATGAGGACCCCAGAGGGTGAATTTGGTGATGCTACCCTGCACAGCAGGGTAGCATCACAAAATTTACCCTCTGTGAACCTCAGTCTGAATCAAGTCTCAAGCCAAAACAGAATGATGTACCTTGAGGATAAATTGGCCCACTGTGTGGGATAGCATCAGCAAATTCACCCTCAGGGGCCCCTATTTTGCAAATGACAGGTTGCTTATATTCAGGCTTGTTACTGACTGGTTTTGGCCATCACATTGGTCAAGTTACGTGGTTTGCCAAAGGACACAATGCGGTTACCTCTGATCAGGACTTAACTGTTGACCTTTTGGTTTAAAGTCCAATGCTCTGACCTGGGAACCACAATGCTCCCTGATCGAATCACAAAGAACAAACAATGAAAGTGTCAATGACACTGTAGCTCAACTTGTCAAGACAAAGACATGTACATGTATAGTATGTGACACAGCAATGACGAACATCTAGGTAATGACCTGATAACAAAGGTACATATAAAGTATTGTAACGGTCTGTACATAAATACTGACCGTTGCCTGTAACAAATGTATAGGTAAAGTATTGTAAAGGTGGGTGACGTCAGATGCTAAACGAGAAAAAAATCTTTGAGTCCCAGAGTGGGTGTGACTGAACCCCAAAATATTTGTTCTCATAGCACAGTGATAACAAAGGCACCTCAAAACACACTCGTTCCTGTCCCAAGGTGAAAACAAAGGTACCCAAGAAGTTTTGTGAAGATCAGTTCATAAATACGAGCTGTATAGAACTTGTGACAAAAAACTGATTGGACCTAATTTCGGTACAAAATGGCCACTGGCAGCCATCTTGAATTTTGGACCGTACCCAGAAACACTCATTCTCGTCCCAAGGTGATAACAAAGGTACCCAAGAAGTTTTGTGAAGATCGGTTCATAAATACAGCCTCCACCCTGAGCCGTATTGACATGTGTGCTTACATTGTGTAAGTTGCACTGAATAAATCAAAGTTCATCTAATTTGCATAATTTCTGCACGAAAAAAAACCCCTTACAATATGTGATGTATTCCATGTTACTAAACATTCATACAAAAATTTATTCAAATCAGAACTTTCATACAGAAGTTCTGTACAAAAGACTGATTGCACTAATTTTGGTACAAAATGGCTGCTGGTGGCCATCTTGAATTTTGGACCACACCCAAAAACACTCGCTCTCATCCCATGGTGATAACAAAGGTACCCAAGAAGTTTCGTAAAGATTGGTTCATAAATACGGCCTCTAGTCTGAGCTGTATAGAAGTTGCGTACAAAAAACTGATTAGACCTAATTTCGGTACAAAATGGCCACTGGCAGCCATCTTGAGTTTTAGACCGCACCCAGAAACACTCGTTCTCGTCCCAAGGTGATAACAAAGGTACCCAAGACATTTCGTAAAGATCAGTTCATAAATGCAGACTCTAGTCTGAGCCGTATTGACATGTGTACTTACTGTGTGTAAGTCGCACTGAAAAAATCAAAGTTCATCTAATTTGCATAATTTCTGCATGAGAAAAAAACCCGTATTATATGTGATGTATCCCATGGTACTAAACATTCACACAAAAAATTATTCAAATCAGCGCTTTCATATGGAAGTTCTGTGCAAAAATCTGATTGCACCTAATTTTGTACAAAATGGCTGCCAGCGGCTATCTTGAATTTCGGACCGGACCCCAAAACACTCGTTCTCGTCCCACGGTGATACCAAAGGTGCCCAAGAAGTTTCATAAAGATAGGTTCATAAATACGGCCTCTAGCCCGAGCTGTATTGGCATTTGCACTTTCAGTGCTGAAAGTAACACCAAAAAACATCAAAATTAGTCTAATTTGCACAATTTACACACGAGAAAAAAACCTGTATTATATGGGATATACCCAAGAAGTTTCGTAAAGATCGGTTCATAAATACGGCCTCCAATTGTCGACGTATGGACAGACGGACCATGACAAAAGCTCAAATTTGGCTCCGCCAAAGTTGAGCTAAAAATGGAATCTGAGGTTCACTGATCTCAAATTTGTTTTATGACGTGATATTTCACGGTCTTGTGAGTTGGAAGACAGACAGAAAATTTCAAGCAAATAGTGATTCCGTTGAAATTCTCAATCCTCAATCAGCTTTTGTGACCAAAAGTACATTAAACAACAAATTTTAGTTTAGGAAAAAAATTAAAAACGTTACATGATCCAAAGCAACATATGTCTACAATACTCGATAAAACATTTTTCATTTTATTCGTGAGAACATTTCCAGTGAAATATTAACTATAGATAAGGGGAGCATTAAGTGCAGGAAATAATTTAGCGGAAAATAAAATATATATGGTTTCATCATTCACAAAATGTTTAGGTATGCACTTTGATTATTGCACATAACATAAAATAAATAAACAAAATGTACAAGAAAAAATATTTCACATCAGTATCAGAAATCAGGAAGATATGTGGTATGCTGATGAGCACGCCTTCTGGTGTCAAATCAATATTTTCATTCAAAGGAAAATGAATACTACATCATTTTTAAAATTTCCTCCATATTTTTTCATTACATGCTGTGCTGCCACTTTCTGGATTGGTGATAAATAGCCTATTATTGCACTATCATAATATTTGAAGTTATAAATAGGGGGATTGCTGGGGGGGGGGGGGGGCTGTACTGAATCCCCCAATAAATATTTTAAGTTGGGAAACTTCCAAAACTGACTGGAAATTACCTAAATCAAGCAAGGTTTATATTTCATCAAAATTTGGGAAAATCCATTTGTATTCCCATGAAAATGGTTGTGAGAATCCATACCTACTATGAGTGTCCCAGGAACCCACCATGGTTGAACTCCTGTTCTATACTGATAACACATGTTAACCCTTTACCCAACACAGCTTCTAAATTTTCAAAACATAAACTGAATTTGATAATTTTTCAAAAAATAAACAATATTTACCGACAAAAGCTTATAAATATGGATGTCATTGGAACCGGCTCATTGAGCCAGTTCCAATGACACCCTTATTTGTACAATTTTTTTGATAAAGTGTCAGGATATTTCAGGTCATGTTAGCCTTGCATTGGTTAACTAAATGGTGCTATGTTAGGTAAATGGTTAAAGTGACTCAATTCTTCTGCCGTGAACTCTAGCAGAAGTGCAGCGAGAATCTACATGGATACTTGCTGGTTTTGTTGCGCGAATCTTTGCGTCAATTGATTTATGGATTCTCGTCAAAATATAAGCCCTGCTCCAGACTTCCAATCAGCATGCACATGAAAACTTTCTAATCGAAATTTTATTCTTCACTCTTCAATGGTCTTACCGGGTAATGAATACAGGGTTAGTGCACATTTTTCCGAGTGAAATTCCAGTAATTTTCCAGTACTTTTGCAGTTCTAAATGATGAAAATTCAAATATGTTTCAGTTGTCATGGTTCCCACTAATATCACAGAATCAAATTGAAGCATCATTTAAGCATTTTTCAAGGACTAGGACCCCGATTTTTAAGGACTATTATAATTTTCATAAGAACTTACAGCACCATTAACAGCCAAAAGAATTTCAGCCTCGAGAACCCGATTTCTGGAAACCTCCAACGAGCCAGATGTATACTGTCCGTGCGTGCAACAAGGTGCCATCTGCAATGCATAAGCATTGCAGATGGCACCATGTTCCTCTCAAGGAATAATTTAGCAATGAATAAATAGACAGAATGCAATGTGTGTTTGAATCAGTGGGTGTTTTACATAATGAGTTGGAATGGCATAGTCATATTTCACGTGAGCCGTAGGTTCAAGCGAAACATGACTACGCCATTCCAACGAGTTATGTAAAACACCCACTGATTCAAACACACATTGTGTTGTGTTTATTACACATCCCAATCATTAAAATTCAGTTAAATAAATAAATTTTAATTCCGATGTTTAAACCTAAAGGTGAAAAGTCTATTTGTTTTGCTTGAAGCTGTACACAGATCAAATGGGCCGATAAAAAAATCAAAACAAGCTTTTGGGAGCCAGTCTAAATTACATTCGTTATCTTTTCTATTGGGCGTGTTTGTTGAAATTCTTATTGCTATTTCTCTTCGTCTGGTGTCCATACATGCCTAACCATTTGGTGGCTATTACTGATGGTAAAAATATAAATACAAATTTGGGCAGATTTGCAAAACAGATGGGAGAAACGTTTTTAAAAGAAATTCAAAGCATGTCAGGATGTCCGAAGATTTACTGAAATAAAGTTGACTAACTTAGATATATGGGGATCCGCAGATGAGATGGCGACAGGACTGGGTTAATGTTGTGGTTGGAAATGATTGTTTTTTTTAAAATATTATTTCATTTTTGGTTCACTAATTTTTTTATGAACAGACTTTATTTTGCTTTGGACGTTTTCATTTTCACACTACGCGACAGACGAACGATAATTGTATAACAAAATTTGGAAACTTTTCAAAGCACAACTGATGATTCGACGTGAAAGGAACTAGTATAAACGGTGCTGGGGAAAAAATCCTGGCTTGTACATCACCACTTGAATACAGAAACATTTTTGTCATAGCAATGATTCCATTACAGTAGAACCTGTCTTGAGAGTCCACTCCTTTTGCCGAGCAAAAGTAGTCTCTCAAGACAGGTGGTCTCTCATTACAGGTTTGACGTTTTCACTAGTCAGTAAATGACCAACCAGAGAATATTTGTTGCAGAAATGGAGAAGAACTGATTTTTCAAATTTTTGTTATTACTGTTTTATTTTAATTCAGTTTTAATACAAGTACAGAGGCACTGTTTAATAAATTATAGATAAACGAACATAAATTAAAAAACTGTCCTCATCACATTTTTGAACTACTGATTTTTGTGCACACTGCATTGATCTTAACTGGCTGAGTTACAACAATGAGGGTATCAGAACAAAAGCTAGCTTTTTCTTTGCTCATGTTTCCTCTTCAGTCAAACAAAAAGATTTTGTTTATATAAATTTGTTTTATTACAAATTATTGGAGAGTGCCAACACAGCACTCTCCAATAATTTTCAATAAAACAAATTTTGAATAAAAAATTCAGACTACCAAAAAAATCTATCCCTCAACCAGTTTATTGATTTGATTACTTTAAAATTGCCAAAAATTGATTTTCTGTTCTCTCAAAACAGGTGAAAAACCGAGTTTTTGCCACAGTTTTGTGGTCTCTCAAGACAGGTGGTCTCTCAAGACAGGTTATTATTATAGTTATTATTATAGAGTGAAACCACACAGTACATGAATACAGTGGTCTCTCAAGACGGGCAGTCTCTCAAGACAGGTTTTACTGTAAATACAAGGGTTTAAAGTTTAACTGATGTTTAATGAGATGTGGTTCCTGAACGATTTTGTGATATTACATGCATATGGGTGGAGTTATCATGAAACTTCTCATCTCAAGAGCTTATAGGTAAATTGAATTAAAGTACTTTTCAAGTGAGGTGAGGTGGTGGAAAATTAAGAAAATTCAAGGGCTTTTTAGAGTGGGAACCCTGGTTGTATACCAAGGTTCTGCACATTATACCTTGCTTGCTGTGCATATTCAATGTAACCCGATACAATACATACATTGGGAAATGTTCTTGGTACAACATGCATGGAATCCAGACAACACGCATGGAATCCAGATTATGTGTAAGAACGTAATATTAGAACACATTGGATGTTACATATCTGAGTGACGTTTTGACGTAAATAGACAGAACCAAACAAGCGTTTGAATGGATTAATGTTTATAAACACGAGAGGCAAAGCCTCGAGTGGTATTCTGCGCCAAACCAAACAAGTGCGATAAATATTAATCCATTCAAAAGCTTGTGTGGTTCTGTATTTATTACACACCTTTGCAAATTTCTAAAACAGGCCTTTTACAGAAATACTAAGTAGGAATTAACCTATCCTTCATAGACGTAAAGAAAATAAAATAAGACAAAAATCCAAATCAATCTTACAAGCAGGAGACCAGCCTTATTGTTATTTTGTACCCTGATTGAACTGTCATTCATAGTTTCAACTAGCAAATTGTAATGCATCACCACTTTGATCGATGAAACACTGTTCATCTGAAATACAGTTTACCGTCTTTCCATGCCTCAATTATACAGCACGAATTGTGAATGGTTGAGGTGATCCCCACCAAAAAGTTACCATACTTTCACAACAAATATCAGGTGTAAATTCGGAAAATACTTCAATGAGCAATTATAAAAAAAGCTCACGTTTTATCTGACTTCCAAGTTCCATGCAGCTGTTGTTACTTGACTGATTGACAGGTTAAGATTTTAGTCAAGATTACAGTAGTCATTGTCAATTCATCCCACGTAAATTAAATTTATATCTTTAATGTCCAAGAAAAATGATCATATTGTTCACAATGCCCGCTAAAAATTTATTACAGCCTTTAACAGGGGTACAGAATCCATATGAATTCCAGTGAATATCAACAGGCGATTTGTTTTGTATTTCAATTTTGGTGATGTAGAAACTTGCTCAACGTCATTCATTCGAAGTGATGTCACTCACAGACGCTTTCATATTCTGTCTACATTGTTCTTTAGTTTGAACTGCATGTCCGTCACTGCCAAGTCATACATTAATCCATCAGGTTATTTAATCAAGAGTCAGTATTGTTCATGTTAAGAAAATAAATTAGAAAGTTTCTTTTGAGGGTCAGTCAGTGTATAGGACATGAGTTTCTATGGAAACAATAGAAACTTAGATGCTATATACCACTAGCATCCACTTTACAACATCAAAATAAATGACCCATTGCATCAAGCGGACCATGTATCCCCAGAAATATGACTGGTTCCATTCTTACATTAAAAAATTGCAAAAATCTGTACCCCACACTTGTGCGATAAAAGTTTATTTTTATCACACATCCTAGACTGTCGTGAACAAACCTTAATTTTAAATGGGTGTGTAATAAATGAAATTCTTTGACACAAAACAGGGTCAAGCAAGAAAGTTATCAGGCTGCCGAACAGGCCTGAAAATAAGCAGTCTCACATTTGCAGAATGAGGTCCCCAGCAGGTGAATTTGATGATGCTATCCCATACAGTGGGCCAATTTATCCTCTGGGTACCTCTTTCTGTTCAGTTTTGAGACCCTGATTCAGTTTGAGGTTCACAGAGGGTAAATTTAGTGATGCTACCCTGCGATGCAGGGTAGCATCACTAAATTCATCCTCTAGGGACCTCAGTTTGCAGATGACAGTCTGCTTATTTTCTTTAAAAATATCAGCTTCATTCGCTTAATTCAGGTTTAATCAGAACACAACTCAGCTAGATTACAGGGGACAGGAATCAACAACCCTTGGAGGAATTTTTCCTGTATTTAACGTGCAAATTCAGTGCTCATGAAATACAGGAAAAGCTCCACCACAATCAGGTCATTGATTCCTGTCCCCCATAATCAACCCCCAGTGTGGTCTGTCAAGATAAGATAGTTTGGAGTGTCGGACAATTGGTAACAAAAGACCTCCTCTGATAGGCTCTATGATGTTCAATGTAACACTTGGGAGATTTAGTGGTGGTTAACCCTTTACTCAACATAACGGCCAAAACCGGCCAGCGCTATCCTAAAAAATTGCTACTTAATTTTCATTATTTTTTGTCTCAAAAAACAAGGTTATGACCCTCTTCGTTCCAATGAGGGGTCATAACCTAGGTTTTTGATACAAAAAAATTAAAAAAATTAATTATTTCAAGAATTTTTTTTTCAAGTGTCGTCTGCTTTTCGTGTGAGGTAAAGGGTTAAAATAGTCATTTTTTGCTCACAGTGGCAGTCATAAATAAAACGTGCCAGACACTCACGCCTATGGGTGGAACTCTGGGTGTATGTATTTGAATGTTTAATTAAATAGTTACAGTACCATTTTGGCCCTTCAGTGCAAAAAGGTGCCATCTGCAATGCTTAAGCATTGCAGATGGTGCCTTGTTGCATTCAAGAGACAATATTATTCCTTTTAACATGGTGATGGTTAAAAAATAGCTACTACTATCAGTGCTAACGTACCTACTCTAAACTCAGGATTGATGACTTACATAAGCTACAAGCTTCCTGTCAAATCCCTCCATTATTTACAATCTGATTACTGTTAATATATGTTATATTTTGAGCTATTGCATTAGCGCTGTTACTCTTCTGGTATTCAATTCTGTAACATACAGTATATTCCTTCAATAAATATTGTTTAAACTAAACTCAGGCTTCTTTAACTCTTTTGGTGCGGAATAATCTGAGAAACAGAATTCTTAGCACCTAATATTCATCAGAAATTTTTATACAAAGAGTATGGGTTGTAACTAAATATGACAGACATATTTGGTGATGTTTGTGGGGAGAGGAAATGATTGGTTAGCAGCTGGTGGCATCGTCCAGTTTGGGATGACCAGTGCACTCCTGAATTGACGATTCCACCTGTTGCTATTTTTAGTAGGGATGCTACCTTTCCATGTTTCTGAGTTTGAATAACAAGAAGTGAAAAAGTAATTCAGTCGAAAGAAATTGTGAACACAAATATTCATATTCACTTTCGTAACTTTGTTCATTGGCTAAGTGGAAAACGTTTGGATTTCTGTTTGCCAAGTATGGCAAACATTAGTCAACATTTGCTAGACGAGTTGGAAGTCGAAGTTGTGAATCGACTGGAAACCTGGGATGGCAGAAATTCTTAAGGTGATGCCGGGCCAGCAAACTCTTCATCGAGATATGGCAGGGTGGCTTTTGACGAGGCGAGCGAACATTCCTCTGGAAGAACGACAACTGCATTGAATGAACTCTCGCCTCAGATTATCAGAGCATGGACACCTGGGAAGAACCATCCCACCCATCGAATAAACGCTCAGTTGAAATAAAAAGTGGAACTGGCAGCAATGGTGGACACGGAAAAAGGTTGAAATCTGACAATGCCAATACTACAGTGAACACGGCTCATTCAAGCCTTTGGAAACGGGATGAACCTAGCAATTGGACTATTTCGCAACTGAAAGTAAAAATTAACAAACTGGGCATCATTGCACCGAACACCAAAAAATCGGTGCTGGTGCAGCTTTATAAAGACAATTGTCCGAAAGGGAATTCATCTAATGTTTTGGAGACGTCGAGGGGTGAAGTGGATAAGGATATTCAACAAGTGAACTGGGAAACCGGGTCAAGTGACATCCCGGACGTGCGCAGGCACCTGCATCAAGATGCTTCCGGTGTAAATAATAACAATAACATGTGCCATTCACGTGACAATGCTTCAGAATTGCGAAGAATTGCTCCCCAGCTGAGCGGTTTACAGGATTCGTTTTCTTCAATTTTCAGTGCACAAAACATCCATGAACTGTCTGTAATTTTACAAAGGGGAAAACACCCAGCAGAAAGACTTTCGGCGGTGAACCAGGGGGGGGGGGGGGGCAAACCTGGCAATTCCCGGAAGGACCACAAGCACAGTTTCTGCCAACAAACATGTTCAGAACAACACTGAGCCCAAAAGAAGGGTACACATTGATGACGGCAATGGATACATCTGTGTTTCAGAGCACTAATCGACTAGTGCAACCACCTATGATTCCAGAAGGACTTGCAGGTTTCCACCAGAATTCTGCATCAGATTTGAGGAATTGTAGGTTTACATGTAGTTCAGGGCCTTCAGGCAGTATCGAGTTGGATAGGCTCACCCATGACATAGAGGTGATTTCTCCCTCTTTGAAGAGAGCAATACTGGATGGCAAGGTGCATTCCTTTGGCCAAACTGAAGGGGGCATCATGTCAGGGCCACTTCCACAAAGACAAAAAGGTTATGATTCGGCCAGGTTTAGTTCTTATGGTAGGGTGACTGGAGCAGTGGACGGTAGGGGTCGAAAGCGAATTTCACACCTCGGTGAGGAGATCTGCAACAATTTTAATAGCAAAGCTGGTTGTTTGCGATCCAACTGTTCATTCCTCCATGTGTGTCTTAGATGTAAGAAAGATCATGCAGCTACCAATTGTTCTAGCTTTAACAGCCAAAGTCAAGGCAGAAGGAACAAACCTGAGGCCTCAAGTGCTAATACATTGGCTGTTGGCAAAAACAATTCGGTGTGACTAGACGGGGCTCAGGGGAAATCTGACAAAATGATAACGCATGCATCTACCCCAATTGACATCAGTAAACTTGAGAAAGAATTAGAAAGTCATCCAGATAGAGAATTTGTGGATTACTTGATTGGGGGTTTCAAATATGGCTTCACGACTGGAATTACCTCACCACCTACAGATACTTTGGAATGTAAAAATTTGTTGTCTGCTTGGGAAGATCCCGAGTTTATTGACGAAGCATTGCGGACGGAAGTAGACAAAGGGTTTCTTGTGGGTCCCTTCACAGCCCCACCATTTTCATCTTACCGCATTAGTCCTATAGGGGTGGCAACTGGAAAATACTCAGGGAAGAAGCAAATCATAGTCGATCTGTCAGCGCCACATAATGTTTCAAATCAATCTAGTCTCAATGCCTTAATTGATAAGGAAGAGTTCTCTTTAAGTTATGTCAAACTTGATGATGCAATAAAGGTTATAAAAAATTTAGGGGTTGGCAGTTGGATGTGCAAAGCAGATATTGCTGATGCTTTCAAGCTGGTTCCTATCCATCCTTCCTTATGGCATTTGCATGGCATTAAATGAAAAGGTTGTTACTATTTCTATTGTCGCTTGGTTTTTGGTTGTAGGAGCAGTCCAAAAATTTTTGATCAGTTGTCTGTGGCAATTTGTTGGGTAGCAAGAAAGTACAAAATTCCCCACATTTTTCATCTACTGGATGACTTTCTGACGATCGATCCCCCTGATTCTGTTCAAAAGCACACCATGGCTTTACTCACACAAATTTTCAACTTGCTCCACATACCACTTGCACCACACAAAACCATTGGTCCGTCAACAGAAATGGAATACTTGGGAATTGTGTTAGATTAAAAATTGATGGAAGCCCAACTCCCTCAAGATAAATTCAGCCGTTTGATCGGAAAAGTGGAAACATTTCTCAATCTTCGATCCTGTACTAAGCGTGAATTATTGTCATTGCTAGTTTACTTAAATTTTGCTTGTCGGTGTATCGTTCCGGGTCGCTCCTTTATTTCATATCTCATTGCTTTGTCTACAACGGTTGACGATCTTTTTGGGACAGTAACTTTAAACAGTGAGTGCAGGAAAGATCTGAGAATGTGGCACCGGTTTCTGTCAGAACGGAATGGTAGGTCTTTTTTTTGGACGACCAGCTCTCCGTGGCTGCAGACTTCAGTTTGTTCACAGATGCCTCCTCCTCTGTAGGTTTTGGTGGGTACTACCAAGGTCGCTGGTTCCAAGGTAAATGGCCCTTTTCTTTGCACACTGGTTCAGGGAAGGCATGTTCTATGGCTCTGTTAGAACTTTACCCCATAGTGGTAGCTGCTTACATTTGCGGGAAGGATTGGTGTTGCAAGAGAGTCTTATTTCATTGTGACAATGAAGCAACAGTGCATATCATTCGAAAAGGTCGTTCAAAAAATCTTAACATCATGCATTTAATGAGAAAATTAACTTGGTGTGCTGCTAAATGTAATTTTACTGTATATGCAGAGTTCAAAAAATGAAATTGCTGACGCTCGTTCTCGTTTTCAGATGGAAAGGTTTCAAGCATTAGCCCCGGAGGCTTCGAAGACCGCAGAAGAAATTCCCAGTTTATTGGACACATCCATTCCCTGAGTCCAAGGGTTGAACACCTTCTCCATTCTTCTCTAAATCACAGTACACATAAGGTATACACTACCGGCTTACGTTGTCGGCAGACGTTTTGTAGCGCTTAGAGTGTCTCGACAGACTCTTTCCCAGAACTCAAGGAAGAAACTCTTCTAAGCTTCATTGCATATTGCCAACATTCTCTGCATCTACAGCATAGTACAGTTAAACTTTATTTGGCTGTAATTAAGTTCTGTTATCTGAAAGAAGGTTTTGGTGACCCGTTCTTGCATGCCGATGGCTCTCCCTTTCAGCGGGTGCCTATGATATTGAGAGGCTTCAAAAAAATGGCTACTCCTCTCCATAAACCTCGTCTTCCCATTACTTTCCCAATTCTTACAAAAATATTTTGGGCCTTAAACAGAGGTTGCTTTGGACTGTTTATTGACCTCATGCTGCAAACAGCATGTTCAGTTGCATTTTTGGGGTTTCTTCGCTGTGGAGAGTTCACGACTGAGTCCAAGTACAGTTTAGAATCTAATTTAGAAATAGATGATACAAGTTTCTGTGGGGACGATGAGGTATGTGTTCTCAATCTAAAGTCATCTAAGACTGATCCTTTTAGACAAGGCATCATTATCAAATTGTTCAACATTCCTCACCCAGTGTGTCCCGTCAACCTGCTCAAAAAATATCTACTGGCTCGATCGCAACTGGGCAGACAGGGTCCCTTGTTTGTCACAGGTGCTGGAAAACCATTACAGAGAGCTTTTTTCATTGAACACTTGAAGGTAGTCTTGGGCAGACTGGGATTTAACCCTAAATTGTATTCGGGACATTCCTTTAGAATCGGAGTGGCTACATCTGCAGCAGGTGCAAAGGTAGACGACCATATGATCAAAACTTTAGGGCACTGGTCTTCCAACTGTTATGTTCGATACATAAGAGCGTCCGACCAGTCCATCCAAGCTGCTCATTAGGCTATGATGAATCATACATGAGTAGACTGGAGTTCTTGAACACTTGTACATAGTTTCCTCCCATCATTCATTATCTACACAATAGAGTTATATTTAACAGTTGACAGGTTGAGTGCTGGAAGCCACCACTATTATGGCTTTATAAACGCAGTTAGGATGCCACATAAGTCTCACTATTCTCGGCCATGTTTCCCTGTGAGCCACATAAAATTATATGCGTGTTGCTAGTTGTTGGGGGGGGGGGGGGGAGGGTGCCTGCAGGCTGTCCCCAATAAATTGTAATGAACAAATGTTGATAAAAATCTAACATTCAGAGCCTGTTAACAGCCAGGTACTGCAGTGTCATTAGTGTCATAGGTGTGTGTGTGTGTGTGTGGGGGGGGGGGGGGGGGGGGGGGGGGGTTATAAGCAAAAACTAGAGGTACTGTGAGCAAACTCACAAAGTGATACCCCCCGCGCCTGAAATGTATAAGTTAGATTATCTCCTCTTGGAAATGTCAGAACGGAATTATATTGCTTCATGCACATCTTCATATGGAGTTCTTCCATTGTGTAAAGTTTCATGAAAATTCTTCACACGGTTTAGGAGGAGTTGCGCTTACAAGGATGGACAGATGGTATAAGTTAGATTATCTCCCCTTGGAAATGTCAGAACGGAATTATATTGCTTCATGCACATCTTCATATGGAGTTCTTCCAGTGTGTAAAGTTTCGAAAATTCTTCAAACGGTTTAGGAGGAGTTGCGCTTACAAGGATGGACAGATTTGCGCTTACAAGGATGGACAGACGGTATAAGTTAGATTATCTCCCCTTGAAAATGTCAGAACGGAATTATATTGCTTCATGCACATCTTCATATGGAGTTCTTCCATTGTGTAAAGTTTCATGAAAATTCTTCAAACGGTTTAGGAGGAGTTGCGCTTACAAGGATGGACAGATGGACAGACGGATGGACAGGGTGATTCCTATATACCCCCCCAACTTTGTTTGTGGGGAGTATAATCAGAAATGCCATACAAACATACCTGTGAATGAGTGCACACCCAACACGAGCGTACACTTGGGCACTTGTATTTTTGTTCGGTCCACCTTACCACACTCAAGTCATCGTGGAAACTATGCATTTGCAGTTCGGCAGTAACAAAGATAATGAATTAGATCAATGTTTGTGGAAGTGTAAAGCAACTGGGATTCAGCATTCCATTGATAGAGGTTCGACTCGGCATCGAACCCATCTTGAATAAATCACTAAACTAGTAGAGATAAGGTTGGCAAATATAAATGTAGTATACTGTTGCTGCAGTTTGAAACAGTTACAGATTCACAGGTGTGCATATAGTGACTTTTCATGTTTAGCTAATAAGACAATAGAGACATTATTAACACAGTCAGTGATTTTATAGTGTGCTTGTTTGTAAAGATTCTAAGATACTTGCAGACATTTAAAGACTAAAAGACTGTCAGGGATTCATAATGTTATATTATTCAGTGATTCATGGTTTCTTGGCAGATGAGAACACTAAGACGGACACTCAAAGACAAAAACTGTAGTGATTCAAAAGGTTCTTTTTAGCAATTTACATGTTCCACACCATCCAGTCGAAGTGTGCATTCATAGAGTTGCAGCTTATCTTTTCATATCATGGTGATTATCAGGTTATCTGTGGGTGCGAATGTGTGAACGCATGTACTACAATAAAAACAGGATGCAAGCATGTGTGGAGGTGTGAGATTTGAGTTTTTTAACCATTCTTATTTTCAGGGAACTGGAATTGGTTAATTATACGGGGCAGTAGGGTTGCTGGAAAGAGTACCCGGGTAGGCTCCCTACACTTTTGGGCACATACATCACCTGATCCATTTCCTGCTGGGAAATGCATCAGGATGTTTACCTCACCAACTGGCACCTAGCAACTAGGTCCATTTCAGCCTCAACCTTCGGGCCCTAACCAGGGGGCCGGACACCTCTTTCAACCAACCATACGTACATCATGTACATCTAACATTCACATTCGTATACTGAGCTGGGCTCTAACCAGGAAGCCGGACATTGTGTAGAGGAGTCTACCTCAATATTGGCAAAGATTAAAATGTACAGAATACTATTTATTGTTTCTTGTTCACTGGCTTTATTCATTTGCTCCTCATATAAATTGTAACTAAATATGCCAGACATATTTGGTGATGTTTGTGGGGAGAGGAAATGATTGGTTAGCAGCAGGTGGCATCGTCCAGTTTGGGATGACCAGTGCATTCCCGAATCAACGATTCCACCTGTTGCTATTTTTAGTAGGGATGCTATCTTTCTTTGTTCCTGAGTTTGACTAACAAGAAGTGAAAACGTAATTCAGTCGAAAGAAATTGTGAACACAAATATTCACCCACCACCATCTCCTATACACCACCAGCAACCCTACAGGGAGCCAGGCACATACATCACCTGATCCATTTCCTGCTGGGAAATGCATCAGGATGTTTACCTTACCAACTGGCACCTAGCAACTAGGTCCATTTCAGCCTCAACCGTC
The DNA here is from genome assembly GCA_031216915.1 of Pictodentalium vernedei. Classification (NCBI taxonomy): domain Eukaryota; kingdom Metazoa; phylum Mollusca; class Scaphopoda; order Dentaliida; family Dentaliidae; genus Pictodentalium; species Pictodentalium vernedei. The sequence goes on along the minus strand of CM062290.1, from coordinate 88,282,839 downwards.
CGGCCCTAACCAGGGGGCCGGACACCTCTTTCAACCAACCATACGTACATCACGTACATGTAACATTCACATTCGTATACCGAGCTGGGCTCTAACCAGGGAGCCGGGCATTGTGTAGAGGAGTCTACCTCAATATTGGCAAAGATTAAAATGTATAGAATACTATTTGTTTCTTGTTCACTGTTTTGATGCATTTGCTCCCCACATAAATTGTTAGACTAAAGCGTTATTATTTTAAAAGATGTTCTAATGATCTCATTTTCAGTTTTTCAAATGATTTCCTGTATATATTTAAATGGCACCTTTTATACTTTCAAGGGACGATATCGTTGTTAATGGATAGGACAAAAATGGTGCACGAAACATAGCAATATGTATTTGTTCAACCCTTTACCCAACAAATCGGCTGTAATATGCAACTTCAGCATTTGAAAAAATATTATTTTTCGAAAAATTTCAACAAAACCATATCATGTGACCCCTCATTGGAATGAGCTTGTCAAGCTCATTCCAATGAGGGGTCACATGATATGGTTTTGTTGAAATTTTCTAAAAAATTTGAAAAAATTATATTTAAAATGATAAATTTTGATACCATCTGCGATGGGTAAAGGGTTAAAAGCACTTGGAAATGGACACACACAGTTGGCTAAAATGACTGCTGCAGTACCGTTCCACGGTCTGCTGTCTGTCTACTTTAGTCGCCTGTCGCAAGAAAAGAGTTAACAATGGATGTTAAAAAACAAACTCTCCGCATTTGGCCCTCTCCAATAAACTGTAACAAGATACTTTTATATTAAAATTTTCCTTCTTCTGCTGAGCCAACAACAAATTAGTGCAAACAGCTTAATGCCACAATAGTGGCTTTCAGCACTTTTCAGTAGAACCCTGACAGTGGCTTCTTGCAATCAACCGGTTAATCAGTAATGAGAATGTCTTAACCCTTTTCGCTTCTAGTTTTTTACTCATATATTTGAATACTTGCCCGTTACATGTACTACTTCTAAAACTAATATTTGTAATTGACAATATCTTCTCCTGACACTGATCACTGTAAAGTTCTCCGAGAGAGCTTCTGAAAGGTACGCATCCAGTGTGGGTATTATTTCAGCGTACAACAAGTGCAACGCCATGGGATGGACAATCCCCCGCCACCCAAGTTCAACAAGAACAATAACTCGCAAAGAAATATTTGGACATATCATTCATGATAATATTATTAGTTATCCTTGTGGTTTCCAGGGTGTATGGAAATTTACACCAGTTTGGGAACTCAAACACCCTGAGGCAAAGCCGAAGGGTGTATGAGTTCCCAAACTGGTGTAAATTCCCATACACCTTGGAAAACACAAGGATAACGGAATAACAGATTTATTTCCAAGAATTTTGGTGTACTTAATACTTTAACCTACATTGTGGGCAAAAACTGACATAAAATTTGTACTTTGTAAGTTTCTTAATAAATAAAACCAGACAAATATGGATGTCATTGGAACTGGCTCAATGAGCCAGTTCCAATGACATCCATATCTGTAATATTTTATAAATATTAAATTTCCTGTATTTTTATTTTTGTTCTAACATAACTGCGCAGAAGGTATGAATTAATAATTAAAAATTCGTACTTTTTTTTAGCCATATAGCCTGCTATTGTATATTCTTGTTTTTACACCGTGGTTAACCAGTGTAAAAAAACAAGAGGCCCCACGGGGCCTGAAGCGCTCATCTTGTACAGAACACAATTTAAATAGAGTCCAAGAATGAGTCTACATTAAGCAAGCCATCTCCATAGGCTACACTGTCAATCCTTGAGTCCCTCAGGAGTGACAAAAATAATCTGGGCATCATGCCTTTTCTTCAGTTGATCAAAAGTAAAATGTAGAGCTCCCCTATGAAGCCCCTTGATACAACCTATGTGGATTAATCTTAGTACCTCTAGAGGGTACTGAATACAAAATTTTTAATTCTTCAGCAAAATGGCCAATTCTGGCTCCCATAGAGAGACCAAATATTAACCCAGACTCTTGATTTGAACACAGTTAAATCTGACTTCCCTAGAGATGTTGTGTACCGAATATGAAAGCATTCTGACTGTTGGATCTGAAGAAGAGAAATTGTAAAGAAATTTCTTCGAATTGCACTAAGTTCAAATTTGGGCTACCATAGCGAGCCCAAATATTGACTTATGGATCCGATTTGAACAAACTTGAATCTGACCCCCCTAGAGATGTTGTATACCAAATGTGAAAGCATTCTGACAAGTGAATCTGAAGAAGAAGATTTTTGAAGAAATTCCCTCATATTGTACTAAGTTAAATTTCATGTTCCCATATGGAGCCCAAATATTAACCTAGGCACTCGAATTGAACAACCTGGAATCTGACCCCCCTAGAGATGTTGTATACCAAATATAAAAGCATTCCGACTGGTGGATCTGAAGAAGATTTTTAAAGAAATTTTCTCATATTGCACTAAGTAAAAATTTGGGCTACCATAGTGAGCCCAAATATATACCTAGGGATTTGATTTGAACAAATTTGAATCTGTCCCCCATAGAGATGTTGCATACCAAATATCAAAGCATTCTGACTGATGGATCTGAAGAAGAAGATTTTTTTAAATTACCCTCCATATTGAACAAAGATAAAATTTGGGCTTCCGTAGGAAGCCCAAATATTAACCTAGGGACTTGGTTTGAACAATCTAGAATCTGACCCTCATAACAATGATGTATACCAAATATTAAAAGATTCTGACTGGTGGTTCTGAAGAAGAAGATTTTTAAAGAATATTCCCCATATTACCCTATGTTAAAACTTCGGGCTCCTGTAGAGAGCCCAAATATGAACCAATGAGCTTGATTTCAACAAACTTTTATCTGACCCCCCTATGAATGCTGTATACCAAATATCAAAAGATTCTGATGATTGGTTCTGGAGAAAAGATTTTTTAAAATTTTTGCAAATATGCTGACTCAGCATTTTTTCGATGCCCATTACAGAACACCCTAACATAACCGATGGCAATTTTTTTTACCATTCAATTCTACTGGTCATAAGGATACTTCATACCAAATAAAAGCTCTCTGTTCCGTGGGGTTTGGGAAATATGGGCGTTTGAAAATATTTCTATTTTTAGCTCCCAGGGTTCCCATGGGGATGCGGGAATTTTTTTTTTTTGCATGGGTCAAGTACTTATGACCCAATACTACCACAAACCAAATTTGGTTCATACCGGACCATCGGTTCAGAAAATATAAATTTTGGGCGGGGCCAAAAATCTTACCCCTCCTATTACAAAGCCAAATATTACTTTACGAACTTTGTTTGAACAAACTTGATTCTACACCTCATATGGAAGCTCCATAGCAAATATCAAATCATTGTACACACTGGTTCTTGAGAAGAAGATTTTTAAAATATTTTGGAGCATTTTCCCCCACTCCCTCCCTATGGGGCTGGGCATGCCGAGTTGAACAAAATGAAAGGCCCCTTTGGGACCATCACTCACACAAACTTTCACTTGAATTGGCCCAGTGGCTTTGGAGGAGAAGACCAAAACATGGTGTTGACGGACGACGGACGGGAAGCGATGAGATTAGCTCAGCTTGACTTTGTCAAGATGAGCTAAAAACACACTGTGGATTGGAAGTTACACCATACCTCTCAGCCAATCAAAATGCAGTATTTTGTTTCATTTGTAAATAATGATATTTATCTAACAATCAAAAAGATTTGGGCCTGAAAACCACAAGAAACAGTATATATCACATAATGTACTCCGATTCCGTATCATATAGACGACTCATTCTGTTTCCATCACAACAGGCGCATGAATACCTTCTATGTGCATTTCAATGATTGACTCAGCTGATCGCTTACAAAACAAAACAAGAGGCCCCAAGGGGCCTGAGGGCGCTCACCTGACATGGTAGCCTAAATATCAACCCAGAGAATTGATTTCAACAAGTTGCATCTGCTCCTCCTAAGAAAAGCTTATACCAAATATCCAAAGATTCTGACCAGTGGAGCTAAAAAAAAGAAGATTTTTAAAGAATATTCCTCATATTGGACTAAGTTATAATTCGGGCTCCCACAGGGACTTGGCTTTAACAAACTTGAACCTCACCCCCCTAAGGATGCTGCACACCAAATATCAAAACATTCCGACTGCTGGATCTGAAGAAGATTTTTAAAGAAAATTCCTCATTTTGAACTAAGTTATAATTCAAGCTCCAACAGTGAGTCCAAATATTGACCTAGAGACTTGGCTTGAACAAACTTGAATCTCACCCCCCTAAGCATGGTGCATACCCAATGTCAAAAGATTCTGCCTGCTGGATCTTGAGAAGAAGATTTTCAAAGAAATTTGCCTGAAATGCACTAAGTTCGAATTCAAGCTTCTATAGTGAGCCCAAATATGAACCTAGGGAGCCGATTTGAACAAACTTGAATCAGATCCCCTCCACAATGTTGCACACCAAATATCAAAAGATTCTGCCTGCTGAATCTGGAGAAGAAGATTTTTTAAGAAATTTGCCTGAAATGCACTAAGTCCGAATTCGAGCTTCTATAGTGAGCCCAAATATGAATCCAGGGGGCCATTTTGAACAAACTTGAATCAGATCCACCCCTCAATGTTGCATACCAAATATCAAAAGATTTTGTCTGCTGGATCTGGAGAAGAAGATTTTTTAAGAAATTTGCCTGAAATGCACTATGTTCGAATTCGGGCTTCTATAGTGAGCCAAATATGAATCCAGGGGGCCGATTTGAACAAATTTGAATCAGATCCACCCCACAATGTTGCAAACCAAATATCAAAAGATTCTGCCTGCTGGATCTGGAGAAGAAGATTTTTGAAGAAATTTGCCTGAAATGCACTAAGTTCGAATTCGAGCTTCTATACTGAGCCCAAATATAAACCCAGGGGGCCGATTTGAACAAACTTGAATCAGATCAACCCCACAATGTTGCATACCAAATATCAAAAGATTTTGCCTGCTGGATCTGGAGAAGAAGATTTTTGAAATTTGCCTGAAATGCACTAAGTTCGAATTCGAGCTTCTATACTGAGCCCAAATAAAAACCCAGGGGGCCAATTTGAACAAACTTGAATCAGATCCACCCCACAATATTGCATGCCGAATATCAAAAGATTCTGCCTGCTGGATCTGGAGAAGAAGATTTTTTAAGAAATTTGCCTGAAATGCACTAAGTTCGAATTCGGGCTTCTATAGTGAGCCCAAATATGAATCCAAGGGGCCAATTTGAACAAACTTGAATCAGATCCAGCCCACAATGTTGCATACCAAATATCAAAAGATTCTGCCTGCTGGATCTGGAGAAGAAGATTTTTTAAGAAATTTGCCTGAAATGCACTAAGTTCGAAATCGGGCTCCTATACTAAGCCCAAATATGAACCCAGGGAGCCGTTTTGAACAAACTTGAATCAGATCCACCCTACAATGTTGCATACCAAATATCAAAAGATTCTGCCTGCTGAATCTGGAGAAGAAGATTTTTTAATCTTTTTCCCATTGCCTACAGTGTTAAAAAGTGCTGACTCAGCACTTTTTCAAAGTCCTGAAAAAAGTACCTTGTGATCAAACCGATAGGGATGTTTTTTAACCATTCTATTCTACTGGATAAAAGTAAGCTTTATACAAAATAAGACTTCTCTGTGCCGTGTAGTTTTGGAGATATGGCAGTTTTAAGGTTTTTCCTATTTTTAGCTCCCGAGGTTCCCAAGGGGCAATGAGAAAAATGTTTTTTGTATCAATCAACTACTTATGACCCATTATCATCTCATGTCAAATTTGGTTCAAATCGACCTGACGGTTCGGAAAACAGAAATTTTAGGCGTGGCCAAAATTTTTGCCCCTCCCATAACAAAGGCAAATAATGCCCGACAAACTTCTCTTGAACAAACTTGAGTCTACACCTCAAAAGGAAGCTGCATACCAAATATCAAGTCTCTGCTATTGCTGGTTCTTGAGAAGAAGATTTTTTAAGAATTGGAGCATTTTTGCCCCATCCCTCTGCTCAATATGAGCTGAAACCTAATTTGACAAAAAATCAAAATGCCCTTATATAACCCCTACTCACATGAAATTTCATTAATATGCGGCCAGTGGTTTGGGAGAAAAAGGCCCAAACACCACCTTCACGACGGACGACGGACGACAGACGCCGGACGCCGGACGAAAAGTGATCAGAATAGCTCACCCTGACTTTCAGTCAGGTGAGCTAACAAAACAAAATTCCTTACAGTTAGCGACAGAACTATTAATACACACCCAATGACCCCCCCCCCCCCCAACACACATTCAACATTTGATATCAGCAGTGATCAAAGATTTCATGTTGAGGAAAAGTGAATCAAATTTAACCCTTTACCTAAGGGCTTAAGTGAGCTCTGTCAAACAAGATATAATTGATTAAATTTGCAGTTAACCCTTTACCCAACGCAGACGATTTCAAAATTTATTATTTTAAATATCATTTTTAAAATTTTTTCAAAAAATTTCAACAAAACCATATCATGCGACCCCTCTGTGGAACGAGCTCGTCGAGCTCGTTCCAAAGAGGGGTCACATGATATGGTTTTGTTGAAAATTTTCGAAAAATAATATTTTTTCAGCTGCTGTATTTGCATATTATGCGGGCGGATGCGGGTGATTCATTGTGTAAAGGGTTAAACAAGAGAAAAACAGAGTGACTGGGGAAAATTCTGGTGCACTATAAGTGTGCTAGGAGTTAATGGGATGGCAAGAAAGTCCAAAAGTGAAATATTTCTTGGAAGAAAAATTCATGGGCAGAGCTGGTTCGCAATCTAATTCATGATATTATCACCGAAAAGCTATGTATCAAATTTGAAAAAAATATTTTGAATGTTTTTTTTTATTTTAATATGATGACAAGAAATAGGGAAAGATGGATGGAGAATGGAAAGATAGAAGGGTAGGTGAATGGAAGGATGGATTGAAGAACAGATGGAATCCATTCCAAAAAGAACAGATTTTGACCAAAATGAGCCATAACTGTAATTACATAAATACATTTTTCAAGAACTCTCCATATTAAATATTGTCCCCCAAAGTCTGATTTTCAAGTTTTCAATGTTCTGGAATTTCAAGTATAAAATTGAAGCACTTTTAAAAACTTTCATGGATCCAATACAAACATTATTACCCAATTAGGGTTCCAAGTTACTGATTCTTTTACAAGTGCTATACATGTAATGTCAGAAAAAATTCATATGATTCATCAGTACACAAAAAACATTTGAAAAATACTGTTGATAAGCTGTAATTTTACAAGCAACTTACTTTAAATCCAGGTCCCATGAACCAGAGAACAGTATAGATTTGATTGTAAAATGATTGTGTGTATTCTGCATTCATGACATTCTTCAAAGTTCTTGTTTGTCTTCTCAAAATCTTTTCAATTCACATCTGGTGCACAAATCAAGTTTCTCATCTGAATGACACCCAGTTATATACACCAACAGCAATCAGGATTCAAATACCATCAGCCTAATTTTTCCACAAAGAACTTACTAACCTTTTTTTATTTTATTTTGTCTAACTGGCATTTAACCCTTTACCCAACGAATCGGCCGCATCCGCCCGCGTAATATGCAAATTCAGCAGTTGAAAAAATATTATTTTTCAAAAAATTTCAACAAAACCATATCATGTGACCCCTCGTTGGAACGAGCTCGTCGAGCTCGTTCCAACGAGGGGTCACATGATATGGTTTTGTTGAAATTTTTTGAAAAATTTGAAAAAATGATATTTAAAATAATAAATTTTGATATCGTCTGCATTGGTAAAGGGTTAACCTTTAGAATTCATAAAAAAAATGCAACACAGCATGGATACCAATCAACAGAAAGAAAAAGCGAAGTAATCTTTTAGACAGGTGCAGCAAAATTTAGAAATTCAAATTTTATTATTTTTTTATGGACACACAGATGCACAAATTCCACTATACCATCATTCTTTTTGACAATGGGGGTATAATGTCAGACCCGCATCCAACATTCAATCATAAACCAAATGGCTAACCTAACCTACTATACCATAATATATCCACCCTATCTCAGGTAAAGTTGTGAGTTTGATTTAGAAGAGAACAGGCTGACAATTAACCCTCTGCACTCTGATGTCAAAATGGCAGTTTTCAGCAGCAAATATTTCCTATAATGTAGTTTGATATTTTATAACTCATTTTTTTCCATTTTTTGCATTAAAACATAGCTTTTGACTCCTCACTGGAACGAGCTCATTCCAATGAGGTGTCATAAGCTATGTTTTTAAGACCCAAAATTGAAAAAATATGAAAATTAAATGATTTTTATGAACAGCGCTGACTGGTTTTGGCCATTATGTTGGATAAAGGGTCAAGCGACAACCCAAACATGAGCAATTAACCCTTTACCCAACGAATCGCCCGCATCCGCCCGCGTAATATGCAAATTCGGCAGTTGAAAAAATATTATTTTTCAAAACATTTCAACAAAACCATATCATGTGACCCCTCATTGGAACGAGCTCGTCGAGCTCGTTCCAATGAGGGGTCACATGATATGGTTTTGTTGAAATTTTTTTTAAAATTTGAAAAAATGATATTTGAAATAATAAATTTTGATATCGTCTGCGTTGGGTAAAGGGTTAAAATGCACTGAATACTTTAGACCTAAAATGGTCTATTATTGAAGTCTGTTAAGGGAATTGATTAGTATTTTCAGCTAGTTACGCATCTCAGTACCCTTTTTTGGGGATAGAAAATCTGAGAAATTCTTATAAAAATTAATTCTGCTGAGCTGTAACAGTTTCCAAAATGATTGCTGCTGTTTTGAAGATAAACTAATCAGATTATTTCACATATCGACCATCTGTTGTGATCATTTAATATGCTTCCTCAAAAAAAAAAATACCTCATGAAAATTGTTATCATGCTCCACTGGCTTATCTGAGCTTTTAATGTAATATGTTTTATGCATCAGATTAACAGTTTCTGTGCCATAACTAACATAAACTGAAAAATGTTCGTTAATTTAGTGGGATTTCACAACATTTTTAAAAAACAGGTTACACTGTCACCAACACCTTTATGTATTTACAATTTATTTATGCATGGTGGCTAAGTGGTTACGGCATTGGACTACAAACCAAATAGGCCATGGTTCGAACCCTGCTAGGGGTAACTGCGTGCTGTCATTGGGCAAGGAACTTGATCCCAATTGCCCACTTGGGGGCAAAGTGGCGCAGGCTTATTGCAAATTGATGGTGCATTTGTTTACACACTATGTTCAACCTTTTTCACAGGAGTTAGTACAATTAATCTGACAGTTGCTTGCCATTGCTCAGTTGTTTTCTACAGATACTCCGGCTTCCTCCAGCCGTCAAACTGTCCAACATGAGGTGACTCTGGCTGTCAAAAGTGTAATTAAACACAAACAAATAAATAAATAAATGAATAAATAAATAATTTTTTTAATTTATTTATTTATTTATTCAATTCATTTGTTTTTTGCAACTGTAAATAAAGGACAATAGAATCATTTAAAGCCAAGTGTTAATCCATTAATTTTTCTACACCACCCATTTCAGAGGACCAGCAGCTAGACTACAGCAGTTACAATTTTGTCTTCAAAGACAAGCAGTGCTCTCCTTAAAATTCCAGAAGAGATTTGAGGGTGCCACAATGCTTTGAACAGCAAAGGTCAAAACCCAGAGTGTCTAATGTTTAGAGATAGGTGTTAAGCCATGAGTAAACAGTGAACAACTGCACATAATTGTTAACCCTCAGTCAACAGATTAATTTTTCATTAATAACTACTGTATGTTCATGTACACAGCTGAAGATTACTTAGCAGTGCTTCTACATCATTGCTTGCTGCCTCTACAGCCAGCCAACAATGATGTAAAAACACTGTCAAGATGAATACATTCTGCCAGTAGAGTAATCAAGGAATAATATACAGCACATATACAGCAATATAAATTAGGCAGTTTGTGGCTGTACCGAAAATTTTGAGGTTAAACATTTCAACTTTCGGCTAATGGTAACACTGGTTCAAATCTTTTGAATAATGGTACAAGATTGGGTGTCTTTGCTTAGGCCTAAGACATGCTGGGTTAGATATGGCAAAAGGTTTACAGTTTAGCAGGTTTAGTGCTAAATTATTTTTGATCAGATAAATATGTTTGCATGTCTTTACCTTGTTGCAGGCACTCACCCATAAACTGTATGAAGGCAAATCCATACAGACTAAATCATTTTATTACTTTCCAAAGTGTGATTTATTGGGATTTCCAGGTTTGATTATAAACGATAACTTCACAAGTGAATTCTGCAATCAACAATTGTGTCATGTATCCGTGCGAGCAAACGAAGACGCTTTGCCGTGGATGTAATGGGGACTTCACTGTTTTTTGTTTTTTTAACCCTTTACCTAATTTGAAAAGCAGACGGCATTTGCAAAAAAAATTCTTGAATAGCTATTATTTTCATTTTTTGTCTCAAAAACATAGGTTATGACCCCTCATTGGAACGAGCTCAACAAGCTTGATACTATTCACTATTGTAAACAGCTCTCTGAGGCCATCATAATAATGTTTTACATAACAACCAGATATGTTCAACTTTACTATTTCAAAGACAGAACCACTATTTTTCAGAATAAATTTTCGTGAAATGAGGCAGAACATTAGCATTTTCAAAAGAATCCCACTGTTAATTATTTATTGGTGTTTATGGTCACATACTTATGCACAATGGCTAATCATGACCATGACAGCTTTACAGGTGGAGGAAGCCGGAATACCTGGAGAGAACCATCAAGCATCGACAAGCAATTGTCAGCTCCTCAACATTCTAACTCTGTTCAAGCTCCGCTCAAGCAAGGTTACAGTGGTTGAAGACATTTGCACCACTGACATGCAGTATGCCTTAGTACATGGCATCACCGTGCCCAATGTAGGCATAAAGTGCTTTGCCCATAGACACACATGGGTCGTCCCAGACGGGGATCAAACTTGGGACCTCTAGCAGAGAAGTCCAACAATATACCACTGGGTCACATCGCTCCCTATCTTACTGTTACAGCCAATAAATTTTACTCTTTGAAAAATTAAAATCTCACTATTTTTGCTGAGATTTTGAATTTCACTAACAATTCATCAGCTGTCTGATAACAACATGATGCCAACTTGAAGAAAAAATCCAGGCATAAACTATTGTATTTCTGACCACTCATCTTCTCTTAACCAAGGTTTCTCCGTCCATTTTAATATATACTGAAAGTAAGGTAAATGGTTTGGTATTTTATGATCACATGCAATTAACAGGGTTATTCTATTGACAGGTTTTTAATTTGGTAATGCCGTCTGAACCATGGCATGAAATAGTCGAGTTGCAAAGGTCTGGTCAATGTAATTGGTTGTGTAAACCTTAAAAGACGATACGTTTGTGAATATAAACAGTTCCAATCTCAGAACATTATTGATTCTTAGGGACAGTTTCAGTCATTAATCAATGAGACTACCGGTCTTTGTTTACAGCAATCAATGAACTAAGTCAACAAAAACATAGTCACTGCAATGAGATTGAGAAATATAAAGTTAAAAGGAAAAGTGGCTATAATACAACAGATCCACATAAAATGTATTGAGCCATCAATTATACCTAAGGACAAAAAAAATGTTTTGATTCCCTGGTACAGTGGAACCAGGTGTTATTGAATAGCCACCTTGCCAATGAAAAGTATTCAATTAACAGGAGTATTCAATTAACATGGATTGTCTCACTTTCCTGTATTCCAGAGATAAACTTAGCATTTATTCTATTATATCTTGTTTGACAGAACTCGATGAGCTCTGTCAAACAAGATATAATAGATTAAATGCCTGTATTGAATGTACTGGGGCCAAATAGGTCTATAAACAAAGGAAACTGGGGAGAGTCAGGGTAATTTCTTGACAGGTTACAAGATTTTTTATTCAATTAACAGGAGGCTACTCTTTTACCTGTATTTAATTAACTGGTCAAAGTTGTACTGGAAGTATGGTAAATGGTTTTGTGTTGGAAAATTATATTCAATTAATAGAGTTATTCAGTTAAGAGATAACCAATTTAGTGGGCTCCACTGTAATCCCTCAATGAAAATGAGCCCCACTTTCCACCCCCTCATTTATTTTATTGCCTTTCAACGTCTTCCAATATTGCTATCAAATCCAAATATTTGAACCTTTTTTATGTTATTTGATTGATGTATGTAACTGAAATCTTTAATAAGAGCACAACTGAGATTACAACCTGTGGCTTTGCAGTTGTTCCCAGGAAAGTCTTGGCTGCCATGAGGATGCTGAACACCAAATGAGAAACTGATTACAAAAGACTTTCTCTTTGGCAAGAAAAACTGCACTGGGAATATTTGGGGTTGGTCAGAAATATTGTTTTTGCCAAAGTAATGGTCACAAACAACAAAATATTGGTCACTCTTGACTGACATTGACAAAGTGAAGTATAAGATTATTTTCTGGATTTTAAATCTTTGATGCAAAGTATTAGAATAACCCTGTTATTTGCATTTAACTTCCAATTACCAAACCATTTATCATATCTTCAATAAAACTTACCCATCAATCGAATATAGGTGAAAGCATAAACTCTTGTTAATTGAATAAAAATCTTACAATAGACTTTATCAGCATTCCCCAGGTTTGGTCGAGGTTTATTCTCAACAAGACGAATCCCAACAAGACGAATGTCGAAAATGGCCATCCCAATAAGTCGAATCCCAACAAGACAAATTTAATTAAAATGACTATATAAACTATTTATTTTAAGGTTTTCCATCATAAATTGGTGACACACTTACGTTTGGATAAAGAGATTTCAATTAACTCTTAGAAGCCAGGGAATCAGAATGAATTTATTGAATATGACATACGGCAAAAAACTTACAGTAAAGCAGGTGCTTCTAGTCAAGTGTCGTCTGCCTATTCAGGCAGATGGCACTTGGCTAGAAGCACCTGCTCAGTGTTTAATTCTCCCCAAGCCCAAAGATAGCCGAACCGTCACAGCCAGTTTACCTGCCGTATTACATCACAGGCAAGAAAAATCGACTCCCAGCTTCTAAGCGTTAACTGGTTGAGTGCTAGAAGCTCATTTTGTGTTTTTATCCTGAAGTGTGGGTATGCCTTGATGATATAGTTAGAATATTTTATCAGTCGAGACTTGTGCCATCACAATCAGAACAAATCAGCTTAACATTCCCTCTCTCCCAATGGGTCTTTTTCAAGATGCCCCAGATTAGATTCGAGGTTTGATTCGATTTTGAACAATCAACCCAATTTGATTGAAGATTCAGTTTGAATAAAAAATGTGTGATTCGCAGGCCCCTGATCATTAGTGATCAGCACACCTTTGCAAGCTGGAAAATAAACAGAGTGTCATCTTCAGAGTGAGGACCTCAGAGGGTGAATTTGGTGATGCTATCACTAAATTTACCCTCTGTGAACCTCAATCTGAATCAAGGAACAAGCACAACAAGAATAATCATTTTTTTCAACTGCTCAATTTCACAACACACAAATTATCCAAAGTGTATAGCAAAACTAAACAAGAAAAGTTTTGTGCAAGCACAAGCACGCGATAAGGCCCATGAAAACACTTATTCTCTGCTTATATCATGCAATCTTTTCGTATTACAACATAAACAAAAAACATTTTGTGAACAAAGTAGAATCCCTCTCACTAAAAGAAGGTGAATACCACATCTCAAAGCATTGTGACTGGTTATTCACAAGACATTTGTTAAAATAATTTACCATTTATTGAACAGGGATCAAGGCTATAGGGTTAATATATGCACAATATATATGGGGTTCCTTCAAAAATAGCTAAAAGGCACCCTCCTCACACACAAACACTTCTCCCCCTACTCCCCCTCCCCAAGCCCCCCCCCCCCCCCCCCAGCTTTTTTCTGGTACGAAACTCAACTTGGGAGACGCCCGAGGTATTTTTGAGAGGAACCACCTGGTAACGCCATCTCCAAGTATTGTCAGTTGTGGTTTTCGAATTTTGTTTTTTAAATAGCTTCAAGCTTATTGAACGAGAGGGGAGCGCGGTGGCTCAGTAGGTAGAGGTGCAGGCTGCAAGCCGAGAGGTCCTCGGTTCGAATCCCACCTGCGGCAACCGCATTGTGTCCTTGGGCAAGGCACTTCATCTCCATTGCCCGCGTGGGGGCACGATGACGCCGTGTACTAAGGCGTACTGCACGTCGATGGTACGCATGTCTTCAACCAATCTAACCCTGCCTGTGCTGCAGTGCGGAGTTACGATGTTGGGGAGCTGGCAGCTGCTCGTCGTTGCTCGGTGGTTCTCTCCGGGTACTCCGGCTTCCTCCACCCGTAAAACTGTCACGGTCATGATTAGCCATTGTGCATAAATATGTGACCTTAAACATCAATAAATAAATAAATAAATTGAACGAGAGGGGGAGACTGGCTACACCTTGGGGTTAAGATCTCCATTCGAAAAAAAACTTGGAAATACTACCCCACCCGTCCACATAAAATAAATAACGCAAAATGCTCAAAGGAAGGTTACAGGCATATCGCGAATTGGGAGAAAATATTCACGCAGACATCTCGTCTAATGTAATCGAGGGTGGATGGAACATAATAAAAAAGGTTTTAAAAAAGTATTTCTAACTTTGGAGGTCGCATAACACAATACGAAAATTAAAACATTGAATGCGGTGAATCACAGTTGAACAACAAATTCCGCATATTAGTGGATCCAGTATACATTTTCAGTTCCATTTTTTGTTTTCCAAGTCATTTGAATCGAGTTGAGAATTCAATACTGCATGATCTGGGCAATTATCGCCCCAATAAACACATGCTAAATAACGTTCCCGTGCCCCTGATTGGTTTTTGTTAAATTGCTGCTACAAGTTAGCTTGGCAAATGAGTGAAGATGCTGAATTGTAGCTACGGGTTCAATTTAGTAAATTGTAGGTACAATGTAGCTGAACTGATGGTACAATTTAGTAAATTGTAGCTACAACTTACTAAATTGTAACTGTAATTTTGATAACTAATAATAATTACGTGGCAGTAATAAGCCGCCATACATGACAAACTTAACAATGATCCGAGTAATGCACAAAGCCTTCTAAAAACCGAGATAAAAATAGCACTCGCTTATTTCCTTCGAACGTGGCCTTTAAAATAGTGGCATTTTTCAGACAAAAAGATTTTAACACATAACAATTAATACGCTTTTTGTCTCACAAATCGTGTATATTGTAAAAAACAAATGTGATGTTTCTCAAAAGAAAATATATAACTCGAAGCGAGTGCTGTCATTGCAGTGACCCAATAATTGCCGCGGAGACATTACAAGTAAAAATCTCCTAAAGCAATCTCACCCGATCATAATTCACACAGAGATAGAGATATGGAAAGGCTAGAGCCACGAGGCGGAATTGAAACGTATTAGAGGGGAGAACACGGAATTGTATGGGATTTTTTTAGGGATTGGGTTACGGATTAATCCTTTATGCCCGCGTAATATGCAAATTCAGCAGTTGAAAAAATATTATTTTTCTGAAAATTACAGCAAAACTATATCATGTGACCCCTCATTGGAACGAGCTCGTCGACAATCGGCCTGGGATGTTTTGGCCTTGTACATATTATTTGTAGTTGGACATGGTACAGTCCAGGGGCGCCGGAACAGCGGGGCTATAGGTGCAATTGCCCCATTGCCCTAACAAACTGAGGAGCAATTAACCAGTTGCCCTAACATTTTTTTGCCGATCATTTCATCATAATTGGCACTTCCTTTGGATCTGCTCTGATCCCCACCATTCTCCCCTCACCCCCAATAATTTTTAAGTTGTTAACAACCCATCTCGATCATAATTTCAGCATAATTGACAATTACTCTGTATCCGCTCTGATCCACCCCTCCTACCCAATATTGTTAAGTTGTAAAGCCCCTGTCCTGTAGTTTCTGGGACTGACTTATCTCGTGGGCATCCTTCCCAGAAACTGTTTGGGTCGACTTTTTTCATGGGGGCTGACTTTAAATTTACAAAGCATTGAAATCCTCTCATGCTCTCCCAAGCTCGTGTCCTCTGCAAGGGCCTATGGCTCTTGAAATTTGCCCCCGCTCCCGCCCTGATGACATTGCAGTGCACCTGGTCCAGTCACAGAATTGTGCAATATGATATCTGATCCAAAGGCTCTTGTAATTTCCACCCTGCCCCACCCTGTCGACGTTTCGGCGCACCTGGCCCCGTCAGAATTGTGCAATATGGTATCTGATCCATTCGGATCACTCCCCCCCCACCCCCATATTTTTAAGTTCATAACAATCCCTCTCGATCATCATTTTAGCATAATTGGCACTTCCTTTGGATGTGTTCTGGTATCCACACCCCCCACGCCGCCCCCCCACCCCCACCACCAATATTTTTTAGTTATTAAGCCCCTGTCCTGTAGTTTTGTGGACCGACTTCTCTTGTGGGCATCCTTCCCCGAAATTGTTTGGGCCGACTCCTAAATAGGGGCCGACTTCAAATTTACAAAGCATTAAAAACCAACTTCTCTCATGAGCCTTCTTCCCCGAAATTGGGCCGAGTTCTCATATGGGCCGACTTCAAATTTGCAAAGCATTAAAATCCTCTTGTGCTCTCCCGAGCTGGCGCACATGGCCCAGTCAAAGTATTGTGCAATATGATATCGGATTCAAAGGCTCGCTTCGGCGCACCTGGCCCACTCAGAATTGTGCAATATGGTATCTGATCCATTTGGATCACCACCCCTCCCCCCCCCCCTCCATATTTTTAAGTTGTTCACAACCCCTCTCGATCATCATTTCAGCATAAGTGGCACTTCCATTGGATCTGCTCTGATATCCACCCCCCACCCCCAGTATTTTTAGCCCCTGTCCTGTAGTTTTGGGGACCAACTTCTCCTGTGGGCATCCTTCCCCTGAAATTGTTTGGGCCGACTTTTCATAGGGCCGACTTCAAATTTACAAAGCATTAAAAACCGACTTCTCTCGAGGGCATCCTTCCCTGAAATTGTTTGGGCCGAGTTCTCATAGGGTCGACTTCAAATTTACAAAGCATTAAAATCCTGCACCTGGCCCAGTCAGAATTGTGCAATATGATATCTGATCCAAATGCATGGTATTAAAAATTGGTCAGAATCATTAAATAATTTGGTCCGAATCGTAAATGGTCAGTAAATAATCAATCTATATTACAGTGACGTACATAAGAGCACTACACGCAAAAAAGGAACACGTTTTGCTGTCTGCAGGGTTCAACAATGAAAAGTAGCATCTATAATTGTAATCGGACATGGTCCCCTTAAATAATTTATGTTATGCATTAAGTATACATAAAAAGTAATGTCTCGATTTGACCAAACATTTAGCCTGAATCATTTATTTTATATCGGACCCAAATCGTTCAAATCGTAAATAAAATATCTGGTCCGAATCTTAAATGGTAAGTATCGTACAGAATTTATTTTTCACCTTTCGAGTGGGAGTACATTAGAGCAATCGGGAAATGGAAAGCGAACGCGCATTCCCTTTTGCAAGAGTTGAACAATGAAAAATGGCATCCTGTTTTTTAGTCGGACACGTCAAGCAATTTCTGGCACAAAAGATTATTATATGGAAGCACAATCGTTTTTTTCCACTACTTTGTCCCGCTAATGCAATGTACAAATACTATATAATAATAAGACACAACAAAATGAAAAAAATAAACACGGAAATATTTAAGATGCACAAATATTAGTTTTGGAACAAATGTTTTCCATTTTTTGGATGTAACTTTCTTCTGTGTGCAGAAGTGAAAGTGTATTCCAATAGTTACGCGCGCATGCGCGCTAAATAAGACAGTGTAACACAAGGTAACACTATATTATGTAGATTGTGACCCATCCCTGGAACAAGCTCATTCAACTGAGGGGTCATATCATTTGTTTAGGGGTCAAAAATTGAATTTTTTTTTAAGTAGTTCAAAAATCTGATTTTGCAAATGTCATCTGCTTGTCATGTTATTTATTTATTGGCGTTAAAGATCACTTTCAGCATGTATGATTATATCAAGACTACAACACAAGTATAATTACCAGTAAAACAGAACTTGTTTGCCATAGTGAACAGACTAATCATGTTAGGAATGGAGAGTTAACCGTAATCTCACGAATTGCACTTATCTCCCCACAAAATTTACAAACTGAGCGGTCAAAAAGTGTTCAAGCTCGTTCCAATGAAGTATCATTTTGATCCATTTATTTATATTTATTTATTGGTGCTTAACTGGTTGAGGACCAGATTATTTTGGGTGGTCTGAATTTGTTCATAAAAATTCCTTTTATTACAAATTATTGGAGAGTGCCCACAGGCTCTCTCTAATAATCTGTAATAAAACAAAATTTATATAAACAAAATAATATTTGTGTTTTACTGAATTTGAAACATGTGCAAGGAAAATATTGACTTGAGATAGTCATGGCTATCTCATGACCGCAACATGCAGGATGAAGTCAAGTTTAGCCAGTCGTTTATACTTATGCTGCATTATTTTAACAGTAGAGCAGAACCTGTTTACTACAGTAAACAAGCACTGCTCCACTTCACGGATGTAACCATGGGGGAAACAAATATTTTTATCGTGTACATTGGGCAAAGAGTTAAACAGTCGAATGCAAAGCACGGTCAATAACACTAGAATTATTGAAGGGTCTGTCATTAGTATTTCAGTAAATACTCGTCTGATAGCAGCATTTCAACAGATCAATAAGATTGAAACACAGAAGTGACAAATGCTTCTGATTATATGATTATTAGT
The DNA here is from genome assembly GCA_031216915.1 of Pictodentalium vernedei. Classification (NCBI taxonomy): domain Eukaryota; kingdom Metazoa; phylum Mollusca; class Scaphopoda; order Dentaliida; family Dentaliidae; genus Pictodentalium; species Pictodentalium vernedei. The sequence continues at coordinate 88,263,939 of CM062290.1, read as the reverse complement.
GTCTGGAAACAAGAGAAATGTTCTTTTGAAAGCAACACCTACAACTTCACTTTGCCAAGCTGATTCTGCATCAATTTACATAGTATCCATTAGTGAACTATGACTTCTCCCTGTTTAATTATAATTTCTTATATATTAACCCAAGGTCGCTGTACAGCCACAAACTGCCATTTTGGGGTTTTGAAAAAATTGGCCCAAGGTATATTCTTCTTTGAGAACTCTACCAGTAGGCTGCATTTATCCTGGCAATGTTTTAGGAACACTGGGAGCATGGTGGCGCAATGGTTACCACATTGGACTTCGAACTGAAAGGGCCATGGCTTGATCCTTTCCAGGAACGACAGCAGTGTGTCCTTGGGAAAGGCACTTAATTGCCTGACTGCCCATGGGGGACAAGGAGGCGCTGCGTACAAAGGCATACTGCACATCGATGTTGCACCTGTCTTCGACCAATGCTAACACTGCCTGTGTGGAGTTAGTACGTTGGGGAGTCGGACAGTTGCTCGGTGGTTCTCTCCAGGTATTCCGGCTTCATCCACCCATAAAACTGTCTGACACAAGTTGGCTCTGTCCATCAAAAGTGTCTTTAAATCCCAATAAATAAATAAATTTTAGAAACATTGATGCTGAAGCACTCTTAAACATCTGCAGCTGAGTACATCTATATCTGGTAGTGTGCTGAATTATTTTCAAATACAGATCAAAATTATTTTTCATAGGTGATCTGTAACAGGAGTATTTTTTCAGAGATGCCATGCTACAAGCAATGGGAGTCTTTGTAAAGCACAATTTATCTCATAAATGTATGTTTTGTTACAATTTATTGGAGAGTGCCTATTGGCACTCTCCAATAAATTGTAACAAGATAAGTTTAAATAAACTTTTCTTTCCACAGCAGAGCAAATAACTGGCTAATGTATGTAGCATAAAGCCACTAAAGTGGCTTTCAGCACTTTTCAGTACAGCCATGAAAGTGGCTTCTAGCACTTAAGCAGAAAAACACGGCACTTTTCAAGAGACCCATGTATGTGGCTTCTAGTACTCAACCAGATATACAGTAGTTTTTGAAGAATTAATCTGTTGCTCAAGTATTACCGCAAGTGTCTGCCTCTGTTCTTTATGTATTCCCACATTTTTCTGAGATGGAGCTAAAAATTTGGCCCCCTGGTGTAATGTCCAATAAGCAATAACATGGAACGGGTTTTTATTGTCTCTTATACACTTTACTGTAGATCTAGAGCATCTTTGTGGGGATATCATTTGTCTGGTATTTCCATTAATATGGTGCTAGCCACCCAAAACTGGGTTTGCAAGGCATGCTGGATGTGAATTATTAGAGAGGTTGAAAACAAAAATGCTGTATTACATGGTTTTTTTGTTGTGACATTTATTTATTGGGACTTTTAATGAAACTTTGAATAGTCAGGGTCTTATCCTGTCAGACAATTTTACTGATGGAAAGAGTCAGAGCAACTGAAGAGAACCAACCAGAATTGGCAATTAACTGTCAGTTTCTCTTAAAATAGGTGAGAAAATTGTCAGCCCATCTACCACGGTCAGAAGCTCAGGCGTGTATCCTGATACACATTTGACCATGTCTTATCGCATATGAAAACTATGTCAGTCTGCAAATTTTCACATTCGGAACATCAGTCGAGCAAGGAAAATCCTAACAAAATGTGCCACTGAATGTCTCGTGCATGTATTCATTTCATCTAGGCTAGACTACTGCAATGTCCTTCTTTGTGGGCTCCCAAAAAAGCAAATCAATAAATTGCAGATAATTCAGAATAATGCTGCCCGTATAGTGACCCGCACCGAGAAGAACGAACACGTTACTCCTCAGTTAATGAATCTTCACTGGCTCCCTACTGCAGCCAGAATAGACTTCAAAATTATTCTGTTCACCTATAAAACACAAGCAAACATAGCGCCTTCTTATGTTTCTGAGTTGGTCAAAGTGTATCCACTAAAATCCTCACTTCTCTCCTCATGCCATAACCTACTGGAACAGCCCACATATGACTTTGCATCATATGGGGAGCGTTCTTTTAGTTACAATGCTCCAAGACTTTTCAATATGTTACCTGAATCTGTGAAAATGGCATAATCTCTTCCAGATTTCAAATCAAAACTAAAATCTTTTCTATTTAAAAAATATTACCCTGATGTTAAATAATCCAATATTCTGTGTATTTATGTTTCTTTCATGTTGTTCAGTGCCTTGGAACTTTTTTTAATATTGTGAAATGAACGTTATATAAATCTTATCTATTATAATTATTATTATTATTAAATGACATGCAGTAGGTTTTAGCATATATGAACATGGTGCTCCCATTTGGTCATTTTGGATTAAGCGTCTTGCTTGAGGATATAATACAGATGACACAGGTCCAGCTGGAACAAATGTATGAAGTTTCAATCTTAACGCCAAAGCTATGACAAATGAACCACCATGCTCCCTAATAGTGACAGTGCTCAGTGAGCTCTGTCAAATGAGATTCAACTGGTTAAATTTCGATTTGCATTATGGGAAAAAATTGCAGACTGAAATTTTGATAACAGTGTGCAGATTTCAAGGCTTCTGAAATCACTAATTTTGATGAAAGCTGTTAAACTAAAACTTTCTATGCACCAGAATCTCTTTCCATATTTTTTTTCTGTATTAAAAGTTTGGTACCAGGTGTTGCATAAAAATATTAAGTTGGAAACACAATCCTGAAGTTAAAATTAATCCCAATCAGAATAAAGGAAGGTATTCTATGATGTAAAATTTTGTTGTTGCTTCCAGTTACATCCTGTTAATCCCAAGAAAACTTTTGAACATAGAACTTATGTTTACAGTGAGCCAAATGCAATAATAGGTGCCGAGGTATGAGGAAATTATACAAAGATGGCACGAAGCCAATCTATTCACAACAACCAAATATTCAAAGTGGGCACTGTCAGAAAAAGTATAGGGAGAGAATGTATTTCTTATGTCATCCTATCAGCTCAATGCACCTGTTCCAAGAAATATATCCCTCAAACAGCATGTGTGGTAATAATTTACAAACATAAGGCTACAAAAACCAGAAAGTATGTTTCTCATGCTATTTTTTGTTACAAAGAATGCAAGTAATAGATAGTTTATTGTGTTTTCTACATAGCATAGAAAACCTGATCAGATGATGTTAGCCAGCAGTGCATTATACATGTGTGATTAATGCTTCATGCAAATGTAAAAAATAACTGTTTTAAGTTTTATTTAACCCTTTACCTAACATGAAAAGCAGATGACACTTGCAAAAAAATTCTTGAATAAGTAATTTTTTTTATTTTTTTGTCTCAAAAACATAGGTTATGACCCCTCATTGGAATGAGCTCGTTCCAATGGGGGTCACAGGCTATGTTTTTTGAGACAAAAAAATGAAAAAAAGTTTTCAGTAGCAAATTTTTCCCATAATGCAGTTTGATATTTAACCAAATATAGTGCCCATACCAAGTTTCATCAAAATCCAATATTTGTTTGGGTTAACATATTCACAAAAAAAGCAGGGATACAAATGGATGGACTCATGGATGGACGGATAGAGCCCATTTTTATATTCCCCACAAAACTTTTGGATAAACAGAGTGATTGGAGAAAATTGAATTTTGTCACACTACCCGAGTGCAACTGGATATTTCTGAAAAGCAGTTTGCTAAGCTAATCCTGTCATCAGCCACCCTGATAAGTCAATAATTTGAGTGGGCCTCACTGTATCATTAAGTAACATGAAGTATTAAACAATCAGAATGTCCAATTTACCAACAAATAACAAGCTGAATTTACTTAAGCTTCATTTCCAATGGCTGAAAGCATGTGTCGGGGAAAGATTTAGATGTGACTTGTGAATCTCATTGCTCAAGTGTGCGAATCAGATAACTCACAACAATGACTACGCTATTTTTATCATTTGTGGCAGAGTTCTGTGAATATGACTTATCAAATTACGCTTCCATTTAACCCTTTACCCAACATAACAGCCAAAACCAGCCAGCGCTATTTTAAAAAATCGCCAATCAATTTTCATTATTTTTTCATTTTTTGTCTCTAAAACATAGGTTATGACCCCTCATTGGAACGAGCTCGTCGAGCTCGTTCCAATAAAGGGTCATAACCTATGTTTTTGAGACAAAAACTAAAAATAATAGTTATTCAAGAATTTTTTTTTGCAAGTGTCGTCTGCTTTTCAGGTTAGGTAAAGGGTTAAAATGTCATTTATACAATAAGACAGAACACAACAGGGGAGAATACAGAGAACTGCAATCAACGACCCAAGGTAGAATTCTTCCTGTTTTTCACGGTTCCATCAAGAGTCATTGACTTCTGTCCACATACTCTACCCATGTTATGTTCTGTATTTATTCAAGTTGGGGGCGCAGTGGCTCAGTAGGTAGAGGTGCAGGCTGCAAGCTGAGAGGTCCTGGGTTCGAATCCAACCTGCGGCAACCACGTTGTGTCCTTGGGCAAGACACTTCACCCCCATTGCCCACGTGGAGGCATGGTGGCATTGTGTACTAAGGCATACTGCACGTTGATGGTGCACTTGTCTTCAACCAATGCTAACCCTGCTAGTGTGGAGTTAGTATGTTGGGGAGCCTGACAGTTGCTCACCAGTTCTCTCCTGGTACTCCGGCTTCCTCCACCCATAAAACTGTCCGACACTAGGTGACCCTGGCAGTCGATAGTTTTGTTAAACCCCAATAAATAAATAATTTATACCAGTTAAACTTAAATTAACTCTTAACCTGTTGAGAATTTTCAAGATATTTTTCAGCAAATTTAGTCATGGCTGCTGTTAATCAGCCATGACTAGATTTGATGAAAATTGCCTGTAAATTTAACTCAAGAAATAACTGATGAAAACATCCAGATGGGAAATTTAATGGGAAATTTGATTAAATGTGCCCAAATTCTACTTATTTCATTGGCAAGAGAAATCCTGTCCTGAACAGGAATATCTGCCAGTTGCATGAAAGGAGTTGTGAATGAAGCTGATATTTTTCAAGAAATATATCACATTTGGCAGTCTTTTTTGATGACACCATTCTGTGTTGAAGCATTCCATTTGCATCATAATGTGAGTCAGATTTGTAACGTCCAATAGGATGCATTCATACATGACGATGTTATGCATAATTCAAACTCCCCGCATGGTGAGTTGAAGCATTCCATTCGCGTCATAATGTGAGTCAGATTTGTAACGTCCACTTAGATGCATTCATACATGACAATGTTATGCATAATTCAAACTCCCTGCATGGTGTACCTAGAAAATTTCTCTATGTCTGTATTGTATCGGGTAACATTGAATACATGCAGGAATCTAGGGCTGCAACAATCAGTTTTCCCATAATACGATTTGTATCATGATCCTATTCCCATGATATGATATGTATCAGGATACACTACCATTAATCGAGTGTCACCACCACAATCATCAAAACTTCACGAAAAGTGATTTGCTTCTTGCCACTGTGTGGTTGATACTTTCTATTACTTATTCTTGCTGGTCCAGTAGAAATGTGAGGACTCCAGAAGCAATTCTGCAGTTATGGACTACCGGGTAAACCTGGTGGTCCATAAAAGCAGATTTGCTTCTTGTGTCCTCACATTTCTCCTGGTCTGGTGAGTGGAAGGAAAAGTCTGATATCATCCACACATTAGCCAAATAACAATCATCATACAGTCGGAATCAAGTAAATTCCTTTCAATGATATAAGATTTCTCACCAACTTTTGGACTCCAAAACATTATGACACACTTATTCATTTTTTTATTTATTTATTAGTGTTTAACGACACATTAACAGCCAGGGTCATATCATGTCGGTGACAGTTTTATGGGTGGAGGAACCCGGAGTACCCGGAGAGAACCACCGAGCAACGACAAGCAGCTGTCAGCTCTCCAACATCATAAAACTCTGTACTCTGCACCGCGGCACAGGCAGGTTTAGATTGGTTGAAGACATGCGCACCATCGACGTGCAGTACGTCTTAGTACACAGCATCATCGTGTCCCCATTTTGGCAAGACAAATCTAGACAAATTTTCCATCGGAAGTCGAGGATTCGGGGGTATCTAGTGAAGCCCAAGATACCCCCGAATCCTCGACTTCCGAAGGAGGATTCGGGGGTATCTAGGGCTTCACTAGATACCCCCGAATCCTCCTTCGGAAGTCAGGGGGCATAATATAAAGTTATTGTTATTGTCCATCAAACAATAACTCACAACAATGACTACGCTATTTTTATCATTTGTGGCAGAGTTCTGCGAATATGACTTATCAAATTACGCTTCCATTTAACCCTTTACCCAACGTAACGTCCAAAACCGGCTAGCACTATTTTAAAAAATTGCCAATTAATTTTCATTATTTTTTCATTTTTTGTCTCTAAAACATAGGTTATGACCCCTCATTGGAACGCGCTCGTCGAGCTCGTTCCAATAAAGGGTCATAACCTATGTTTTTGAGACAAAAACTGAAAATAATAGTTATTCAAGAATTTTTTTTTGCAAGTGTCATCTGTTTTTCAGGTTAGGTAAAGGGTTAAAATGTCATTTATACAATAAGACAGAACACAACAGGGGAGAATACAGAGAACTGGAATCAACGACCCAAGGTAGAATTCTTCCTGTATTTCATGGCTCCATCAAGAGTCATTGACTTCTATCCACATACTCTACCCATGTTATGTTCTGTATTTATTAAAGTTGGGGGCGCAGTGGCTCAGTAGGTAGAGGTGCAGGCTGCAAGCTGAGAGGTCCTGGGTTCGAATCCAACCTGCGGCAACCACGTTGTGTCCTTGGGCAAGACACTTCACCCCCATTGCCCACGTGGGGGCACGGTGGCATTGTGTACTAAGGCATACTGCACGTTGATGGTGCACTTGTCTTCAACCAATGCTAACCCTGCTTGTGTGGAGTTAGTATGTTGGGGAGCCTGACAGTTGCTCACCAGTTCTCTCCTGGTACTCCGGCTTCCTCCACCCATAAACTGTCCGACACTAGGTGACCCTGGCAGTCGATAGTTTTGTTAAACCCCAATAAATAAATAATTTATACCAGTTAAACTTAAATTAACTCTTAACCTGTTGGGAATTTTCAAGATATTTTTCAGCAAATTTAGTCATGGCTGCTGTTAATCAGCCATGACTAGATTTGATGAAAATTGCCTGTAAATTTAACTCAAGAAATAACTGATGAAAACATCCAGATGGGAAATTTAATGGGAAATTTGATTAAATGTGCCCAAATTCTACTTATTTCATTGGCAAGAGAAATCCTGTCCTGAACAGGAATATCTGCCAGTTGCATGAAAGGAGTTGTGAATGAAGCTGATATTTTTCAAGAAATATATCACATTTGGCAGTCTTTTTTGATGACACCATTCTGTGTTGAAGCATTCCATTTGCATCATAATGTGAGTCAGATTTGTAATGTCCAATCGGATGCATTCATACATGACGATGTTATGCATAATTCAAACTCCCCGCATGGTGAGTTGAAGCATTCCATTCGCGTCATAATGTGAGTCAGATTTGTAACGTCCACTTGGATGCATTCATACATGACAATGTTATGCATAATTCAAACTCCCTGCATGGTGTACCTAGAAAATTTCTCTATGTCTGTATTGTATCGGGTAACATTGAATACATGCAGGAATCTAGGGCTGCAACAATAAGTTTTCCCATAATACGATTTGTATCATGATCCTATTCCCACGATATGATATGTATCAGGATACACTACCATTAATCGAGTGTCACCACCACAATCATCAAAACTTCACGAAAAGTGATTTGCTTCTTGCCACTGTGTGGTTGATACTTTCTATTACTTATTCTTGCTGGTCCAGTAGAAATGTGAGGACTCCAGAAGCAATTCTGCAGTTATGGACTACCGGGTAAACCTGGTGGTCCATAAAAGCAGATTTGCTTCTTGTGTCCTCACATTTCTCCTGGTCTGGTGAGTGGAAGGAAAAGTCTGATATCCATCCACACATTAGCCAAATAACAATCATCATACAGTCGGAATCAAGTAAATTCCTTTCAATGATATAAGATTTCTCACAAACTTTTGGACTCCAAAACATTATGACACACTTATTCATTTATTTATTTATTTATTATGGTTTAACGACACATTAACAGCCAGGGTCATATCATGTCGGTGACAGTTTTACGGGTGGAGGAACCCGGAGTACCCGGAGAGAACCACCGAGCAACGACAAGCAGCTGTCAGCTCTCCAACATCATAACTCTGTACTCTGCACTGTGGCACAGGCAGGATTAGATTGGTTGAAGACATGCGCACCATCGACATGCAGTACGCCTTAGTACACAGCATCATCGTGTCCCCATGTAGGCAATCGGGACGAAGTGCCTTGCCCAAGGACACAATGTGGGAGTGCAAATCAGTCATTGAAATGATCACCCATCCAATTACTAACCGCGCTCGACATTGTTTGTTTGTTTGTTTGTTGGTGGTTAACGTCACATATTTATGCACAATGGCTAATCGTGACACAACATGGCGATGAAGTCAAGGATAGTCAATCGTTGATCAACATGTTGCCCATTTTAGAGGACTTTCACCCCAAGCATTGGTGACTGGGTCCTATTTTACTAGTAAAGCGGAACTGGTTTACCGCAGTAAACAAGTGCTGCTTACTTCCCGGGGTTCCCACGGGGAACCGACATTGTTTGACTTAGGTGATCTGACGAGAACCGGGTACAACCGCACCCCAGACTTTTCTATTTTCTTGGAATTTTTTATTTGTTTCCGCATTGTGTTATATCATGACTGAAGAGTGAGGTTAATGGTTTGTGCTATTCAATGCATATGATTACTCAAAAACAATGTAAATTCAAACTTCTACATGTATATACCTGATTTGAAAAGAAACCTTCATATAACAGATGACAGTTGTTGTTGATGTAACCATTTTAGAAGTGTCATTATCAAAATATTCATGAAACTTTTGATTCACGTGTATCATGATACAGTGCAAGCATATCATGATATCTATCGCCAGAGAATGAATTGTGATGCATTCGTTTCACGATTAATCGTTGCAGCCCTACAGGAATTGTGATATAAAATGACAGCTTCAACAATAGTAGAGGAATACACACATGAGGACAACATCATAGACATGTGGCTTTGGCAGAAACATTAGATCTACTGAATTGTGTTGTTTCAAAAATAAGGAGAAAGGGAAGTAGCGATTAGCAAAATCCACACATCTATAAAGATGTCAGGTGTGTAAAACACATTTTTCCTCAAACTTCCACATCGCCTACCCCTGCTGGTCAAATTATTCCAAATCCAACATGTACCTGGTTATAAATTGTATTTCTAGTTCAGGTATATGTGCTTAAATTGTCCATCATTTCATTAAAATAATTTTTTAAAAATATCCTTCCGATCAGCTGTGATATTTAACCCTCTGCACTCTAATGTCAAAATGGCAAGTTTTCAGCAACAAATATTTCCCAAAATGCAGTTTGATATTTAACCAAATATACCTTGTTTGACAGAGCTCATTGAGCTCAGCCAAACAAGGTACAATTGGATAAATTTATAGTTAAACAAGAGAAAAACAGAGTACCAGAGTACTAGGGGTTAATCATGTGACTACAGATTGGAATCTGAGAAAGTCATCAAATACTGAGCTAAATTGCTAAGGCGTGTGGGAAACATGACTCACAAGCAATCTGCCTGTCAAGCAATATAGCTCAACTCAATTGCTCAAGTGTGCTGTGGCCAAGCCTGAAAATAAGCAGACTTTCATCTGCAAAATGAGGTCCCCAGAGGGTGAATTTGGTGATGCTACCCTGCACAGCAGGGTAGCATCACAAAATTTACCCTCTGTGAACCTCAGTATGAATCAAGGTCTCAAGCCAAAACAGAAAGATGTACCTAGAGTTAAATTGGCCCACTGTATGGGATAGCATCAGCAAACTCACCCTCTGGGGACCCCATTTTGCAAATGACAGGTTGCTTATATTCAGGCTTGGCTGTGCCCTTTAAGCAGAACTTCTGTACCAAAGACAACAAGCACAGCACCACTTCCCAGGTTCCCAGGGTAATTTATAATTTAGCAAACTAAAAGCATCTTATCTGGAACTGTGATGTTTACCATCAACATGCTGGGCACCTGGTGGCACAGTAGGTCGAGCATTATGGCACACTGATGGTATATTTATATTCAACCAATGCTAACCCTACTGGTGCTGGTTTATAAATTGGAGAATCTGAGAGTGGTTACTTATTTCTGATCAGTGGTTCTCACCTGTGTCCTCTGACTTCCTCTACCTGTAAAAAGAGTCTAACATGATATGACCCTGGATTTTTAAAGTGCCATTGAACCTCAATTAACAAACAAACAAGAGCTATGCAAAGTGTGGGCCACTGACTCAGACCTGTAGGCATGGTCGAAATAGCCTTAAAGGTATTGTGGGACAGAAAGTCAAAAGAGTGAAAACAGAAAAAATTTTCTAGGTGCAAAAGGGCCATAACTCTGGAAAATATTATTGGACGGAATCAGTTCTTAGTGCATATCTGTTCCCCTATGCGGGTCTATCAGTATACCAAAGGAGATCCTCCAAATCCAACCAATGGCTTTGAAATTACAATGTAAAACATTTGCATGGACAGATGGATGGACAGATGAACAGATGGATGGAGGGCTTCACTAGATACCCCCGAATCCTCCTTCGGAAGTCGGGGGGCATAATAAATCATCTGCCTCAGCACCACAATGCCACCCACACATGGAAAAGGGGTTAAGTGTCTCAAGACACTACTTTGGGTCTGATTGAAATCGGATATTTGGCATGTGATTCTGAGATATTTCTTTAGATTGGATTGAAATTGAATAGTTGGCATGTGATTAGAACACACTCAGCTAAAAAAGAAAAAAAAATCACACAAAATATCTCAATGAAACAGCCAAGCTATTTTCAAGATAATTTGAACTAATGGCTTTCACCAGTTTTTTACAAACACTATCACTCTATTAATCAATACGAAATGACCGCTGACACATTTGTGAGCCATTAACAACAATTACATTTTCAACTGTACAATTCTCATTACTCACATGCCTCATACAAATAATTAACCCTCTGAACACTGACGCTGAAATAGCGTAATTTCAAGTGGCAAAATTTTCCAACAAAGCAACTAAAATTAAACCAATTCAATCTTGTTTGACAGAGCTCATTGAGCTCTGTCAAACAAACCTGAATTGGTTAAATTTCTATGTGCATTATGGAAAAAAAAGGTAAATTGATATTTCAGTATTTTGACATCAGTCTGCCGGAAATTAACTGGTGTAGTACAAGAGTTTATTTTAGTTTCTTTTGTTTTTCTTTCCCCGAAAACAAATCATATTTCCACTCCGACTCACTGAAAATGATATTCCACTCCCAGCATCATATTCCACTCTCGGTGATGACGGACTATTATTTTTTTTTATGGTTCACAAATTGGTTGAGTTGAATCAATTATAAAGGATTGTTTGGGGGAAAACAAATACAGAGAAAATAAAATAAATACAAAAGTTCACTGCTGGGGGCGCTGTGGCTCAGTAGGTGGAGGTGCAGGCTGCAAGCCTAGAGGTCCTCGGTTTGAATCCCATCGGCGGCAACCGCGTTATGTCCTTGGGCAAGACACTTCACTCCCATTGCCTGCATGGGAGCACAGTGGTGTTGTGTACTAAGGCGTACTATACGATAGTGCACCTGTCTTCAACCAATGTTAACCCTGCTTGTATGGAGTTAGTATGTTGGGGAGCCTGATAGTTACTTGCCATTGCTTGGTGGTTCTCCCTGGGTACTCCAGCATCCTCCACCCATAACACTGTCCGACACATGGTGACCCTGGCTGTCAAAAGTGTCATTAAACCCGAATAAATAATAAATATAATTAAATGGGCCCAAATTATACTTATTTCAGTGGGAAGAGAAATACTGTCCAAGGAAGGAATATCCACAAACAGCATACAAGGAGTTAAACAGAAAACAAACACGGCCAGATTTCTGTTGACTGATTCAGTGCTGGAAGCCCATATTTGGGCTTCATCAGTAGTGTTAGTACCACAATCTAAAGGCTTCATATTCTTAGCACATGCTTGGTAATTTCTTGGAAGCAAAATTATTTTGTTTGTGAACAAATTATGAGGACCAAAATGAATTCAGCTCTCTACAAGTTAAGCTTATTACATTCCTTTGTACACGTATTAATTGCGACACGGGAAAAAATATTGAGTGGCAATTAAAAACCTGCATCCACAAATATATTTTAATAAAGCAGCACTTGATCAGCAACAAGAGCTCTTCACATTTTGGGAAATGAAGTTCGAGTACTTTCAAAGATTCATGAACAACCATGGTGTATTCAGTTGTTATTCATCCTCTGAAAATTCTCATAGTATGTTCATCATCAGGTGGACTTGAGTACCATCCTCACCATTCCCTGGAACTTTTTCCAAGATAGCAGGAACCTTTTTCGGACTTGAACGGCTCATTCCCACTAGACCAATTCCCTTAGGCCAATTCCTCTTAGACCAACTGATATGTTCTACTTCTAAACTAACTTTATGTCAATAATTTGATATATTTATAAATATTTATAAATGTTATTGATATTTTATAGACAATTAAGCTTGAAAATAAGCAAACTGTCATCTACAGAATGAGGTTCCCAGGGGGTGAATCTGGTGATGTTACCCTGCTGTGCAGGGTACACCAAATTTACCCTCTGCGAACCTCGAATCTGAATCAAGGTTTCAAGCCTAAACAGAAGGGGTACCCAGAAGATAAATTAGCCCACTGTATGGGATAGCATCAACAAATTCACCCTCTGGAGACCTCATTCTGCAAATGACAGATTGCTTATTTTCAGGCTTGTTTATAGATGTTGGGCTGATTTTTCACAATTGTTATAGTAATCACACACTTTCAAAGGATGTGATTTTTTTTATTGTTTTGTGGTTAACAGCTGTTGTGCTGATTTTCGTAACAAAACAAACACAATCCTTTCTGTTATATGTGCAAATTGTGAAAATAATAAGTAAAATGATATATGTATTGATGTTTAAAATCTATATTTTTTTTGTAAATGGGAGATAGCAGGGACTTTTTTCAGGCTAGAATAATTTGGTTAGTGTTCATCCTACTCTGTAAATTCTAACTTCAAGTTCAAGAAGAGATAATTGACCTAACTCCTTGCAGGCGAATAATCTTGCCCAGGACAAGGAATAGTTGTCAGTGAAATAAGAAAAAGTGGAGCAACTTTAGACAAATTCTCCCTTGTATATTGGATATCTGTTTGACCAATCATTTCTTGAATCAAATTTATATGAATTTTTCATCAAATCTAGTCATGGCTGCTTCATAGCAGCCATGTCTAGATGTGATGAAAAATATTTTAAACATACCCAGCGGGTTAAGAGACTGAGTTAATGCTAAATGTGCACTGTTCATGGCTGCTTTGAGATTTATTTTAAACATTTTTAATTATATACTCCAGCAGCCTTTTGCCAGAAACCATATTTTAACAATTCAGTGGAGCCCACTTAATTGAATATCTCTTAACTGAATAACCCTGTTAATTGAATATAATTTCCCAATACAAAACCATTAACCATACCTCCAGTACAAATTTGAACTGGTAATTGAATATAGGTTATATAGTAAACTCCTGTTAATTGAATAAAAAATCTTGTAACCTGTCGAAAAATCACTTTGACTCTCCCCAGTTTTCCTTTGTTTATTGGCCTATTTGGCATCAGTACATCCAATACAGGCATTTAATCTATTATATCTTGTTTGACAGAGCTCATGGAATAGAATAAATCTACATTTATGTCATGAGCATAAATGTCTTTATGGGAGATACGCAAGGTTCAATCAAAGGTAAAGAAGATAAGAAAGTTCAACAGTTCGAGTTACAGACGGGACAGAAATCAAGTCACGGAAAATTCCCCTTTTGAATATTTAAATTTTGGCATCTGATTGACGTATAATGTACTTCAAAATCCCTGGCAACTGTCAAATTCCAGGCATTTCCCTTACCAATGTTGGCACCTCCACAAAACTAGAACAAACTATACCCCCCATTGTTTCGGCTAATTGAGTCCCGCGAAATTTCAGGAATGCCCATTGGTCAATTCTTGGACCCGTCTGAATATCGCAACACTGTGGCAGCATTCTCCAGCTTTCTGTGGAAGGGACAAGTTGCCATTTTTTCCCTCCACCGCCCCATCGCCACCAGAACCTGGTCTCCTCTGCTTTTGGTTTCTCACTGCCAGTCACGCTTACTGCCTTTTCCCCTGTGCTTCACCAGTCTTCCCAGAATATGATGCCTGCCAGTTCGGTGGGGAGGTTGGCTACATACTCAACTGTGCGAGCCCTGAAGATTGTATTCCTGCCGTTTCCTGAACAACGTGGGCCAGACTACAGATTCCTCTGATGCATACCACTGGATACATGGGTCGCCGTTTTGATCGTCACTTCTACATGTACTTCTAACCCCCTCGCCTCGGAAGCTTCAGGCAGCACAGTGATTGCGGCTTTTGCAGATGGGTGTTCAACACGGTGCCTTTGGAACTCAGCTCCCTGTATTTTGGGCGGGGATGCTATATATGTGTATCTCGGTTCGCGGCTACCCAGCTGAGTGCTTCAAGGATATTCCACTTACTGTGGGTTTGGTGTACCTCTGTAAGGCATTTGACTCAACTCCCTGCATTTTGGGCGGGGATGTATATATTCACAGGTAACTGTAATGTGCTATTCCATGTTTTTCAGTAGAACCCTGCATGCTGGGCGGGGATTCTTTAGGACATTCAGGTGTGTAGTTGTAGTTGTGTTTTTGACTATATCTTCTGAACCTTGTGACTCTCTCACCCTGCATTCTGGGCGGGGATATATATATATACACAGGTAATGACGTTTGTTATGCTTCGACCTTATACTTGTTGCTGTAGTACCCTGCATGCTGGGCGGGGATTTTTCAGACTTTCATTTTTTCTTTTTCTATTCATTTCCCATATTCTCTCTGTTTCCCTGCATCCTGGGCGGGGCCATTGTCTTTGTGTACATGTAGCATTAGTTAATTTTCACAACTTTGTACTCTGTGTTTCCAATGTTCATCTTTGTGAGCTTATATATCTATATATGTCCATGTGTGGCAAGTATTTGCTCCACCTTTGACAAAATTGGACATATGTATATATATAAGCTCACATCAGTAAGGGGCGGAGCATTTTGGGCTCCAACATTGTAATTGTTCTGGGTCAAGCCTTGGTGGGCATCCTGGGCCCGTAAGCTGACCTGCTTGAAAAAATTCTAAATAAAAGTTTGGCCACCACACCCGGTGGCCCTGATCAAACATCACCCACGTGTTTTGTGCATTTTGTCAAACAAGCTTAACCCCAGAGGACATCATTGGGGGATTTTACATGTATGGTGTTGCGTATCCTACCATAAATGGTATTATTTATTTATTGGTGTTTAAGGTCACATATTTCTGCACAATGGCTAATCATGACCATGACAGTTTTACGGGTGGAGGAAGCCGGAGTACCTGGAGAGAACCACTGAGCAAAGGCAAGCAACTGTCAGCTCCCCAACATACCAATTCCACACAAGCAGGGTTAGAATTGGTTGAAGACAGATGCACCATCGACATGCAGTACACCTTAGTACACAACAACGCCACCGTGCCCCCTCGTGGGCAATGGGGGGTGAAGTGTCTTGCCCAGGGACATGGCATGGTTGTCGCAGGTGGGATTCAAACCAAGGACCTCTTGGCTTGCAGCCTGCACCTCTACCTACTGAGCCCCCCCCCCCCCCTCCTGAATAAATGGTAAGTTCATCTCTAGAATACAGCAAAGTGATATAATCCCTGTTAATTGAATGCTCCTGTTAATTGCAAATTTTTCATTCGCAAAGTGGCTATTCAATTAACAGGGTTCCGCTGTATTTTCAAGGAAGTCACAAGGACCACCTGGTAACAAAAATTCAAACCACTTGTATTTTTCTTCGGTAAATACCATACTTAAGAAGTGTTTCAAAATTCTATCTCAAAAGACAAGCCTTCAAATTCCACTAAACTCACCAGAGTTCCCAAATTAAAGAAATGTTCCCAAATTAGAGGAGATAACACATAACATGGTTTGTGTTTTATGCCTTTTGTTTACATGAAAAGTGATTAAAGCCTAAATCACAGTTCATGCTGCCATTTGTAACACAATGCAAGAAAAAATCTCATTTTGCCAAAAGAAATTTCTATTTGAAAAGTTTTTTGGCCAAAAAAGAAAAACCTTTCTCTTCAACCATGTTGCATTACAGAAAACGATGATCGGTACATTTGGGATTGAGTAAAATGAATGACCATGTGTTCATACACGCTTTTGCATCTGACAGATAAGTGAGAGTTAATTAAAAAGTTAATCCTCTTTGTCCAGGAGCTTTTGTCTTCAGTAATCAGTCTGATACTGATTATTTTTCAGCGTCTTAGTGTCAACAACAAAGTTTTATGATCATATTGCTCTCTGTTATTAGGATTACGAAATTTGTATTTCTTATACAAAAAAAAAATTAAAAGGTTGGCTGAGTGAGACTAAACCAGATAAAAATACAGTGGAACCCACTTAATTGGATATCTCTTAACTGAATAACACTGTTAATTGAATGTAATTTCCAAACACAAAACCATTTATCATACCTCCAGTACAAAGTTGACCCATTAATTGAAAATAGGTTATAGAGTTGTTTGTTTGTTTGTTTGTTGGTGGTTAACATCACATATTTATGCATCATGGCTAATCGTGACACAACATGGAGATGAAGTCAAGTTTAGTCAATCGTTGATCTACATGTTGCCCATTTTAGAGGACTTTCACCCCAAGCATTGGTGACTGGGTCCTATTTTACTAGTAAAGCGGAACTGGTTTACCACAGTAAACAAGTGCTGCTTACTTCCCGGGGTTCCCACGGGGATAGGTTATAGAGTAAACTTCTGTTAATTGAATAATGTTTGTTGGTGGTTAACGTCACATATTTGTTAATTGAATAAAAAATCTTACAACCTGTTGAGAAATTACCTGGACTCTCCCCAGTTTTCCTTTGTTTATAGACCTATTTGGCCTCAGTACATCAATACAGACATTTATTCACAGAGCTCTGTCGTCAAACAAGTTATAAAAGAATAAATGCTAAGTTTATCTCCAGAACACAGGAAAGTGACACAATCCCTGTTAACTGAATACTCCTGTTAACTGAATAATTTTCATTGGCAAAGTGTCTATTCAATTAACAGGGCTCCACTGTATTACAAAAAAGGCTCATTTTTTTACCCTTTACCCAATGTAACGGCCAACACTGGCCAGTGTTATTCACAAAAATCACCAATCAATTTTCATTATTTTTTCATTTTTTTGTCTCAAAAACATAGGTTATGACCCCTCTTTAGAAGGAGCTCATCAAGCTCCTTCCAATGAGGGGTCATAACCTATTGTTTGAGACAGAAAATGAAAAAAAATAGTTATTCAAGAATTTTGTTTGTAAGTGTCGTCTGCTTTTCATGTTAGGTAAAGGGTTAATTCAAACACCCATAAAAAGGGGTGTTGTATAGTCAAGTGTACTGCACGTCAATGGTATATTTGCCTTCAACAACTGCTAAATCTGCTTGTGATGGGTTACTGAGTTGGTTGCCACTGTTAGGTGATTCTCTCCAGGTCCTCCAAACCTAAAAATGTGTTTGACACAATATGACCCTGACTGTTGAAAATGCAGTTAAACCAAACAAGATGATTCCAGTATACCCCCCCCCCCCACCCCCAACTTATTGCGGTACAACAAAGACAGTTGTTTACCACAGTAATCAAGCACTGCTTCACTTCCTGGGGGTTTCATGGAAAACCAGGCCTGTACAAATTATAAATTAATTTATTTATTTATTAGTGTTTAAGGTCACATACTTCTGCACAATGGCTAATCACGACCACAACTTGGAGATAATGTTAAGTGCAGCCAATGATTTATACCTGATGTTGCCCATTTTAGAGACCTTCCATCCCCAGGCTTTTCCACTGGAAAAGTTAGAAACTAAGGCCACCCCGAAAAAAGGTTACCTTAATCTTTTTCAGGAATCCCAACCTATTCAGGTATCCCTTTTTCAGATTTTGTAAGCAAGCCAAGGTCCAAGTCATATTGAAGTGCATACCAGCATAACTGTTAAGCCCAGTGTGTAG
Source organism: Pictodentalium vernedei (assembly GCA_031216915.1). Lineage (NCBI taxonomy): Eukaryota > Metazoa > Mollusca > Scaphopoda > Dentaliida > Dentaliidae > Pictodentalium > Pictodentalium vernedei. The sequence continues at coordinate 88,245,644 of CM062290.1, read as the reverse complement.
ATTCTTGACTACTGCAGTTTATTTTGAGTGCTGCAGTTTATTTCAAGAGTTTCTGTCAGTAACGCGATATTATACTATGATGTTATTTATTTATTTATTGGTGTTTTACGGTGACATACTTATGCACAACGGCTAATCATGACCGTGACAGTATTATGGGTGGAGGAAGCCGGAGAACCTGGAGAGAACCACTGAGCATCAACGAGCAACTGTCAGCTCCTCAACATTCTAACTCTGTTCAAGTTCCTCTCAAGCAGGGTTACAGCAGTTGAAGACATGAGGAGCATCGACGTGCAGTATGCCTTAGTACACGGCGTCATCGTGCCCCCATGTGGTCAATCAGGGTTAAGTGCCTTGCCTAAGGACACAATGAGTACAACCTGTAGACTGTACTAAAGGAATATAGGTAATGTGCCCCTGCGGCCATCATGGTTGGTTGAACCTGACCAAATTATGATGTTCTCATCAAGACATTATACAGATTTAACCTTCCAAGTTACAATGAAATCCCTTCATAAATACGACCTGTAGACTGCTAAAGGTTTTCAGGTTTCAGGCCCATGCAACCATCACAGTTGATCGATCACGATCAAAATGGGACATTCTCATCTAGGCAGGACCTAGAACCTGCATATGAAATTTTGTGATGATCAGACAAGAACTATGGGGTGTAGTCTGTGCTAAAGAAAATGTGAACAGACTTACAGACTTCCGCATGCATGATGACAATAGCTTATCTTGACTTTGTCAAGTTAAGATAAAAATGTTTATATATATTTGTTTTCTTCCAATTTATTGGAGAGTGCCAAATCATTTATTTAAAAACTAAATTTTGCTAAACCGAGCCTCTCCTTGCTGGTAGCAACAGAATCTTTTTAAAAATCATGTTACCCAGGCGGGGGGAATACAAAAAAAAAGGGGGGGGGGGGAGGGGGTGCTAACGTCATGTGATATCTCACAAATCCTGAAGGCACGTAGCTGCGAGAACCGAAGGTACGAAGCCATTAGCAGGGGGTCTGGGGGATCCTCCCCCGAGAAAAGTTTTTTAATTGGGTGCCAGTAGAAGTGTTCTCTGGCATTTTCCTATGAATAATTGTGCACTCTTTGACATACTACCGCATGTAACTCATCTACAGGCAGCAACATGATAATGTTACATTGTACCAATTGTCGACTGGTAAGTCTGGAAAGTGGAACAAACGTGTACAATGTACACCCTAAACAAATATCAGAAGGGTTACAAAAAGTGTAAAAGTGAGGGGGCTAAGCCCCTGCTAGACCCCAGTTCTGCCATGCCTGATGTTACAAATATCACCTTTGAAAAGTAATTCAGCACTCTACCAGTTAAATAATTTCAAATTTCAGAGTAACGCTAGTACAACCAGTATAGATACCATGGCAACAAGCAAACCTCATATTTACTTATACATTGGAGTTTGACATTTAAGGGCTAGTTCCAATTTTGTTGAGTTTCTTGTCCCACATGTACATGTGGACCATCACAGCATACAGGCTTTTGGTGGTCTTAATGATGGATATTACAGAATCTTGGCAGTCATTTCTAGTGCCTGCTAAGACCAAATATTACCTTATTATGAGGGAGCAAAAAATGAGAATTCTCCAGGACTTTAACGACTTTTAAGAATCTTTAACAAGAAGCAAAGGAATACTTTACGGAAATCAAAGTTGATTCTCATTGTTTTCTTGTGAGAATCATTTGCGAGAATCGATTTTGATTCTTGCATGCATTTTAAGCCCTGGCAAATGAATAAAATGGTAACTTGAGTAAAGATCTCAAAGATCAATTAATGTAGGCAAACCTACATTAATGAAAATCAGTTGACGGTCACCCTATTTCTTTTTTGGGGAACGACTGGAAAACAATTGTAAGTCAAGTTTGTAACCCTGGGCGTCCTAGCAACAGTAGAAAATCATGCAATGAATGTGTTTCACATACCTTATAATATTCTTGAAATAACCAAAAAAATATTTTAAAAACTTGTAAGCTGAATCAGACAAGTCTAATTGCATCTGGTTCCCATGAAGTCAGCAGTTCCTATGAGTCTTACAAAAATTTAGGAGTTAATCTCTGGAAATAACAGGAAGCTGTGAATTACCAGAGCTTTTAAGGTTGCATCTCAGTAAATGCCAAAAAAAAATTTCACATCTGCCATATGCTCCTATCTTTGCATTTACAAAGTGAAAATCACTTTACTAATTACTTTATTCTGGGGAAACACAGAGAAGTATTGGCTATGAATGCAACTAACAAACCAAAAAAACACTGTAGGAAGTCTTAATTGCACATACAAAGCATCAATGCAAGTTGATTGGTGCAAAATTCCACATAAAAGCACCCATTGTGAATGTGAATACTACTTTCTTCATACAATTTTCAAAACATTCAAAATTATTAAAAGAGAAATATGCTAAAAACTGTTTGTTTGTTTGTTTAATTATTTATTAAGATTTGAGCCAATTTTCAGGTTATTTTCAGCATCTATGGCTATATCATGACAACAATGAATTTTTAAGAGGTTTCTTACATTGGTTACAAAGTCTTTTTACAGTCAAGCCTTGAAATAAGAAGAATGAGGCTCCCAGAAGGTGAATTTGCTGATGCATTCCCATACTTGAGCTAAAATTCACCAAATTATTCTCTGGGTACCGCTTTCTATTTATGCTTGAGACCTTCATTCAGACTGAGGCTCACAGAGGGTACATTTAGTAATGCTACCCTGCTGTCACCAAATTCACCGTCTGGGAACCTCATTCTGTGGATAACAGTCTGCTTATTTCCAAACTTGATTATAGTGCAGGGTTCCTGCACTTTTCTGGGGGCGGTAAATACATAGAGAGTAATCGCTGACTGAACTGGTTACGTAAAATAATTCATGAGAGGTGAGGGACATTGTACAAACACGAGTGCGTGAATACACACAAGTGTTTTACAATATAGTCCCTCGCCTCGAATTAATTATTTCACATAACCAGTCCAATCAAGCGATTACTCTGTTTATTACTTTTCATTATTAACGATAATTATATTATTTAACCCTTTACCTAACGTAACGGCCAAAAACGGCCAGCGCTATTCTCAAAACTCGCCAATTAATTTTCATTTTTTTTGTCTCTAAAACATAGGTTATGACCACTCATTGGAACGAGCTCATCGAGCTCGTTCCAATGAGGGTTCTTAACCTATGTTTTTGAGAGAAAAAATGAAAATAATAGTTTATTCAAGAGTTTTTTTTGCAAGTGTTGTCTGCTTTTCATGTTAGGTAAAGGGTTAAAAAAAAAAAAAAGCAAAAAAACCCCAATGAAGTCTCCATTACACCCACGGCAAAGCGTCTTCGTTAAAATCATTTTATCCATAAGGATGCTGTATACCAAGTATCAAAAGATTCTGACTGGTGGATCTGAAGAAGATTTTTAAAGATTATACCTCTTTCTGCCGAAGTTAAAAATTGGGTCCCCATAGGGAGCCCACATATTAACTGAGGAACTCTCTTTGAAGAAAATGGAATTTGACTGTTGAAACAACCCCTTTTGCCGAGCAGAAGTGGTCTCTCAAGACAGGTGGTCTCTCATTACAGGTTTGACATTTTTGCCCGTCAGTGAATGACCAACCAGAGAATATTTGTTGCAGAAATAGAGAAGAACTGATTTTTCAAATTTTTTTTATTATTGTTTTATTTTAATTCAGTTTTAATACAAGTACAAAGGCATTGTTTAATAAATTATAGATAAAAGAACATAAACTGAAAAACTTCACTTTTGGGCTGCTGTCCTGGTTACATTTTTGAACTATTGATTTTTGTGCACACTGCATTGATCTTAACTTGCTGAGTTACAACAATGAGGGTACCAGAAAAAAAGCTATCTTTTTCCTTGCTCATGTTTCCTCTTCAGTCAAACACAAATATTTGGTTTGCATAAATTAGTTTTATTACAAATTATTGGAGAGCGCCAACAGGCACTCTCCAATCATTTTCAATAAAACAAATTTTGAATAACAAGTACATGACCACAGTGGTCTCTCAAGACAGGTGGTCTCTCATGACAGTGGTCTCTCAAGACAGGTGGTCTCTCATGACAGTGGTCTCTCAAGACAGATTTTACCAAATATTAGAAGATTCTGACTGGTGGTTCTAACACCCATCCATGGACTAACCGGGATCGACGTTGCTTAACTTCGGTGATCTGATGAAAACCGGTCACCGCCATTCCCCCCCTCCCCAAACAAACCCCACTCCCCACCACACCCCCATATAATATTTAATATTTTCCCAGATGCTCCACAGAGTTCCATTTGACACTCATTTTTTTCAATCATCACTTGCCACTTAACACACCTCACCAACACAATTCCTCGCCACACGCCTATTGCACTATTTGCTGTAAATAATATTGTACTGATGATTCAGTTTTATAACTCAGAAATAAAAAGGTTACCAGTTTCAGTGTTTTGAGAAAATTCTGTGAGACATTTTGTTTTTATTTAACTGAAAAAATATCATAAAATATATGTTATCAACTTTTCAAGCAATCTTTCCCAGAACTAAAGCAAGGTTTCTCTTCTTCAGGCAGGTCCTTACAAAATAAGGAATTGTTGAAAAATCAATGTCAAGTGAAATCATTAGTAAATGGAGGAATTCTTAGTGTCATGTGAAGAGAAAACACAAGTTTACTTTTTAGATAAGAGTAGTCCCCCTTGGTGTGCTGGACAAAGATGAATTGTCAATTTTATCAGTTCAATTCAGTTGAAGAAAGTTGAAGAAAGTATGAAGTTCACTCACACAAATACCCCAAATATGGTTATTTATGTATTGATCAAAGTAAAGCAATCCTTGCCAACAGGATCACATTGGCAAAAATAAAGATGCACCTTGTTACGATGACCACTCTGACAGAGATCATAGCATTGAAACTGAACACTGAAATTTTGACTCAATTCATTCATATTTACCCTTTATCTGACAAATCGGCCATATTTTACTGATAATAATAGTACTATCATAGTCATATCACTTTACCCGTCAATGGAACAAGCTCAATGAGCTCATTCCAATGATAGGTTACACGATATGGTTTTGTTAAAATATTTTGAAAAAAAAGAAAAGAAAATCACAAATTTTGATATGGTGTGCACTGGGTAAAGGGTTAAATGAAAACCTATACCAGGGATTTTGTGTGGCTCTCTCCAGCAAAGTCTTGACTAGATATCACTGATAAGGCGATTTGACTATTTTCTGAAAGACCTTTTTTGATTTTTCGTCAGAATATATGCTCCGGAAGCATAAAGATTGTCGAAGTTGGCGGAAGTGCTTTGAAGGTAAACAGCTTTGAAGGTAAAAAAAGAGATGGTATTAAAGAAAAATCTATGGTTACGTTTCAGTGGACTAGTATGGTTTACTTGGTTTAGGCCCCACAAAGTAGATCTTCTGTTACTCAGGCCAGTTTTTTAAAATTGCATGTGTGCGGGCATTTTTTTATTTTATTTTTGTAATTATTTCTTTGCCCTCGAAAGTTCATATTCTTGGGTTTGTTTTATGTTTTAGGTCTCATAATCTACAAAATGGCATGGGTGGTGGTGTATTTTGTCCTTTGAGTGCAAGAAGGCTTTGCAATGCTAAAGCATTGCAAAGCTTTGTTGCACTCAAGAGACAAATTTACCAATTTTATTAACTTTGATAAAATACCAGACATAAACCATTTAATTTTTATATTTTTTCAAGTTTTTATGAGAGTACGTGGCAGAAAAGAATGACCATGTGGGAGTACCTGAAAAACAGATTCTTAACTTTCTTAGGCCTTATAGTGTACATGTGTAGACATATCGGAATAATAACCAGGTTGTTTCATTCAACACTTTACATTCTAGAATATAATTCTGAATTAACTCTTTCAACACGAGAGGCCGTTTTCCGGTCCAGGAACACAATATGTCTTAATTTCATTATGTAGCATGGCTACTAATTGAACGTGTGTGGTAGAACAATTAATATTTTCAATGTGCAGCCTGAAAGCTGCATGTTGAAAATATTAATTGCTCTTCCCCCAAATAATGGATATTTTTGCCATTTAACTTGCATGGAAGATACCACCAGTGTACAAAGGGTTAAACCATCTAAAAATCCTCAAGAGGCGTATTATCTGTTTACATTTTATAACGGACATGTGCAGTGTAGTGTACATAAATGTTTGTGACCTTCCATAACATTCTGGTTTGATTTAGTAACCCAACTGGCATCCTCTAAATGGCTATCACACCACAGTTTTCATATTGAAATAGTATTCTCACCAAACATGCCATTCCATTGCGGTGACTCGCTGGGTAGAGGTGCAGACTGCAAGCGGAGAGGTTTTCAGTTCGAATCCCACCTGCAGCAACCGCACTGAGGCCTTGGGCAAGACACTTCACCCCCATTGTCCATGTGAGGGGCATGGTGTACTAAGGTGTACTGCATGTCAATGGTGCACCCGTCGTCAACCAATGCTAACCCTGCCTGTGTGGAGTTAGTATGTTGGGGTGCCTGACAGTTGCTCGCTGTTGCTTGGTGGTTCTCTCTGGGTACTCAGGCTTCCTCCACCCATAAAACTGTCCGACACGAGGTAACCCTGGTTGTCGGAAATGTTGTTAAAGTTCAATAAATAAATAATTCCATTGCGACTATCAAACCACTGTTCAGGTTTACATGGAAAAGTATTCCAAGTGAACCGGAATAGTCCACTGAAACATAACCTAAGGTGCAGGATTTCCTTTCATAGTAAAAGAACTGTTGTACTATTGGGGCAGTTGTCCTTATGAACTATTTTTACAGGAGGGGGTTGGCTGCAATGGTAGCTATCACATTACCACAATGCAAGTATAATGTTAAATTTAGCCAATCGTTTGCAGCTATGCTACACATTTTAGAGAACTTCCACCCCAGGCATTGATAACCAGGGTCCAATACTATAAAACTTTTACAATTGTATTTTCTAGAATTGTATTTTCTAGTAATGACTATAAATAAGTTGAAATGAACCATTATCATTTTGAAGGATTGGCAAATTGCCATATCTTTTAAAATGCTAATGATTCATTTTAGTCAAGTTATATTAATAGGTAGAAAATACAATTCTAGTAAATACAATTGTAAAAGTTTTATAGTATTGGCTCCAGGTCCTATCTTACAGATCCTGTTTGCCACAAACAGAAAGCAATGTTCCACAGAAGTTTAATGGTGCTTTGCAACATTATAGAAATAAAGAAAGAAGAAAAAGTGTTTTATTACACGGTCAAATATAGATCATAGAAAAGAATGTAAGAAATAATAATCACATCCAGACCACAGTGAAGATATAAACAAAATTTCACTTTCACTACATCGAAAACGTTATGAAATAATCACTCCTGTTTATCAATGCTATTGCTGTTTATAAATGTTGAAATATATGTTAAATTGTTCTGATTATAGATATATTAAATATACTATATGTTAAAATTTTATACATTGATGAAGTATATCAATGGAAGTATACAGGATTTTTTTTCACGACGGCTGGTGTGTAAAGCTTAAATTTATGTCAAAGGCTTTTTATATATAGTAGAATTGGTAATCATGGCATAAAAACGCTTATAATGTTATCTACAATAATTTATAAACACACTTTGCAAAAACCTTTTCAAAAAATGTTCATTTTTCAAACATTTTCAAAGTCCAGGAAATTTAATTTTAAAATTTAAGCATTTTGAAACATTTTCCACAACCTGTATGATCAAAACACAAGACATCCCCAACCCGGTGTGTTTCTAAAAATACATCTCGAAAATGTAATAAATACACAGAACATCACGATGTGTGAATGTGTTCATCAATATGGCACGAGTGCAGGCCTCGACAATTCAGGCGAACAATCGTTCCGTTCCCCTAGAGGTTACGCAAGCAAATATTGAGGCGAACAGACTATTGGTTAACCAAAAGGATCCATCGGTTAACCAACTTTTTTTACGATCGGAATATTAGATGCCTGAACAGAAAGTAGTACACATACAAATTTGTGCTTATTATTTAGCTGTAAGCATAGTCCAAACATGGCCTGAAAGTCTGTAATATAATTTTTTGGTTTGGTATGTCCTTGATGGGTCGTACCAATCTAAAAAATTATATTACAGTCTTTCAGGCCATGTTTGGTCTATTGTATGCATAATTAGAAACATGTTATTTCAGTTTATAGAAAATGAAATAAACTGCAGCCTGATGTATGTTGCTAATAGAAGAGGCACAATTCTATATTTCGAGTGATTGTGTATTTCTGTTTCGTTGATATTTTAGCGTCGGAATTTATCACATGTTGCCAACAGGAGGGGCATAACTCTACATTTCCCTCCCAAACTCTCCCACCAGTGCAGTCCTACAGCTTTTGGGATATGCCCGTGGCACATAGTGTTTGGATTCTTGGTTAACCAACAGGTTAATAAAACAAATTTACTTAACCTTCAGAATTGGTTAATGAACAACTAAATGGGTAACCTGTTAATGGGTTAATCAAAATATGGAATTGTCAAGGTCTGCGAGTGCCAGTGCGGAAGAATAGAATGACAGGTTCAGCCTCGAGTTCTGTCCTTCCACAATGGCATGTGCCGTTTTGACAAACGCATTTACACATCATGATATTCTGTGTTTATTACATGCGTCTATGACATACAATCCATTAATTTAAAAATTCAAACATCACACATAGAAACTTCAAACTTTAAAACTCTTTATTTATTGATCCTCTGCTAGAAATAAAAACAAAAACAAAATTCAGGAGAGATTGGCAACAAGAGGCCCCAGGTGGCCCGAGGGTGCTCACCTGACATGGTAGCCTAAATATCAACCCAGAGATTTGATTTCAACAAGTTGCATCAGCTCCTCCTAAGAAAAACTTATACCAAATATCCAAAGATTCTGACCAGTGGATCTAAAAAAAAAAAGATTTTTAAAGAATATTCCTCATATTGAACTAAGTTATAATTCGGGCTCCCACAGGGAGCCCATATATGAACCCCCCCCCCCCCACCCCCCCCCCCCCCACAAGCATGGTGCATACCCAACATCAAAAGATTCTGCCTGCTGGATCTTGAGAAGAAGATTTTTTAAGAAATGTGCATGAAATGTACAAAGTTCGAATTCAGGCTTCTATAGTGAGCCCAAATATGAATCCAGGGAGCCGATTTGAACAAACTTCAATCAGATCCACCCCACAATGTTGCATACCAAATATCAAAAGATTCTGCCTGCTGGATCTGGAGAAGATTTTTTAAGAAATTTGCCTGAAATCAAAAGATTCTGCCTGCTGGATCTTGATAAGAAGATTTTTTAAGAAATGTGCATGAAATGCACAAAGTTCGAAATCGGGCTCCTATACTGAGCCCAAATATGAACCCAGGGGCCGATTTGAACAAACTTGAATCAGATCCACCCCACAATGTTGGATCTGGAAAAGAAGATTTTTTAATGTTTTTCTCATTGCCAACAGTGTTAAAAAGTGCTGACTCAGCACTTTTTCAAAGTCCTGAAAAAGGTACCTTGTGATCAAACCGATAGGGATTTTTTTTAACCATTCTATTCTACTGGATAAAAGTAAGCTTTATACAAAATAAGAATTCTCTGTGCCTTGTAGTTTTGAAAATATGGTAGTTTTAAGGTTTTTCCTATTTATAGCTCCCAAGGTTCCCACGGGGCAATGAGAAAACAATTTTTTGCATCAATCAACTACTTATGACCCATTATCATCTCATATCAAATTTGGTTCAAATTGACCTCACGGTTCTAAAAATAGAAATTTTAGGCGTGGCCAAAATTTTTGCCCCTCCTATAACAAAGGCAAATAATGCCTCACAAACTTCTCTTGAACAAACTTGATTCTAAACCTCAAAAGGACTCTGTATACCACATATCAAGTCTCTGCTACTGGTGGTTCATTAGAAGAAGATTTTCAAAAAATAAGGCCATTTTTTCCACACCCCTCTGCTCAATATGAGCCAAAACCTAATTTGCATAAAAATCAAAATGCCCCTATATAACCACTACTTACATGAAATTTAATTAAAATGTGGCCAATGGTTTAGGAGAAAGAGGCTCAAACACCACCTTCACGCAGGACGACGGACAACGGATGACAGACGACGGACGACGGATGGACAGCGGATGGACGGACGGCGGACGAAGAGTGATAAGAAAAGCTCATTCTGGCTTTCAGTCAGATGAACTAAAAACTTGTGACAGATCAATACATAAACACAAAACTATAAATGAAAATTACGAATTAATCTTGGTAAGAATGTGATGTTTCAATTAGCCAATTACAACTAGAGATGGTCTGTTGCCCGCTATACCCCCACCGTAGCATTCCACCTAGTGTGGGTGACTGAAAGAGGCATTCAAATTTTGTAAGTAAAAAAGATCCAATATGGCCACCAGTCGACCATCTTGAATCTGATCAGGAAAAAATTTATGTCATGCACTGCTCCTCATCATATCGATCATTTATATTGAATTTAATGACAATGCAGTAAAATCTGTAGAAGTAGTTTGCTTCACAAGTATATTGCAAAATCCAATATGGCCGCCAGTCGGCCATCTTGAAACCGAGCGGGATAAAAATTATGTCACGCACTTCCCCTCATCATGTTGATCATTTTTGTGAAGTTTCATGAAAATGCGGCTAAAACAGTGGAAGTAGTTCGCTCCACAAGTTTACAAGTGCAATGGACCAACGACGATAGACCGTCCAATGGACAAGTTGACTCCTATATACCCCCCTAAACCTTGTTTTGTGGGGCATATAAAAATGGGTGGAGTTTATTCCTTTTGATGGATACAAGATGTTAGGTGGAAAATAGTCTGTCAATGGAATTAATTCTGTATGGAACACATGTTCAGTACTGATATGTAAATATGAAACTGGAGGAAAAGTTATAGGCATGTAATAAATGTCAAAGATACAATGAGGTGTCTGAGTTTTATATACACATTTGTTTGTTTGAAATGTAAAAATGTCTTGATTACTGCTGTACTACAAGCAGATTTACCCCTTAAGGGCCTAGAGATTTTTACATATTTTTGCTACACTTTGACAGTCTACATCCTGTGACTTTCCTTCTGTTTTTTGACAAGTCTTTGCTGTCTATATACGCAGCCAAAACTTGCCTAAAAACAACCATCAAGGTGCTTAGAATGTAACTTGTGAGTTAACCCAAATACTGCATGTGGGGGCACCTGTTCTGTTGCAAAAAATGTGATCAAAGTTGGAATTAGGCCCTTAACTTTTAACCCGCTGAGTATTTTAAAAATATTTTTCATCATATCTAGTCATGGCTGCTGTAAAGCAGCCATGACTAGATTTGATGAAAAATTAATCTAAATTTAACTCAAGAAATCATTAGTGAAACTAGAGCGCACTGTCACAGTGTCAACGCTGAAACGATTCGTACAATGCCAATGATGTTTTAAAACTCGTTGATGAAAAAAAAAAACTCTGTGGTGACAAAAAAACTCGTTGGTGACAAGTCCATAAATGTGACAAAAATTATCCGAATGGCATGCACTATTGAGACAGGGTAGTCATCATGAAGATACTCTTGCATACCAAGTATGGTGTCATTCCCTCAAGTAATTTAGGAGTTATGGTGTTTTTTAAACTCATTGGTGACAGACCGACATTGCCACATATAGAGCTGCTCGTCGCAGCTAAAAATCTGTTCGACTTACTGGAGGGAAATTTGATTAAATGACCACAAATTATCCTCATTTCAGTGGCAAGAGAAACTATATCCTGGGCAGGAATACCCACCACCAGCATGCAAGGAGTTAAGGGTTAAACAGACAATGCTGATGAAAAAAAGCATCTCATTCAAAACTGTATTGGTGTATACTGTACTAAAGTACAGAAGCTCTAATAACAGTATGTACTCAAAGCTGACAGATCAATGAAAATTATATAAATATATTGAATAATGTAACATAGCTGTCTGTCAAGGAAAATCTTGAAAGTGTATTGAACAGTAAAATACTGTCATGAAATTGATCTGTAATGATCGTTTAGTACACTGGATCATATAATATTGTGAGACATTTATTTCCTGCTTTATGGTAGATTATCAACCTCAGGTGTTAATTTTCTTTACGGTAATAACCTACCTTAACCCAACTTGGGATGTCATTTGCCAAAAAATATCTTGAATGACTACAAAATTTACTTTTTGCTTGAAAACAAAGCTTATGACTCCACAAGGGTCATAAGTTATGTTTTGGAGGCGAAAGTTTTTCAAAATAATATAATTTCAAGAACAGCATAGGTCATATTTGGTCATTACATTTGCTAAAGGGTTTAATACACACTAAACGACAGCCAGTATTTGAAAAATTTCAAGTTTCTACATATTTTTATTAGTTATGTAAACATCATCTTGTCATCTGTCTGGGATGAGCCCTGAATTTTATAAAAGATCAGAGTGTATGTTACATAATGGTAATTAAATTCCCCGGCCAATTTTTCGCTCAACTCATATATTACTTTTAGACAATATTCTTGTGTAACTTGAACACATGCTGCTAGCTGGGTTAAAATAAGAATATGTCGAACAGTAAACAATTTTACAGTAATTATGTTGTTAATTTCATCTGGTTTTAACAACAGATGGTATTAGCAACAATGCTGCACAAAGCTCTTCAATCTGTTATGGTTTGTTGGCTGATGTCATCGATATTAGAAGATCAGTCATGGTGGTGCAAGCAGAAACTGTTTTCTCCCTGGCACCAAACAGCCCAAACATTTTACCCTTAGCAAAAACCCTGGTGATAATATTTTTTACATGACATGTCAGTGACAGGTATATGCATGCAGTTTCATTAATCAAAAGTTTATGTCACAAAAAAACACTCTCCATCATCAACAATGCTATTTGTGTCAAAAGACTGAATAAGGATTTAGAGTTAATTTTAAAATGCAGGTACCGGTACTTTTTACTCTCGTAGTTGGAAATATCACACCTACAATTTTTGTGTTTTTTTGTTATGAAACATGGGGAAATTGGATGGAACTCTTTTTCATTAAGGAAATACACAGAACGACAAACGCTTGTGGATGGGTTAATCGTAAAGGAACAAGTGCCAGCACAAAAGGATAAGACGAGAGGAAACAGGCCTAAAGTTTTATCCTTTCGCGATGGCACAAGAGCCATATCAATTAACCCATTCACACATGTCGTTCTGTGTTTATTACATGCCTTCATGTATATAAACACAATTATTAGGACACTTGGCAATTCATTTGACAACTATCAACACAAACAACAAATCTTATCACCAACCAAATTTGTGAAGGGAACCCGTGTTACTATTTCGTCCCCTGAGTTCCAATGTGTTCTACGTGCCTACTGGTTTCAATTTAAAATAGTCCCTCAAAGATTTCCATTCCGCACATATGTGCGGAACAGATTTTCATTTTCCACACAGTTTAATGTTACTGTTGATAGAGATTACATAGAACGGGTGTGTAATAATAATGATGCTTGTAAATAACAGTTGGGTGCTCTTTACAATGAGGGAATCCATTTCGTTGGAAACTAAGCTTAGTCAAAAATATGATAATAAACAAATTATGCATCATATGAGAAACAAAATTTGAAATTTGTGTTCACCTTAACTGATACATATGAAGCTTGTTTCTAATTTTCTATTTTTTGAAGCCTGAGACTCAGACAAATCGGGTTTCATTGTCTCATGCATGATAAAAAATTCAAGGATCTTTTCAAGACATTCTCTAGCACCTTTCAGACAAGTTTTGAGACTTTTCCCTGTGTTGGTCAGTAACCCTGAATATGATCTTGACTTGCAAACAGTGACAACAGATTTGTTTGAGAGATAAGTATTTGTTTATTTAACCAGCAACACAGTTGCCAACACAAACAGACTGTTGTATGTTAACCCTTTACCCAATGCAGAGAATATCAAAATTTATTATTTTAATTACTATTTTTTAAAATTAAATTTTTTTTTTAACAAAACCTTATCATGTGACCCCCTCATTGGAACGAGCTCATCGAGCTCGTTCCAATGAGGGGTCACATGATATGGTTTTGTTAAAATATTTTAAAAAAGTTTTTTTTTTCAGCTGCTCAAGTTGCAAATTACGTGGGCGGATGTGGGCGATTCATCAAGTAAAGGTTTAATTACGAGACACATAAGAAAAGTGCTTCAATTCCTAAGAGGACACTGAAATTCAATGACTTTCAATTTATTTGTTTTTTTTTATTAATGATTAAGGTCACATTCAACATCTATGGTTGTATGACGACCACATCAGTGATGTGAAGTCAAGTTCAGCCAAACATTTATACCTGCATCCCACTTCAGAGGACTTTCATACAATGCATTAGATCCAGGGCTTATTTTACCACTGAAAAAGATCAAATGTCATGACAAAAATTTTCCTTTTTTGAATGCAACAAATCAAGATGTAAAGCAGGCCTGCACAAACTGAAAATTAAGGCAACCTGTTTATGGGTTCCCCTAATTATTTTAAGGTAACCCTTTGAATTAAGGTAACCCATTTCAGTGTTGCACTGTAATAACGTTGAATGGAAAGCATTCAACGTGCTACTAGTGTGCCACTAAAATAATATCTCTTTAGACATTCTCCTGATTGATTTAAACAGAATCCATGCAAATTTCCACTTTCAGTTTCTTAGAAAAGTAAAGCAAACATTGGACAAGAGTTTCAATTTTCAGACAGTGACCAACAGATTTATATTGATCAGTTTGAGTTCTACAATTCAATTTTAAAAAGAAAGAGGTTGAATTATTTTATAAGATCACGTTGGTGTACACTGTAACACATGCTAACTCAGCTGTTCAGTTTGTTTACAGACCTGAAGTGCCAACATGAGATGATTTCCTTGTGACTGATACTGTACCAAGTGATAACTATAAAATTTTAGGACAGTGACTGAGTTCAGCATGAAAATTTTATTCTTTTCAGCTGGGAGTAATTATTCCTCTAAATAAATATATTTACAACAAGGTTTCAACAACCGAAAATCATCAGTTGCACCGTTTTATTTTGACAACATTATTAATTAGTTTAGCCCACTGATTGGGAAGAATCATTGACGTCATGCGCAATATGGAAAACAAGAAGGTCAAGGTATGTTGCAACAAAAATAAAACATTCAATGATGAATGTGTAGTCTCCACAGTTATTTATTGTACAAGTGGTTAGCTCTGTCAAAAGTAAATACGTCACACATATGATCTCACACATTTGCTGGGGATTTCCACACACATTGTACAAGTAACAACCGTACTTTCGCAAGTAATTAATTAAATTAGCATCGACCAGGCTCCATGTATAAACAATAAGAAAATGGCAATCGGCTTTCAAGTTTTGTATTCAGTCGGATATGTCAGAAACACAGCTGAAAATTTCGGTGAACGGGAACAGCTCGCCAGAAAAAACTTAGGGCAACCTTTAAGTGAACAAAATGACCGTTCGCCCAATTTGTGCAGGCCTGTAAAGTAGAATAGACAAGGAAAAAAATTTATCAAGTACTCACATTTAGGAGGGTATGGAGTCTGGTATCTTGAAAAACACTTTCCAGGAAATCTTTCTCTGCATCTGTGCAGTCTGTCAAACACTGTATCTCCTCAAGGGAATCCAGTACTTGGGACACAGCTCCTTAGACAAAATCAAAAACAGTTACCTCCCTTAGTTCAAGTTCAAAAGCATGCTCCACTAAAGATTAGTAGTGTCTTTTCAATGCTGAACCATGCAAAATGATTTGTCTTTTTCCATTCTCAGTTGTGTTATGATGAAAGTCTTCAGGAAGATATGTATGCAATGTTGCATGCTCTTTTGGGTTTAGATTACAAGGTATTCTTTCTCAAAAAATACATGCATGATGGTTGTGTTATGTAAATGAGAGTTTTGTTAAGAACTGATGTAGTGTCATTATGAGAAGATGCTGCATGAATGGCATAAGTAATGTTCATGCTGTGAGATTGGGAAACAAGAACAGTATGCTAGTATAGTTGAGCCCACTTAGTCAGACATTTCTTAATTCTATTACTCTGTTAACTGGTTGAGTGCTAGAAGCCACTATCAGAGCTTTCAAAAAAGTGAGGGTATCAGAGCAAAAGCCTATGTTTTCCTTGCTAATGTTTCAAATTCAGTCAAATGCAAAAAATATTATTTATATAAATTTGTTCAATTATAAGCACTCTCCAATAATTTGTAATAAAACAGATTCTGAATAAGAAATTCAGACCACCCAAAATAATCTAGCCCTCAGCCAGTTAACTGCTTAAAATTTATACCATTTATATTGTATTATACTTTCAGAACAAATGTGACCTGTTAATTGCATATAGAATAAATATATTCTTCATATTTATGAGTTAAAATTCTTGTCATCTATGGAAGATTTACTCAGTCGACCACTGGATTTCACAAGTTCATTGAGTTGTGTCAAATAAGCTATTATAAGTTATCTCCCCTACATGTATGGTATATGAAGATTTAATACCTGGATGTCTCATTTAAACACCTCGCTGTAGCGAGGTGTTTAAATGAAACATCCAGGTATTAAATATCCACATACCATACACGTTGGCAGAGATAAAGTTTTTGTCCCAATTGAAACACAATAGAAACATAGTGGAAACAAATTTGTGGACGCAATCCACTGGACCAAACTCATGAATAATTGTTTTGTTTTTACAAATGCAAAATGAATAATTGTTTTGTTTTTACAAATGCAAAATGCAACAGATAGACTTACGTCCCTTGGGTTGTTATTGGAAACTTAAACATATCGGAAGCTACATATTTGTTGACACATTTACTCTTATTTTATTTTTCTCAAGTTGTTTGATTTAATTATTCGACAATTTAATTAATAACAGCAAAATATGATCGAATTGTCAGAAATCTGATGATATTTGTGACTATGTTCTGGTTTTTTGGTTCGATTTTTATTTGAGGCGAGCAAATGCAAGAAGCTTTCATTTCAACCATCTACCCCCAATGTTTCATGTGTGCCCTTATACCCTGGATGTAGCATGCTCTCATATATCTTGGATGTTGGGTGCGCCCTTTGCCATAGCTATTTGTCCTAGGCATTCTGACCAATCAGAAGACAGAATTTACTGGGATATAAGGAGAAAATAGAATAAATGCTCAGATTTTAACTGGAATACACAAAAATGTAAAAACATTCCTGTTAATCGTATATTTCAGTTAACTGAATATTTTCACTGGCTATTCTAATAACAGGCTAACACTGTATTTTCTAATCTGTTTTCTTTCATTTTTACACAACATGTAGTGACATTCTGAGGTCAGAGTGTGGCAAAGAATGATTTTCATTTCTGGACTCCCTCATTTGTTTATTCATTCATTTAATTGCATGCAACATGTGGCTTTCTCACTGCATGAAATGGAATTATTGTTACAAAAGTTTGGTGAAAGATGACTTTCATCCATTCATTTGTTTGTTCATTGATTCATTTCTTCAAGCATTCATAAGTTAATTAATTTGTAAGTTAATTCATTCTTTTGCTCATTCATTCATTCAGTTTTTGAACAGTGGAGCCCACTTAACTGGATATCTCTTAACTGAATAACCCTGTTAATTGAATATAATTTCCCAACATAATACCATTTACCATACCTCCAGTAGAAATTTGACCTGTTGATTGAATATAGATTACAGAGTAAAATCCTGTTAAGTGAATAAAAAATTTTGTAACCTGTCGAGAAATTACCCTGACTCTCCACAGTTTTCTTTGTTTTGGCCTGAGTACATCCAATACAGGCATTTAATCTATTATATCTTGTTCGACAGAGCTCATGGAGCTCTGTCAAATAAGATATAATAGAATAAATGCTAAGTTTATCTCTAGAATACGGGAAAGTGACACAATTCCTGTTAATTGAATACCCCTGTTAATTGAATAATTTTCATAGGCAAACTGGCTATTCAATTAATAGGCTCCACTGTTTAATAATAACAGCACACGTATGGAGTAAGGTTTAGTCAAATGCTGATATTCATGCTGCAGACTTTGAGGACTTGTTTCCAGGTATTGGTTATTTTGTTCAATGGTGTTAGTGAAAATAAGTTTATCTTCTTCAGTATTATACCAAGATTGCTGTGCATATGCAATGTTACACTATTTAATACAGAAAATGGAAAATGTTCTTGATACACCATTCTTTAAATTTGGATTATGAGCAAGAATATCATGGAAGAACAAATCTGATTGGATGTTATGTATTTGAGTGACATTACGGCATGAATGAAATGCTTCGACACAAAACAGAGTCATGCAAGAAAGTTATTAGTCCGCCAATGACAAGACACAAAATTCAATTTCCAGGCATATGTTTTTACTTTGGGAGAATTCCCTCTTTGTAAGGAACACTGTACTTGTGATGGACCCAGCTAGTATGGACAGAAACACTTCTGCTGAATCTTTTGGAGTGAAAAGAGGAGTTTAATCATGGCATAAATACAGAACACAAATCAGGTCAAGTTTGGGGGACATGAATTAACAACCCTTGGGTTTTTTTTTTCTGTATTTCACACACGCCTTCTATGCATGTGAAATAGAGTCAAAACTCCACCTCAGGTCACTGATAGCAGTCCCTCATACTCCACCCTCGGTGTGTTCTGGCTTAGACTATTACTGTTCCACATTTTCATTCTGGAGCCTCCTCAAAGACAAGCATTTTGAACGATCTTCACATTAACCCTTTACCCAACGTAATGGTCAAAACCGCCCAGTGCTATTCTAAAAAATCGCCAATGAATTTTCATTATTTTTTCATTTTTTGTCTCAAAAACATAGGTTATGACCACTCGTTGGAACGAGCTCATCGAGCTCGTTCCAATGAGGGTCATAACCTATGTTTTTGAGACAAAAAATGAAAAATATTAGTTATTCAAGAATGTTTTTTGCAAGTGTTGTCTGCTTTTCAAATTAGGTAAAGGGTTAAAGGCTAAATTCATTTTATTTGATTTATTTCTGTTACTGTCAGCATCTACGGCTTTATCTGTATATCATGACCACAACACAGGTATAAAGTCATGATAAGCCAATCAAGTAAGCCTAAGATTCCCATTTCTGAGGACTTCCACTCCTGGCACTGGTTACTGGGTCGTATTTCACTTGTAAAACAACACTTGTTTAAAATATTACATGTGTACTTCTCCACTTCCTGTGGTTCTTATGGGGAGTTAAATTCATCAGATGTTAAAAAAAGTTTGCAAATATGCTGACTCAGTGGTTTTGGAGAAGAAATGTTTTAAAAAAATTTACAAATATGCTGACTCAGCATGTTTTTAATGAATGCCAACCCTCCCCCACCCCCAACCCCAACAGAACACCCAACAAAACCAATTTATACCATTCCATTCTACAGGTCCAAAGGGTGCTTCATACCAAATAACAGTTCTCTGTTCTTTGAGGTTTGGGAAATATGAGTGTTTGAAAATACTTCTATTTTTAGCTCCTGGGGTTCCCACATGGACACAGTAATTCCATCGGTTCAGAAATTTTGGGGCATGGCCAAAAATCTTACCCCTCCCATTACAAAGGCAAATATTGCTCCATGAACTCTGAACAAACTTGATTCTCCATCTCAAAAGGAAGCTCCATACCAAATATCAAGCCATTGTACCCACTGGTTCATGAGAAGGTTTAAAAAAATTTTGGTGTATTTTCCAGCGCCCTTCCATAATTTCAATCAGGTGAGCTAAAAACTACATAATTAAGGACCCACAAAGTAGATTTTCTGTTTCTCAGGCAATTTTTTGTAAAACTGCATGTGGGTGGGCAGTTTTTTATTTTAATTTTTTATTTTTGTAATTATTAAATCTTTGCCATCAAAAATTCATGTTCTTGGTTTGTTTTATGTTTTAGGCCTCATAATCTACAGAATAGTATTGGCTGTGGTGTATTTCGTCCTTGAGTGCAAGAAGGCTTTGCAATGCTAAAGCATTGCAAAGCCTTGTTGCACTCAAGGAATAAATTTATCAATTTGATTAACCTGGGTAAATTATCAGCTATAACTCGTTGATTTTTTTTTTTTTTTTAAAGTTTGCATTGGTTATAAAAAGAGGGCATGTGGTAGCCAAAAGAACCACGTGGGAGGGCCTGACAAACAGATTTTTAATTTTGAATATCCAAATTCCCTACACTGTTGAGAAAACTGGGTTCATAATCCATTATTGTGAGCTCTGTCAAACAAGATATAAATGGATTAACTGCTCAAATTGGTATAACTCAGGCCAAAGAAGCCTGCAAAGCAAAAGAATTTTGTGACTGACCTTATGGATAACTGATGCTTTACCTCCTGCAGACTGATGCTGAAGCATCAAAATTTCACACTGCAAATTTCCCCCATAATTCAACTGGGAATGCAATCAATTTATTCTAGTTTGACAGAACTCATTGAGCTCTGTCAAACATGTCTGAATTTATTTATTTATTTATTTGTTGGTGTTTAAGGTCACATATTTCTGCACAAAGGCTAATTGTGGCAACATGGATATAAAGGCAAGTCCAGCAAATCGTTTATATGCATGTTGCCCATTTCTTACCAGTTAAAAATGGAGCACAGTTGCTCAGTGGTAGACTGTTGGATTTCTATGCTAGAGGTCCCGAGTTCGATCCCTTCTGGGACGACCCGCATTCTGTACTTGGGCAAGGCACTTTATCCTAGTTGCCTACATGGGGGCACGGTGATGCCGTATACTAAAGTGAACTGCACGTCAATGGTGCACATGTCTTCAACTGCTGTAACCCTGCTTGAGCGGAGCTTGAACAGTGTTAGAATGTTGAGGAGTGGACAGCTGCTCGTCGATGCTGGGTGGTTCTCTCCAGGTACTCTGGCTTCCTCCACCCGTAAAACTGTCACGATCATGATTAGCCATCGTGCATAAGTATGTGACCTTAAACACCAATAAATAAATTATCAGTAAAAACAGAGTTTGATTACCAAAGTAAACAAACACAGCTTCACCTCCCGGGGGTCCAATAGGGAATAACTGAATTGTTTACAATCCTAGTTGATCATGAGAAGCAGCTTATCAAGCTTGTACTAATAAGGGGTCATATGCTATGGTTTTGTTGAAACATTTTGGAAACACTAATTTTTTTCAAGTACAAAACTTATGAATTTTGCAGACTGATTTGTTCAGTAAAGGGTTAACATCACTTATTTTATATTATTACCACTTCACAGGGCGTGCTCTAGCAGATTAACCCTTTACCCAACGAATGGGCCGCATCCGCCCACGTAATATGCAAATTCAGCAGTTGAAAAAATATTATTTTTCAAAAAATTTCAACAAACCCATATCATGTGACCCCTTGTTGGAATGAGCTCATCGAGCTCATTCCAACGAGGGATCACATGATATGGTTTTGTTGAAATTTTTTTTAAAATTTGAAAAAATGATATTTAAAATAAATTTTTTTGATACCATCTGCGTTGGGTAAAGGGTTAAATCGATTTGACCTTTACGGTAAAAGTGTATAATGCGCAGTCTCAAACCGGAAGTTGTGGGTTAACCTGGTTAACGGCCCGCCTCCTGATAAATATTTTGAAAACGCCTCGGCTCTGATTGAAGTTTCAAACACGCGTATAAATGTAATGAATATCACGCATTTGTGAACATGAATTAATAAATTTGGAAGTGTTCAGGTGAGTGTAAATAGCTCATTACAAGTTTTGGGTTGTAAAGTTTTCAGGAGGAGGCCAGTCTTTCATGTCATATTTTCGAGGTGAACAAAATATATTCAAATGAGTATTTAAATGAATATTTAAATGAGCATGTGAAGTTTTGTTTATAAAACTAGAGGGCTGCCACATCCACGGGGCTGGTGATCCCCCCGAAAAAAGTGTGGTCATCATAAGATTTTCTAAGTTGAAAAGGGGCATAACTCTGGTAAAATTAATCAGGACAAACCCATTTTCGAACTTGACCCGTATTTTGATATGTTTGCACCACGTATCAAGTTTGGTTACAATCAAACTATCTTGAGGGAAGTTACCATCCGGAAACCAAAAATCATAAGATTTTCTAAATTAAAAAGGGGCATAACTCTGGTAATATTAATCAGGATGAACCCGGATTCGAACTTGACCTGTATTTTTATATGTTTAAGCCACATATCAAGTTTGGTTACAATCAAACTATTTCAAGGGAAGTTATCATCCGGAAACGAAATGTAAACGGACGGATGGATGGACGTACGGACGGACGGACGGACGGACAAAAAAACGCGTGACAACTATATCCCCCGAAATTTTTTTTCGGGGGGATAAAAAGGACAACACGCATGTTTTGACTTTTGTCTTGTGCCAAGTTAGTAGATTTCGGAAGAAGGCAAATCTTTCATGGCAAACAAAAATATTTAAATTAGGCTATCATGTGATTGACCACTTGACATTTTGTTTATCTTGAAACAGACGACACATGTGTTTTGGTTAAATGTCATTGCGAAAATTCGGGATGTCACAATCAAGTGAACTTGATGAACAACCTTTGGATTTAAACATTTTAGAAGTGGTAGTAATAATAAAAACAAGATTTTGTTGGGCGTCCCTGTTTATTAACGGCCCTCCAGGAATGATTAAAAGCCTTCGGGCCGTTAACAGCCTGAGACTTCGTCTCGGGCTGTTAATGGACCATCTGGCTGTTAATCATTCGTGTCGGGCCGTTAAGAAACCATAACGTCCTCCAAAATCATGTTATTGGTATATTAACACAGATTTATGCTGTAAACCATAACAGATAAAGGTGTCAAATTTCAACTAATGATATGGTAAATGGTCAAGTGTTTGACAATTTGACAGACGTTGAAAGTACACTCATTGGAACCTATGCAGCTTCCAAGGTGCAGGAAAAGAGTAATGCGTGTCTTCCTGGGTTAAATCTGGCATTCAAGTTTGGTACATTGTCTGCAATGTCATATGACAGGGCTCGTACATGCCCAAAATAAACAAGAAGACCCAAGGGGCCTTAAATGCTCACCTGATAAAATTGGTTGAAGAAGAATTTTAGGTCACATTCCACATCCACATGTTAATATTGTTGAATTTAATTCAGCTAAGGGAGTGGGAGTGGGGGTGGGGTCAGAAGGGTCTGTTGAGTAATTTTTTTTTTGCATAAAATCACTCAAAGCCCTCCAACTGGTTGAATGCTTTAACCCTTACCTAACACGAAAAGCAGACAACACTTGCAAAGAAAATTTTTGAATAACAATTTGTTTCATTTTTTGTCTCAAAAACATAGGTTATGACCCCTTATTGGAACGAGCTCGACACACTCGTTCCAAAGAGGGGTCATAACCTATGTTTTTGAGACAAAAAATGAAAAAATAATGAAAATGAATTGGAGATTTTTTAGAATAGCGTTGGCCGGTTTTGGCCATTACATTGGGTAAAGGGTTAAAAATGAAGGTACCAGAGCAAAAACCAACATTTTTCTTGCTCATGTTCCATATTCAATCAAACACAAATAATATTTTGTTTTAATAAGTTTGTTTTATTACAAATTATAGGAGAGTGCCTGTGGGCACTCTCCAATAATTTGTATTAAAACAAGATTGATGAACAAATTCAGACCACCAAAAATAATCTAGCACTCAACCAGTTAAAACACATTTTGAAGCAAAGAGAAGTCAGTGGACCCCCTCCAACTCCAAACTCCAAAAAGGGTGAAAAGTCATTTTTTGCATAAAATCACTCAGGTCCACCTAACCTTTTTTTCCAGCAAAAAGAACCCCCATTTTGCCCAAAGGTTCCATTCAGCACATGCAGGGTTAGCATTGGTTGAAAGCACAGCACGCCTTAGCACTCTATGCCACCATGCTCCCACTTCACATGGACTGATGATGCAGGTCAGAATTGAACCACTGACCCTACTAACTGAAATCCATGCTTCAGTTAGATCTTTAATTCAATATTTTTGGGGGTTTTATTTCATGAATATTCATGGTTTACAAGACAAGCTAATATCAACCATTAAATATGGTGAACTTGTTGTGACTGTATGAACAGAAAAAGAAAAAATTCCAAAAACTCGGGACAACTTCAAAATCATATGATGGGTTAAAAAATGTCCATCATGCCAGACCACCAAGATGTAAATTATTTAAACTGAATATCTTTTGAGGTTGAATTTATTTATTTATTTATTTATTTATTTATTTATTTATGGGGGGAGGGGATTGAACCATGAACCTTTCAGTTTGAAGTTCAATGCCATAACCACTGGGCCACCATGCTCCAATAGTCAAATCATCTTGGCAGTGGTTTATGGTCAAGAGATGGCTGCCTCCAGAGGCAACCAAGACTTGACTAGAAATCACTGTTAAATTGCAAGACTCGCCAGGTATGTTGGATTAGAGGGAACGGAAAATTACCCAGACCTGGTTTGTTTCCATAATACCTTTTGTGCAAACACAAGATTTTCGAATACTTTACTTTATGAAAATATTGTAGGTGGCTTTTTGACATTCTCCTTATTTCCAAATAAGGTTGGCAATAGAGGGTGTGTGGTGATTGCTTGCCTCAATATGACAGGCCTGGAGACTGGGAATTGAAGTTGCCTATAGTTACCCGGCAATTTTATTTTAACCTCAGCTGTTACTCTTGTAAGTATAAATAGATAACGTAGTATACATATTTTATTCGTAATGTCAACAAAATGTAAATAAAACTCACCAGCAGAGGTTACCTCTTCTTCATTCCATTCTGGAGGATCACTGTAAAAGCTTGTCCACTTTGAACTTGATACTGCTGCCATAATAGCACCCTGAAATAGTGCAGCAACCAATATTTATTTATTTATTTATTTATTTATTTATTTATTTATTTATTTATTTATTTATTTATTTATTTACCTAACCCAAAGGGAAGACGACACTTGCAAATAAAATTCTTGAATAACTAATGTTTTTAATTTTTTGTGTCAAAAGCAAAGGTTATGGCCCCTCATTGGAACGAGCTGAATGAGCTCATTCCAAAGAGGTGTCATAGGCTATGTTTTTGTGACAAAGAGGGGTCATAAGCTATGTTTTTGTAACAAAGAGGGGTCATAAGCTATGTTTTTGTGTTTATTTATTTAATCATTTATCTATTTATTTACTGGTGTTTAAGATCACTTTCAGCATCTTTGGTTATCTCATGACCGCATCATAAGGATGAAGCAAAATTATACCTGTGCAGTGCACTCTGAGAGGTCTTCGACTCCAGGCACTGGTTTTGGGTCCTGTTTTAAGAGTAAAGCAGAACTTGCTTTCCACAGGAAACAAGCACAGCTCCACTTCCCGGGGTTCCCACCGCAGATCCAACTTACTAAATTTGTGCAGAAAGGGCCAGCATCATTTGGTCGACATGCATTACACCTTAGAACACAGTGAGTAATATTCCCATTTGGGCAACTGGGATTAAGACACAATGCAGATAAAATACTCAGGATCACACATGTGACCTTTTGACTAAAGACCTAGGCTCTAACCAATGAGCCACTGCAAAGTTACTGCATCAGGCTTTCTGCACTTGAATGATTAGTCAATCCAGGGAGTTTTTGGGATCTTCCCAGTATGTTTTCAAGCAGCTAGTATTGTCGCTCCCCTCTATATGTATTTATTGGTGTTCAAGGTCACTCGTGAGGGCAACATGGAGATCAAGTCAAGTTTAGGCAATTGTTTATACCCATGTTGCCTATTTTAGAGGACTTCCACCTCCTGCATTGGTGACTGGCATCTATTTTACCACTGTAAACAAGTACAGTACAAGTCAAAATAAGTTGCAGCATAACCACAATAAACTAAGTATACTGCTGCTCCTGCACTGATAAGATCAGAATCTGACATCATTTTCTAGAAAGCTCTCAGTGAGAGCTTTCCAGAAAATGATGCCAGCTTCTGGTCTTATCAGTGTAGGAAGAAAAAGATAAATAGTTTATAGTGGTTATCCTACAACTTATTTTGACTTCTACTGTAGTGCTTCACTTCCCCTGGTTCCCACAAGGGGAGCTCCCTTCTAACAGCTACACAATAGTAACATGAACATAAAAGCTGAAGAAATGTTTAATCAATATTTCTTGCTAACCCTCTGGACACTGATGACCAAATATTAAAATTTCAAACTGCAAATTTTTCCCATAATGCAACTAGAAATTTAACCAATTCAATCTTGTTGAATTGAATTGGTGAAATTCTGAGTGGCATTATGGGAAATATTTGTGGCTTGACATTTTTGTATTTTGACATTAGTGTGTTGAGATTTATTTATTTCTTTATCACGGTTTAATGAGACTTTTGACAGCTACAGTCATCTCACGTCAGACAGATTTACAGGTGAAGGAGTACCCAAAGAGAACCACCAATCAGCGGCGAGCAACTGCAGCGAGCAACTGACAGACTCCCCAACATACTAACTTCAAACAAACCAGGGTTAGCATTGGTTGAAGACAAGTGCACCATTAACATGCAGTATGCCTTAGTATACAGTGCCAGAGTACCCCCACATGGGCAATCAGGATTAACTCCTTAATTGCTGCTGGTGGATATTCCCGCCCAGGAAGGAAATCTCTTGCTATTTACAAGTCAAATTTGAGGATATTTAACCCAATTTTCCCTTGTAAGTTGTGTAGACTTTTTAACCCTTTACATAACATGAAAAGCAGACGACACTTGCCAAAATAATTCTTGAATAACTTTTCTTTTTTTTTTTGTCGCAAAATCATAGGTTATGACCCCTTGTTGGAATGAGCTCAACGAGCTCAATAAAAAAAATAATAAAAATTAATTAGCGATTTTTGAGAATAGCACTGGCTGGTTTTGGTTGTCACATTGGGTAAAGGTTAACCAATGATTTCTTGTATCAAATGTTGATGAATTTTTCATGAAATCATGCTTCGCAGCAGCCATGACTAGATTTGATGAAAATATTTTAAAACTACTCAATGGATTAAGAGTTAATTAGCTGAGGGCTAAGTTATTGGTCTGAATTTCTTCTTCAAAATTTGTTGTATTACAAATAATTGAAGAATGCCAACAGGCACCCTCCAATAATTTGTAACAAAACAAATTTATATAAACAACATATTAATTGCGTTTGACTGAATATGGAATATGAGCTAAGAAAATTTAGGATTTTGCTCTGGTACCCTCATTTTCTGTAAAGCCCTGAAAATGGCTTCTAGCACTCAGCCAGTTAAGTGCTTTGCCCAAGGACACAATTCAGTTGCCCTTGGTGGGGACCGAACTGTAGACCTTTCGCTTCGAAATCCAATGCCGTAGCCAGTGAACCACCACAATGTCCAGAGTTAAATTTTAGTGTTGTATCACAACCATTCCAGCAACAAACTACGTGATATTCCTTCTATTCGGCAGACACTCTTTTTGGCAGGAAAGATCCATTCCAGCAATACTTCCACTCGCTTAAGCTTATTATCTCATTTCTGAAGGATATTCAAGAAAGGTTCCAATACTCAAGGACTTTCTAGTTCTTGCAATGGATTTCTAAATTCCATGATTAACAAGGAATTTAAGGAACTGTGGAAACCCTGAGCATTACAGTACAGCATGGATGCACACTTATTAAATTCTTTACCGTTTCCAGCCAAAACAAATCTGATCAGTCCTATTTCCTGAGCACTGCAAAACTAAGGCGATTTGACAACTCGCAATTCTACTGACAGGTTGGCTTTCAAAACCCAGACATTTGCCCTTATCATGTAACCATAACATTTTCAGTTCTAACAAACAGAAAAGTTTTGGATTGCATGAAGAATAAATCTACAGTGTGACAAAATACATTCTTTAACTCTTTTCCCAAAGTAATGTCCAAAGCTTGCGCTATTCAAAAAATCACCATTCAATTTTCATTATTTTTTTTGTTTTTTGTCTCAAAAACATATCTTATGGCCCCTCATTGGAACGAGCTTGTTGAGCACATTCCAATGAGAGCTCATAAGCTCTGTTTTTAAACAACAGTTATTCATGAATTTTGTTTGCAAGTGTCGTCTGCTTTCTTGTTAGATAAACGGTTAAAGGATGAGTTGGAGTAATTATTTAACTCACAAGCCTTGGCATGCACATTAAATAATTAATCATGTTAGTGGAGTAAAAAATTAATTTGACACACTGCATATTAATTTAATTTTTCCTGTAGTGTCTAATTATTAACTTTGAATCCAAAGAGCCCAGATTTCAAGATGTTAATATTATTTGTAGCAACCCTGTATGTCTTAACTCCAGTAATTGCTTCAGTGACCAGCAATTAACCTTTCTAAATTTGTCATTCATTATTGTTCATGATTGATCAGAATAGTAAATTTTCATTGTGCTGAGCAGTATTTAGGTTTTGATGATGTCATGTGAGGTGAGGAGAGGAAAATTCATCTTTGAGTGGTGTGGGGTTGGGTTTTCCCTCAGAAAAAGATACTTTACTCAGACAAGCCTCGTGGCTGGGTCAAATATCTTCACCTCAAGTGAGACTTCACCATCTCATCCCCACACCACTCAAGGCTAATAATAATCCTCTAGTAGTGTGGAGATGGGGTGAGGAAAACTTACCTGAGGGAGGCCTGGAGATTTTTTATACCTTTTTACTTTGACCATCCACATCCTATGACTTTTGTTATGTTTCTTGGAAGGTCTTGAATGTTACTTTTGAATGGAACTTGCAAGCTTACTTAATGAAAGTGTCAATTACACTGTAGCTTAACTTGTCTGTGGGTTATGTTTTGATGAAAAGGATAATGTTCAACGTTTATGAAAGGATTATGAAATAAGACAAGAATTGTGATAATTGGGAATATGTTAATTTCTGTTCCCTGTATGCTATGTTTTCAATAAAAACAAGTGTTTGACCACCGAGGTGGTATTAGTCCCCTACGACACTTTTGTGACATAAGGTGTTTTTGTCACAGAAGACACTAGAGTATATAAGCATCTTGGATTTTTAAAAAAAAATATTGAGCGTGCATAAATGAAAGGTGTAGCTTGAAACATAAAAACACAGACAGACAGACAGACAGACAGACAGACAGACAGACAGACAGACAGACAGACAGACAGACAGACAGACAGACAGACAGACAGACAGACGTTAGATTTTGAAAAACAAATATTGAGCGTGCATAATCCCCTCACAACCCCTTTATCCATGTACCATATATGAAAAGTGCAGCTTGAACCATGTTGGAGGGAGCAGTGGTAACAAAAAACAGAGAAAAAAGCTTAAAAAACACAACAGAAATGGTTGCCATGGCGCCATCTTCAATTTTGGAAAGCAAATATTGAATGTGCAACATCCCATTACAACCCTCTATCCATGTGCCAGATATAAAAAGTGTAGCTTGAACCATGTTGGAGTGAGGGGTGGTAACATAAAATAGAGAAAAAAGCTTAAAAAACACAACAAAAATGGCCGCCATGCCGCCATCTTAGATTTTGAAGAAAAAATATTGAACGTGCATCATCCCCTCAGAACCATTTATCCATGTACCAAATATGAAAGGTGTAGCTTGAACCATGTTGGTGGGAGGGGTGGTAACATGAAAATAGAGAAAAAAAGCTTAAAAAACACAACAAAAATGGCCGCCATTCCGCCATCTTGGATTTTGAAAAAAAACTTTTGAGCGTGCTTCATCCCCTCAGAACCATTTATCCATGTACCAAATATGAAAGGTGTAGCTTGAATCATGTTGGTGGGAGGGGTGGTAACATCAAAATAGAGAAAAAAAGCTTAAAAAACAACAAAAATGGCTGCCATTCCGCCATCTTGGATTTTGAAAAACAAATTTTGAGCGTGCATCATCCCCTCAGAACCATTTATCCATGTACCAAATATAAAAGGTGTAGCTTGAACCATGTTGGTGGGAGGGGTGGTAACATGAAAATATAGAAAAAAAGCTTAAAAAACACAACAAAAATGGCCGCCATTCCGCCATCTTGGATTTTGAAAAAAATAATTTTGATCATGCATCATCCCCTCAGAACCATTTATCCATGTACCAAATATGAAAGGTGTAGCTAGAACCATGTTGGTGGGAGGGGTGGTAACATGAAAATAGACAAAAAAAAGCTTAAAAAACACAACAAAAATGGCCGCTATTCCGCCATCTTGGATTTTGAAAAAAAAAAAATTGAGCGTGCATCATCCCCTCAGAACCATTTATCCGTGTACCAAATATGAAAGGTGTAGCTTGAACCACGTTGGTGGGAGGGGTGGTAACATGAAAATAGAGAAAAAAAGCTTAAAAAACACAACAAAAATGGCCGCCATTCTGCCATCTTGGATTTTGAAAAAAAAATTTTGAGCGTGCATCATCCCCTCAGAACCATTTATCCATGTACCAAATATGAAAGGTGTAGCTTGAACCATGTTGGTGGGAGGGGTGGTAACATGAAAATAGAGAAAAAAAAGCTTAAAAAACACAACAAAAATGGCCGCCATGCCGCCATCTTGAATTTTGAAAAAAAAATTTTGAGCGTGCATCATCCCCTCAGAACCATTTATCCATGTACCAAATATGAAAGGTGTAGCTTAAAGCATGTTGGAGGAAGAGGTGGTAACATAAAAAACAGACAGACAGACAGACAGACAGACAGACAGACAGACAGACAGACAGACAGACAGACAGACAGACAGACAGACAGACAGACAGACAGACAGACGCATGGAGTGCAATCCTATAGTCCCCTTACGGTTCTCGTAGGGGACTAATAATATGAGGTGTAGACTATACTGAAGGGATGGGTTAATGTGGCCCTCACAGTTAATATTTTGTGGCCCTCACAGTTAATGTATATCAACGAAAGTTACCAATTTACAGTAAAATTATTCCAAAATGAGTCATCCTATCCAGTTACAATTAAATCCCTTCATAAATACAGCCTGTAGACTGTGCTAAAGGTTTTTGGGCTTTGGGCCCATGCAGCCATCATGGTTGACTGATCACAACCAAAAGGGGACAGCCTCATCCAGACATTATACTGAGTCATCCCACCAAGTTACAATGAAATCCCTTCATAAATATGACCTGTAGTCTGTGCTAATGTTTTTCAGGTTTTGGGCTCGGGAAGCCATCATCGCGACCAAAAGGGGACGTTCTCATCTAGGCATTATCAGAAGTCATCCTACCAAGTTACAATGAAATCCCTTCATAAATATGACCTGTGGACTGTGCTAAAGGTTTTCGGGCTTCGAGCCCCTGTAGCCATCACAGTTGACCAGTCGTGACCAAAAGGGGACGTTATGATCTAGACATTATATGAAGTTAACCTACCAAGTTACAATGAAATCCCTCCATAAATACGACCTGTAGACTGTGCTAAAATGTTTTGGGCTCGTTTTTACGATCTCTGTCACGACTGAATGATCGCGACCAAAAGGGGACGTTCTCATCTAGACATCATCTGGAGTCATCCTACCAAGTTACAATGGAATCCCCTTCATAAATATGACCTACAGACTGTGCTAAAGGTTTTTTGGGCTTCAGGACCCTGTATCCGTCACAGTTGACCAATCGCGACCAAAAGGGGACGTTCATATCTAGACATTATATGAAATCAACCTACCAAGTTACAATGAAATCCTTCCATAAATACGACCTGTAGACCTGTAGGGTTTTGGGTTCGGGCAGTCATCACGGTTGACAGATCATTACCAAACGGGGAAGTTCTCATCTAGACATCATCTGGAGTGCTAAAGGTTTTCGGGCTTCGAGCCCCTGTAGCCATCACAGTTGACCAGTCGTGACCAAAAGGGGACGTTATGATCTAGACATTATATGAAGTTAACCTACCAAGTTACAATGAAATCCCTCCATAAATACGACCTGTAGACTGTGGTAAAATGTTTTGGGCTCGTTTTTACGATGTCTGTCACGACTGAATGATCGCGACCAAAAGGGGACGTTCTCATCTAGACACCATCTGGAGTCATCCTACCAAGTTACAATGGAATCCCCTTCATAAATATGACCTACAGGCTGTGCTAAAGGTTTTTTGGGCTTCAGGACCCTGTAGCCGTCACAGTTGACCAATCATGACCAAAAGGGGACATTCATATCTAGACATTATATGAAATCAACCTACCAAGTTACAATGAAATCCTTCCATAAATACGACCTGTAGACCTGTAGGGTTTTGGGTTCGGGCAGTCGTCACGGTTGACAGATCATTACCAAACGGGGAAGTTCTCATCTAGACATCATCTGGAGTCATCCTACCAAGTTACAATGAACAATGAAATCCCTCCATATTAAATATGACCTGTAGACTGTTCTAAAAGTTTTTGAGTTTTGGGCTTGGGCAGCCTCACAGTTGACAGATCATGACCAAAACGGGACGTTCTCATCTAGATATTATACAGAGGAATCCTACCAAGTAACAATGAAATTCCTTCATAAATACAACCTGTAGTCTGTGCTAATGGTTTTCGGATTTTGGGCTCGGGCAGCCACCACAGTTGACTGATCGCGACCAAAAGGGGACGTTCTCATCTAGACATTACCTGGAGTCATCCTACCATGTTACAATGGAATCCCTTCATAAATATGACCTATAGACTGTGCTTAAGTTTTTTGGGCTTTGGGCCCCTGTAGCCATCAGAGTTGACCAATCGCGACCAAAAAGGGCCGTTCATATCTAGACATTATATGGAATCAACCTACCAAGTTACAATGAAATCCCTCTATAAATACGACCTGTAGTCTGTGCTTAGGGTTTTGGGTTCGGGCAGTCGTCACGGTTGACAGATCATGACCAAATGGGGAAGTTCTCATCTAGACATCATACAGAGTCATCCTACCAAGTTACAATGAAATCCCTCTATATTAAATATTACCTGTAGACTGTGCTAAAAGTTTTTTGAGTTTTGGGCTTGGGCAGACTCACAGTTGACAGGTCATGACCAAAATGGGTCGTTCTCATCTAGATATTATACAGAGGAATCCTACCAATTTACAATGAAATTCCTTCATAAATACAACCTGTAGACTGTGCTAATGGTTTTCGGGTTTTTGGGCTCGGGCAGCCACCACAGTTGACTGATCGCGACCAAAATTTTGTGATGATCGGATAAGAACTACGGGGTGTAGCCTGTGCTAAAGGAAAATGTCAACCGACTCACAGACAAACAGACTTCCGCATGCGTGATGGCAATAGCTTATCTTGACTTTGTCAAGTTAAGCTAAAAATCACATATTGGGGCAACTGTTTTGTTATAGATAAATGTGATTAAAGTCAGAATTAGGTCCTCAAGGGTTAACCCACACATGACTCTTGCTGAGTATCTGTATCAAATATCTTTCACCAAGGTGAGATTTTTCGCAGACATCCCAGGATGATTTTTATCTCACCAGACCCCACATGACATCATCAAAATCAACATACCACTCGAAAAGTGAATATATGTTACAAAAAACGAAGAAATTTATAGTAATTTATATATTTTTTTATAATTACCAATGACCCAGACTTAGGTGGTGCTAACTCTTAAAAATTCAGGGCCAAACACAAATTTTGCCCCCCCCCCCCCCACCAAAAATTAATGTCCTATATGGTCCTTCATACTTTTGTCCACTGCGCATGCGGAGTGTCAAGGAAGTACCGAAATTGGTGCCAAATCTTCATTCTTACAATCAGTGCCTGGTAAATATTATATAATCAGCGGGGAGGTATGAGTTCCCAACTCATGGGAGGGCCATCCCCGTCTGGGTCATTGGTAAGTATAAACTAGAGGGGATATCAGTATCCCGTGGCTCACCAACAGGTGGCCAATGTAAAGGGGTGGCCGGAGTAAAAAAAAAATTTCAAAACCTGCACACAAATGTCCAAAATTAAAGAAAATAAGCAGCTAAAGGGTTAAATAATATAATAATAACCCCTAAGAAGCATCCTAACATAAAACAGGAACCATGGCAATATGCTACAAGGTAAGTTACCACTTTGAAGAAAAGAAAGACAAATCTCAAAACCTGCACATAAAAGTAAAAAAAAAGTATCAAATATGTTTCAAGGGGTTAAAATTGAGAAAAATACCCTGATAATGTCACAGTAACCACCATGGCAATATGCCAGTAAGGTAAAACCCTACCTGAAAGATATCCACTTGGAAGAAAAGAAAGAAAAACCTCAAAACCTGCACATAAAAGTCCAAAAAGTATCACATTTGTTTCAAAGGGTTAAAATATAGAAAAATACCCTGAAAATGTTACAATAACCACCATGGCAAAATGCCAGTGAGGTAAAACTCCACTTAAAAAAAGTATCAAAACCTGCACACAAAAGTACAAAACCTGCACACAAAAGTCCAGAATTAAAGTAAATAAACAGCTAAAGGGTTAAATAATATAAAAATAGCCCCAAGAAGCATCCTAACATAAAATAGGAACCATGGCAATATGCTACACGGTTAGTCACCACTTGGAAGAAAAGAAAGACAAACCTCAAAACCTGCACATAAAAGTAAAAAAATCAAAACCTGTGCACAAAAGTTCAAAATATTTGAGAGCGGACGCGGACGCCGACATGAGGGCTATGCCATAGGCTCACACAACTAACGTTGGTGAGCCAAAAATATATAAATTACTATAAATTTTGTTCATATTTTTATATTGTATCCAATGACCCAGACTTAGCTGAATAGAAAAAAGGCTGGAGGGCCTAGGACATAAAGCAAAATCCAATAGACTCAATTACATATAAAAAGAATTATCCCCTCAAGGAGAAAAGGAGAAACAGGATTTACATATATCTTTCTTGTTTATACAAAAAAAGAAAGACATATTACCAATCCGTAATTGAGCACAATAACATCAATGATCTCTATTAACATCCAGTATAACCCATTATACTAATTTTTTAAAAGGAAAGCCAATAAATAAAGATAGTCCAGAGAATGAGACTCTTTATACTCATTTAAAAGTGTCCGAGGATTGTATATTAATGCTTGTATGACATGTGACATATACAAATGCTTCACACCGAGCTACACTTTAAAAATATTACATAAATGAGATAAACCTTAGCTTTACACTTTAAAACCATCCCAGCACTGACTCGGAATTACTGACTCCAGAGGAGGTATTCCCTTGCTTTTCACTATAAAGCAGGTGATATAAGGAAACACCATCCCCCCCCCTCCCTTCCCCTTGCTCTGGGTCAATCACCCCAGAATGAAGAGGGCAGCAGGACAGAGTCACTGCTGGAACAGAAAGCCTGCATAACTATAGTTGCAACTGTTTAGTGGACGACATTCTGAGCAACAGATAACGGACCTAAACAACGAAGGTCGCCAGAAATAGATTCAATATTTCTAAGGTAAAAATTTGTGAACATAGAAGGATGAGACCAGTATGCAGCCTTCATCAAATCGGGTAATAGCAATACTATAAGCATAAGCACAAGATGTAGACAGCACTCTAACTTGATGTGCTGAAATCTTAAGCACAGACTGCTGAATAGAAGAAAATCTTTCATAAGCAGTACGAATAGTCAACTGAATCCACCTTGAAATAGAATGGACCGTGATGTCCCGTCTATTAGGCAGCAGAGACAGAAAGAAACGTTTACGTCCCTTTCTCAGATCTACGTTTGTAAATATGCATAGCTCTAACTGGACACAGCAAAGGCCTATGGCCGTCTGAGGACAGAAGAGCCTTAATAACAATAGGTTCAGGGTACTTATTAGGAGCCTGATTCTTAGCCCAAAATCCCACATTGGTAGTCAAAGTAATAGTATTACCAACACTACGATAGTGAGAATCATCAACAGATAGAGCATGAAGCTCAATAACTCTTCTAGCAGAAGAGAAGGCTAAGAGAAAAGCTGTCTTGTAAGATAAGTATTTGAAGACTACCGTGACAAGGGGTTCAAATGGCACTTCTTTTAGCTTCAGAAGAACCCAAGCTAAATTCCACTTAGGAATTAACCTAAGGGTTCTAGGTCTATTTATCGAAAAGTTTTTAACTAACTTTGATAAAGAGACATTAGATCCAGTTTGTAAGCTATCACGATGAGCATAAGTATCCGATAGCATAGACCTATAACCCTTAACTGGTAGAGTGCTAAATTATTTTTTGTCCTTAAAATATCTTTGTTCTTCTTTGCCTTGTTACAGTTTATGGGAGAGTGCCAGTTGGCACTTTGCCATAAATTGTAACAAGGCAAACCCTAACAGACAATATAACATCACTTCAAAGATAATATGAAGCACATCCACAGAATATGAAGCCTTTAAATTGTGGTACAGGCACTTCAGAATAAAGCCCAAATATGGGCATCCAGCATTCTACCAGTTAATAGTTATTGGCTGCAGTTTGATCTCGTCAAAGAAGTAGACCAAAAAATTAGCAATGTCTGGAATGGAGGGATCATAAATATGAATAGAATGATCCCTACACCAACGAGAGAAAACCTTCCACTTAGCAGCATAATTTAGTGAAGAGGAGGTCCTCCTACAGTTAGAAATTGCGTCCACTGCTCATCCTGTAAATTGCTTGCTGTGCAAGAAGGACTGCACAATGGAAATATGTGAAGGTTGAGACCTTGCGGATTGTGATGCAGTGTATGCGATTTCCCCTGTGAAAGAAGGTCCTCCCATGGAGGAAGCTTCCGAGGAATGTCCCATAACAGACACCTGAGTAGATTTATCCATGGTCTGTGCGGAGACAGAGATGCTACCAACAGAATCTTGCAGTGAGATTGCTTGATTTTTAGCAATATCTGTTGAATCAACGAAGCTGGAGGATACGCGTATCCTATCATTCCATCCCAAGAGATCGAGAGAGTGTCTACTGCGAACGCTCGAGGATCTGGGCATGGCGACACATACGTCGGCAACTGATTGTTGAGATGCGTCGCAAACAAGTCTATCATCAGACGATCTCATTGGTAGCAGATCTGATTGAATACTCGTTTGTTGAGAGTCCATTCTGATGGCAACATACAACCTTTCCGAGAAAGGGAGTCCACTAGAACGTTCAGATGACCCAGAATATGACGGACCGACAAAAGAACCTGATGCTCTAGGACAAACAGAAGGATTATTTCCGTTAAGTTGAACAACGGAATGGAATGAGTGCCTCCCTGGTTCCGAATATGCGCTACTACTGTCAAATTGTCGGACAGTATTTGAACATGTGAATTCTGAATAATGTTCATCCAATGACGTAGTGCAAGCCAAATTGACATCATCTCTTTGATGTTTATGTGCTTGTTCAGGAATTGCGGATCCCAAAAACCCTGGCACCTCGAATCTGTTGGGCTCAATGTTGCGTCCCAACCTGTTTGACTCGCATCTGTCATAATCGTAAAAATCGGATCCGACAGAACAGCACTGAATACTTAAAGAGGCCACACATATATGGTTTACATTTGGAAAAACACATTTACAATGAGCAACATGTATTCAAAATCGGTTCATGAATGTAGGAGGAGTTGCGCACACAAGAATCCCATTTGAAAACCCATAATAAATCCAAGTTAAAGGGAGACAACCTGGTTAAAATTGTCGCAGATCAAAAATTTGGGAATATGCGTATGTTCACTTAGTTGTGATAATGTTTGAAAGGTTTCGTCAAAACTGATTGATAAATGTAGGAGGAGTTGCACGCACAAGAATTTCATGTAGAAACCCATAATAAATCTAAGTTAAAGGGAGATAATCTAGTTAAAATTGCCACAGATCAAACATTTTGGAATATGCGCATGTTCACTTAGTAGTGATGATGTCTGTAAACTTTCGTCCAAATTGATTGACAAATGTAGGAGGAGTTGCACGCACAAGAATTTCATGCAGAAACCAATATTAAATCAAAGTTCAAGAGAGATAACCTGGTTAAAATTGTCGCAGATCAAAAAGTTTGGAATATGCACATGTTCACTTAGTAGAGATGATGTTTGAAAGGTCGTCTAAATTGATTGATAAATGTAGGAGGAGT
This sequence comes from Pictodentalium vernedei, assembly GCA_031216915.1. Classification (NCBI taxonomy): domain Eukaryota; kingdom Metazoa; phylum Mollusca; class Scaphopoda; order Dentaliida; family Dentaliidae; genus Pictodentalium; species Pictodentalium vernedei. The sequence goes on along the minus strand of CM062290.1, from coordinate 88,207,632 downwards.
TGCGCACACAAGAATTTCATGCAGAAACCCATATTAAATCAAAGTTCAAGAGAGATAACCTGGTTAAAATTGTCGCAGATCAAAAAGTTTGGAATATGCACATGTTCACTTAGTAGAGATGATGTTTGAAAGGTTTCATCAAAATCGGTTCATTAATGTAGGAGGAGTTGCGCACACAAGAATTTGTTCAGACGGAAAGACATAATAACTCTAAGTCAAAGGGAGATAACCTGGTTAAAATTGTCGCAGATCAAAAATCTTGGAATATGCGCATGTTCACTTAGTAGTGATGATGTCTGAAAAGTTTTGTCCAAATTGATTGATAAATGTAGGAGGAGTTGTGCACACAAGAATTTCATGTAGAAACCCATATTAAATCAAAGTTCAAGAGAGATAACCTGGTTAAAATTGTCGCAGATAAAAAATTTTGGAATATGCGCATGTTCACTTAGTAGTGATGATGTTTGAAAGGTTTCTTAAAAATCGGTTCTTTAATGTAGGAGTTGCGCACACAAGAATTTGTTCGGACGGAAAGACGTACGTACAGACGGACGTACGTACAGGGCGATTCCTATATAGCCCCCACTTCTTCGAAGCGGGGGTATAATTACAGAGCCACGATCAGCTTGTTTATCCAGCTTAGATCTATAACTGGAGGGAACGAGCGGTCTGGTTTTGGTACCAGGAACAGGTGACTGTAAAAACCAGGAGATTCCTGGTTTTCTATGACCTTTATTGCATTCTTCTCCAGAATAGATTGCACCTCTGATAGAAGCGAATCTCTCTTCTGAAGGTTTGATGGAAGCTGATTCCTGGTTCTGTTAGATGAGATTGTCATCTCCAAAGTACTGGAGAGAATTGACTTAGACGCTGGCAATGACAACTCCAAGTCTTCTGCCTGGTCGTCTAAGCACAGAGGAATTCTCGGAATGTCCTGTCCTGCCATTTCAAATTTATTTCTACTGTTGATGAGCGCGATAAGAAACTGGATCTGCCAGTCTTAGAGGCTAGCCTAAAAATAGCGTTATTCAGCAATTCAAACGTCCGTGAGACATTTCTGGACTGGGCCGGAAACTCAGGCGCGACGTCCTTAGTCAGGCCGAAGAAGTCAGTGTCCAGTGACGCTATCAGTCTCTTATCTGGTATCGCAGCTCTCTGGTCCAGAGGAACAACATCTGGAAGGTATTGCCGGATGAAATCTACGGCCACGTTATGTTGTTCTAGAAGGGAAAAATCCAGCTATGCAGATTCCCTTTCACCATCCGACTAGACCAAATGTGAATCTCGGTCGTCCCTATCTGACATTGCAGGGGAGCGTACCGACCCAGCTTCCTCAGACAGTTCCTGATCTGAAAGAGTTTCCGAAGGTTGCTGGGATGCTGCGATGAGTTGAGCTATCTGTGATAGCAAGTCCGTCATGGAGGCCTGTGGAGCTGCGGTCATACGTTGTTTAGCCGCTGGAAGCTCCTGGGACGGTGCCTCTTGCATAATTCTTTTATGCGAACGTCCTGACTGGTAAGGCCTCGTGTCCTTGGCTACCAGATGGTGTGACCTGGACGACGTGGAATCCTTGGTCGACGACGCAGACTGGATATCTGAGGTCACGTAGCCATGGTGTGGTCATGTGTGCTGGCGTGTGGAAGTGGAAGCCAATAGACTAGCCACCCCCGGCTGTCTATGCGACGGAGTGTCCCGAGCAGGAGGAGTGGACGTATGCTCCGACGTATGCTCTGGCCCCAGATGTTGTTGTAAGAGAGAGGGGCCTCTCTCGCTCGCGGTCCGGGTAGACCTAAACGAGATATATACTGGACTGACTGGCTTCCTATGATCCTTCCTTTGATCCATCGTCGCCTGGTGTGCGTGATCCGAGATTATAGTGCTCACAACACCCTTTCTCCTCTCCTGGACCCCAACGGATGAACACGGCATCACATCACTCGCTCTACGAGTGATAACTTCGCCGGGCAAGCTACTAAGGATCTAGGCACTTGTCAAATTTCCTTGAGCACTTTTGCCGCTAGCTCTTCAGCTCTTCATTTGATTGTGACGATGACAGCACACTTCCTGAAGACATCACGGAAACATCACCCTGTTCTTGTTCCTCTGAAAAAGAGACTAAAAAACTAGAGTGACCCTGTTGCGAGAGGACCGGCGTGGACCTCTCACCACTAACAATATACCGTGACACACGTCTCCAACGTTTGTCATCCCAATTGGCACACATTGAGCAAGAATTAGTGCGAGTACAGTGACTACAGCAAATACAATGAGCATGAGAATCAGAGGAAGACTTCCTCGATTTACAATCTGAACAATATTCTTTCATATTTAAAAAATTGTGACATCGACGCCGTAGCTGCGAGGGGTGGTGTTAGAAACGCGTTGGTCACAAAATTCTAAGTTCATCAAGGGCCATAACGCCAAGAAAAATATTTGGAACAACACATGCATTGAACAGTGTCTAGACATCAATAAGATACACTTACATGCCAAATATAAAGTCATTCCATCAAGTATTTCAAAAGTTATTGAGTTTTAAAACTCGTTCGTCACAGACAGACCGACCGACCGACAGACAAACCGACAGACAAACCGACAGACAGACCAACATTGCCACTTATAGAGCTGCTCGTCGAAGCTGAAAATATGAAACAGCCGTAGTACTCGCACTAACCCTTGAAAATACAAATAATAATATAATCCATTACAAAAATTTCGAAAAATAATTCAAAAGAAAAAATTTTGACATGAGCCCAAGTTCCCAAAGGGAACGATGAGCCCAAATGGATCCAAAAAAAGCCTGAGTGTGGACAAAAATTTTAAAACATTTCTAAAAATTAATGTTACACTTACGGACAATATTAATGTATCTGGCTATATAATAAACCTTACAGAAGACAAGGAATCACTGACAGAAGTAACCGTTGTCAACGTAAACAAAAGTCAATAAAAACCAGAAACAAGACTCCAGGCACTAAAAAACATGGCCCGAAATCAGTAACCAATTTAAAGCACTATCCGATGTAAAACAGAATCTTCCAGAGAAGAAGCTGCAGTACATCGGATGGTAGATGCATGACCAAAATGCCTAAACACCCCTAGGGTGAGGACGTAATCATGGGGATAACAGAATAAACATTCTGTTTCCAAGCCAAAACTCCCAAGAAATTTCAGTAAAAAAATTACAAAAATTATGCCAAAAGCATGGGAGATTAGCAAGGGGTGTATCAAGGAAAGGGAGAGAGGCAACACTGAACAAACAATGGAGATTTCATAGCAAGAATGAAAACATCAGGTCCATGCCCCAAAATTAAGGAACATGAAATAATTTTACATAAAAATTATAAGTTACAGCCCTGAACACATCCTTCCACTGTTTCTTCCTCTCACCCTCTTATTTCATCCTTGGATGCACCATTTCCTTCATGATTTTGTGTCTGGCATCAATTTAACTGAGATTATAAGCACAGATATCAGTAGGATGTTACTGATTGAACGGCCAAACAAAGAATGAAGATTTTGTGCCAATTTCGGTACTTCCTTGACACTGCGCATGCACAGTGGACAAAAGTATGGAGGACCATATAGGACATTGATTTTTTTGATTTCTGATGCAAATTTGGGGGACTGGGGGAGGGGGGCAAAATTTGCATTTGGCCCTGAATTTTTAAGAGTTAGCACCAGCTAAGTCTGGGTCGTTGGTACAGCATAAAAATATGAGCATTTGCACATGACAGTGATGGATTAATATATTGAAGCAAGGTGAAGAGGCTGACATTTCTGATGATGTCAGTTTTGAAATGCTTGATTTCAATGACGGTATGTGGAGGGATAAAAATCATTATTGAGAGGAGGAGGGATTTGTTGCTGTGAAGATTTAAACGAAGCAGGATGCCATGTTTGTTGATAAAATAATCCAGCTATCTCACTCAGAACATGCAATTCTCAACTCACAGGTTTTTTTGTTTAACCCTTTACCTAACATGAAAAGCAGACGACACTCGCAAAAAAATTTCTTGAACAACTATTTTTTTTCATTTTTTGTCTCAAAAACATAGGTTATGACCCCTCATTGGAACGAGCTCGTCGAGCTCGTTCCAATGAGGGGTCATAACCTATGTTTTTGAGACAAAAAATGAAAAAAATAATGAAAAATAACTGACGATTTTTGAGAATAGCGCTGGCCGGTTTTGGCCGTTACGTTGGGTAAAGGGTTAATGACACTTTCATCAACCACTGTGTAAGACACTTTTATTACACATCCATTAAACTTTAAAACCCTGTATTCAATGGAATCGCCGCTGACATAAATGTTTCTGTATCAGGGTTCATACAAAAATTTGCTCACAAAGTTCAAGGGTTTTTCAAGGGTTTTTCAAGGGCTTCTTTTTTTTTTTCAAGGGCTACATATACTATTCAGCTTGTTGTATGAGCTCTAAAAATCTAAGATTCATGTGACACGGATCTGACTTTGGAAGTCAGGAAGTACTGGTACCCAAAGTGTGATCTGTGTTACAGTAATCTTGGTAAAACGTTCCATACTTTTTTATGTTTCTTTTTAACTGAGTGACACGAGCGCAACAAACAAGTAACAGACGAGTACACATATATTTACAATGCCCAGGAAATAGCTTGGTATTCAAGGGTTTTTCAAAAGATTTCTGAAAGTTCAAGGGTTTCTCAAGGGCTAATTTCAAATTCCAGGGTTTTTCAAGAAAAAACTCATTTTCAAGGGTTTTTCAAGAGCTGTATGAACCCTGTGTATTCAACTGGTGATGTACATGCCAGAACTTTTTCCCAGCACCGTTTATACTAGTTCCTTTCCCATCGAGTCATTAGTTATGCTTCAAAAAGTTTCCAAATTTTGTTATACAGTTATCGATCATCTGTCGAGTGAAAATGAAAACATCCTAAGTAAAATAAAGTTGGTTCACAAAAAAATTAGTAAGCAAAAAACTAGAGGTACCGTGAGCAAACTCACAAAGTGATACCCCCCCCGCGCGTGAAATGTATAAGTTAGATTATCTCCCCTTGAAAATGTCAGAACGAAATTATATTGCTTCAAGCACATCTTCATATGGAGTTCTTCCATTGTGTAAAGTTTCATGAAAATTCTTCAAATGGTTTAGGAGGAGTTGCGCTTACAAGGATGGACAGACAGTATAAGTTAGATTATCTCCCCTTGGAAATGTCAGAACGGAATTATATTGCTTCATGCACATCTTCATATGGAGTTCTTCCATTGTGTAAAGTTTCATGAAAATTCTTCAAACGCTTTAGGAGGAGTTGCGCTTACAAGGATGGACAGATGGTATAAGTTAGATTATCTCCCCTTGGAAATGTCAGAATGGAATTATATTGCTTCATGCACATCTTCATATGGAGTTCTTCCATTGTGTAAAGTTTCATGAAAATTCTTCAAACGGTTTAGGAGGAGTTGCGCTTACAAGGATGCACAGACGGTATAAGTTAGATTATCTCCCCTTGGAAATGTCAGAACGGAATTATATTGCTTCATGCACATCTTCATATGGAGTTCTTCCATTGTGTAATGTTTCATGAAAATTCTTCAAACGGTTTAGGAGGAGTTGCGCTTACAAGGATGGTCAGACGGACAGATTATCTCCCCTTGGAAATGTCAGAACGGAATTATATTGCTTCATGCACATTCCCATATGGAGTTCTTCCATTGTATAAAGTTTCATGAAAAAAATTCTTCAAACGGTTTAGGAGGAGTTGCGCTTACGATGGATGGACAGATGGACAGATGGACAGATGGACTGACGGACAGACGAACAGACAGGGTGATTCCTATATATCCCCCCCAAACTTTGTTTGCGGGGGGTATAATTACATAATATTTAAAACTAGAGGCTCTACAGAGCCTGTAATCGCTCACCTGGAAATACATATAAAATGTGATTTTCCATAGGCTTTCCATGGTAACTATGAGCTGCAATAGTGGCCATGTTTGCAACATTACATCAAAATTACATGAGGATCATTGGTAGAAGATGTCCCAGTCCTCAATCACGTGAAGTTTCAGAACATTTGAGTCCATCAAACAGAATCATAGAATGTCTCTGGTAGCCATATTTTCAAGCCAAAGGGAACAAAAAGAGGATCATTTGTAGAGGGCCTCCTATAGACCATTCTTGCCAAGTTTTGGTTCACGTCAGCTCAATAGTTCCAGAGAGAAGATGAAAATGTGATTTCCTATAGTTTTTTTCTATAGTAACTATAAACCGCAATTGTGGCCATGTTTGCAATACGATCAACATTAAAATGAGGAATGTTGCTGGAGGGTGTCCCAGTTATCAAACATGCAAAGTTTCAAAACATTTGGCCCTGTGGTTTCAGAGGAGAAGAGTTTTCAAAATTGACCAATCAGAATCAAAGAATACTTCTGGCGGCCACGATTTTTCACCCATCAGGAATAAAATGAATAACAGTTGTAGAGAACCGTTCACATTGGCTCAGTACTTTCAGCGAAGATGATGAAAATGTGATTTTCTATAGGGTTTCTATAGTAACTATAAGCCACAAATGCAGCCATAATTGCAACCCGATGAAGATTAAAATTAGGATCATTGGTAGAGGGGGTTACATTCATCAGTCACACTAAGTTTTCAAACCATTTGGCCTTGTAGTTTCAAAGAAGATTTTCTTGAAAATGCACACATATTTATGAATTCTGTTTTCAACAAAAAAAATCAGTAAAAGAAGGTTAAATATATTTGAAAAATTACAACTTTTTTCAGACAGTATTCTCTTTTCAAAATAGCTTTGGACAGGTAAAAGGGTTACAGGAAACACATTACTCCAATTTTTGTCAAATCTTAAAAGATATACAATAATTACTGTCATCTAAGCTGACATGATTGCAAGAGAATGTCAGCAAAAACTTCTCCTGTTTCTCCAAACACCTGTCAACAATCAAGATTTTCTGAAAAGTAACATGAGTAATGAGCATATATCAGCATCCATGTACAGTTGCAATGGTTTACAGTTAAGTCAAAATAAGTTGTAGGATAATCCTATAAACTATTTATCTTTTTCTCTTCCTACACTGATAAGACCAGAAACTGACATCATTTTCTGGAAAGCTCTCACTGATTGTTTTCCAGAAAATGTCAGATTCTGATTTTGTCAGGGCAGGAGCAGCAGTTTACTTAGTTTATTGCAGTTATGCTACAGCTTATTTTGACTTGTACTGTCTACACAATATTTTGTTTTTTTTTTTTTTACAGTTCTCAGTCGAGAAAACTGGAACCAACCCTTACCAGATTATCGAAAAACAAGTATTTTTGCTGACAGTACCGATCATCATGCTAACAGGAGAGGCATTGGGTTTAGCATTAGAATATAGCCTCTGGTGGCTACATATGTCCATCCTCTCATAGACCATTCCTGCAAAGTTTGGCTCATGTTGGCTCAGTAGTTTCAAAGATGAAAATGTGATTTCCCATAGGGTTTCTATAGTAACTATAAGCCGCAATTGTGGCCATGTTTACAACCCGATCGACATTAAATGAGGATCGTTGGTAGAGAGGGTCCCAGTCATTACTTATGTAAAGTATCAAAACATTTGGCCTGGCAGTTTCAGAGGAGAAGATTTTTGAAAATCCACCTATAAGAATCAAAGAATGCCTCTGGCAGCCATGTTTTTCAACCCTCGGGAACAAAATGAGGATCGTTTTGTAGAGGACCTCTCATAGACCATCCCTGTCAGGTTTGGTTCACGTCGACTTAGTAGTTCCGGAAAAGAAGATGAAAATGTGATTTCCCATAGAGTTTCTATAGTAACTATAAGATGCAATTGTGGCCATGTTTGCAACCCGATCAACATCAAATGAGGATCGTTGGTAGAGGGTGTCCCAGTCATCATTTATGTGAAGTATCAAAACATTTCGCCTGGCAGTTTCAGAGGAGAAGATTTTTGAAAATCTACCAATCAGAATCAAAGAATGCCTCTGGCGGCCATGTTTTTCAACCCACAGGAACAAAATGAGGATCGTTGGTAGATGACCTCCCATAGACTATCCCTGCCAGATTTGTTTTCACGTCAACCCGGTTTTTCTAGAGAAGAAGAGGAAATATAGGGTTTCTACATTAACTATAAGCCGCAATTGCAGCCATGTTTGTGACCCAATCCACATTAAATGAGGATCGTTGGTAGAGGGCACCCCAGTCATCATTTATGTGAAGTTTCAAAACATTTGGCCTGGCAGTTTCAGATCGTTTGTAGAGGACCTCCCATAGACCATTCCTGCCAAGTTTGGTTCACACAGGCTCAGGGGTTTCAGAGAAGAAGATGAAAATGTGAAAAGTTTACGGATGCCGGACAACGTATGACGACGGACGCCAAGTGATGAGAAAAGCTCACATGGCCTTTTAGGCCAGGTGAGCTAAAAAAAACAATAATTTCCAACCACAACATTAACCCAGTCCCATAGCTGTCTCCTCGGCAGATCTGTTTATATCTAAATTGGTCAACTTTATTGCGGTAAATCTTTGGACATCTTGACATGCTTCAAACCTTTTTTGAAGACACATAAAAAAGAGAACATTTTTTTAAATATTCACATTTTTTTTTGTATGTGTCCTCTGATCTTCAAGCTGTGTGAAAGATTATGGGTTAATCTTTTAATCCACAACTGGTTGAGAGCTAGATTATTTTTGGTGGTCTGAATTTGTCCATCAAAATTTGTTTTATTACAAATTATTGGAGAGTGCCAACAGGCACTCTCCAATAGTTTGTAATAGAACAAATTTTATACACAAAATGTTATTTGCGTTTGACTGAATATGGAACACAAGGAAGGAAAATGTTGGTTTTTGCACTGGTACCCTCATTTTTTTGAAAGCCCTGATAGTGGTTCTAGCAGTCAACCAATTAAAGGACTGGAGATTTTTATCGACTTTCACTATGTTTTGACAGTTCAACCTCCTGAAGCTTATCAGTTGTTTCTAGGCAAGTCTTGGCTACCTGTGCATGCACCCAAGCCTTGCCTAGAAACAACTGCCAACTGCTAAGGTATTTGAAACTATAACTTGCAAGTTTACCTAAAAACTGCATGTTGGGTCTTGGTTCTAATGAAGAAGAAAACATGAAGCACACAACATCCTAAGGCTATGTAGTTGCTTCTAGGCACATCTTGGGTGCCTATACAGGCATCCAAGACTTACCAAGAAACAACTGCCAATGTATTTAGAATGCAAGTTGTAAGGTTACATAAAGACTGCATGTTGGGGCATCTGTTTTGTTGCAGAAAAAGATTATCTAAATTAGGCCTATAAGGGTTAAAATTAATATACAAATGTATTAAAAAAAAACAGGAAGCACATAACGTCCTGATATTGTGCAGATGTTTCTGGGCAAGTCATGGTTGACTATGTAGACAGCCAAGGCTTACCTAGAAACAACTGCAAAAGTACTTAGAATACAATTTGCAAGTTTATTTAAAAACTGCATGGGGAGCAGTGGGTCAATAGGTAGAGGTGCAGGTTACAAGCCGAGAGGTCCTCGGTTCGAATCCCACCTGCAGTAACCCCCATTGCCCACATGGAGGCATGGTGACGTAGTGTACTAAGGTGAACTGCACGTTGATGGTGCACCTGTCTTCAACCAATGCTAACCCTGTTTGTGTGGAGTTAGTATGTTGGGGAACTGACAGCTGATCACCATTGCTCGGTGGTTCAGCTTCCTCCACCCGTAAAACTGTTGTGGTCATGTGACCTTAAACACCAATAAATAAATAAACAAGCAAATTCAGTGAATTCATGTCTCCCACTGGGCAGCAGTTTCAAGGGGAATTAATGCATCCAGTGGAATATAGTTGAGTTGCAAGTGGAAGTTATTTAGAAAAGACAGAACAGACAGTACTTCAGACAGTGGTTATCAGATTTATTTTCAAGGATGCCACTGTTAAAGCAAGTAAAGTGATGTGGAATATAACTGTGAGAATCACTAAAAATTAAGACTGTATGATAAGACATATTACATTAAACTGTTGTGAAAAATGTGAACCAACCTGTAAAGCTTGTGATTGGAAGTTAATGAAACCTTGGAAGTGATGTCCAGATAATATGGTGGTCTGTATATGGTACTAGGAGAGTCTGACTTTGTAAAGTTGCAAAAGAAGTAATGATGAAGACATATTCTGGTCTCACAATGATAACAAAGATACACAAGAAGTTTCGTGAAGATCGGTTCATAAATACAGCTTTTAGTCCGAGTTGATGCATGGGCAGACGGACAGGCAGACGGACAGATTTTCGGTACAAAATTTCCCAAATTTGAACTTGACCTAGGTATTGATAAAGTAATCCATATATGAAATTTCATCGAAATCGGTTGATTTTAAGGAAAATTAGAGTCTGGAAATCGTCAGCCAATCAAATTGCAGCAACCTAATTAAATATGCACGGAAAAGGCCCATATTCAAAATTTGGACCCACAATTGAAGAAAGTGATCTACTACCCAAATTTCATCGATATCCGGTCACTGTAAGGAAAGTTAGAGTCTGGAAACAAAAAACACTGAAGAACAGAAGGATGGAAAGACGGAAGGACACCCCGAATTTAATATCTCCTGTTTTTTTCAAAAAGCGGGAGACAATAAATTAAAAACTGCATGTAGGTGAATCTCTTTTGTTGCACTAAAAAGTGATGAAAGTTGGAAGTTTGTCTCTAAGGGTTAAATCTATAAACCAAAAAGGAAGTACACAACATTCAGAGGCTGTTTAGTTGTTTCTAGGCAAGTCTTGACTGCCTATGTAGGCAGCCAAGACTTGTCTAGAAACAACAGCAAAGGTACCTGGAATATGACTTGCAAGTTTACATAAAGACTGCATGTTGCGGCATCTGTTTTGTCGCAGTAAAAGTTGATCAGTCAGAATTAGGCTCTTAGGGGTTAAAATAATAAAATCTAATAAAATCAAAACAGGAAGTACACAACAATAAAACAGATGGTGGCATTCTGGGATAAAGGATAACAAACATTACCTTGTGTGAGCATTCAACAAACACATCCTTTTTAAAGGCCAATGATATTTTTATGTGTGTTTTATGCCCAAACAATTTTTATTGGAATCTTATATTCTACATACTTAATTGAAGTGACAGGCATTTAACAGGGGTGAATCAATTGTTGGGAAGCAATCATCAATATAATAATTGTAACGTGAATCAGAGCAGTAGAGTTATGTTTAGTATTGATTAGGGGTAATATCCCTTAATTTGAGGATGACAGCATCTAATCCTACGCAAACTTACTTACAATTTTCAGGCCAAATATGCAATTTTCAGATTCATAATTCCATTCGACTTTTCTTTTTCAAATTAGTGTTTTTTTTATCCGTTTCCTTTGATTTGTGGTTTGAAAAAAAAATTGTGTAACAATTGTATTATAAAAGTTAATCTGTTTGTCATTTTTATCTTGGAGGCTCAATCAAGAATACTGTTGAATATGGACAAGATGCAATATTAACCTGATCCTACAGTCTAATCCTGACCGACACAAAGTCAGAAAAACACATCTGTAATTATAATATAAAATCAACCATGATTCATGTTTCAAATCTCAACAGATATTTTAACCCCTTGTCTGGTAGAAGAGAGTGCAGTGGTTACAACTGTAAGTTCCCCACTAGGGGTAACGGTGTGGTGCCCTTGAGCAAAGCACTAAATCCTGATTGGCCACGTAGGGATCATGGTGGTGGCACTGTGTATTAAAGCATACTGCATGTCAATGGTGCACTTGTCTTCAACCAATGCTAACCCTGCTTGTGTAGAGTTACTACGTTAGGGAGTTCGACAGATGTTTGCCACTGCTCGATGCTTCCCTCCAGGAACTCTGGCTTCTTCCGCCCACTAAAACTGTCTGACACGAGGTGACCCTGGCTGTCACATGTCTTTAAACTCAATAAAAACAAAACAAAAATGAAAGTGTCAATGACACTGTAACTTAACTTGTGTGTTGTGTTTGATGAAAAGGATAATGTTCAATGTTTATGAAAGGATTAGGATATAAGACAAGAATTGTGATAATTGGGAATATGTTCATTTCTGTTCCCTGTATGCTATGTTTATGATAAAAATAATATGAGGTGTACACTGTACTAAAGAGCTGAGGGGTGGGTTAATATGACCTCCTCACAGTTAATGTATGTGGCTCTCACAGTTAACGTATATCAACAAAAGTTACCAAGTTACAGTGAAATTATTCCAAAACGAGTGGTCCTATCAAGTTACATTAAAATCCCTTCATAAATATGGCCTGTAGACTGTGCTAAAGGTTTTTGGGCTTCGGGCCCCTGTAGCCGTCAGTTTCCCAATTGCATCCAAAGGGGACGGTCTCATCTAGACATTATATGAAGTCAACCTACCAAGTAACAATGAAATCCCTTAATAAATATGACCTGTAGACTGTGCTAAAGGTTTTTGGGCTCTGGCAGCCATAATGGTTGAATGATCGCAACCAATCGCTTCGGGCTCCTGTAGCCGTCAGTTTCCCAATTGCGTCCAAAGGGGACATTCTCATCTAGGCATCATCTGGAGTGATCCTACAAAGTTACAATGAAATCCCTTCATAAATATGACCTGTAGACTGTGCTCAAGGTTTTTGGGGTTCGGGCCCCTGAAGCCGTCACAGTTGACCAATCATGACCAAAAGGGGATGTCATCATCTAGGCATTATATGGAGTCAAACTTACGGGTTACAATGAAGTCCTTCCATAAATATGACCAATAGACTATGCCAAAGGTTTTGGGGTTTTCGGTTCGGGCAGCCATCAAGGCTGAATGATCGCGACCAAAAGGGGACGTTCTCATCTAAACATTATTTAGAGTCATCCTACCAAGGTACAATGAAATCCCTTCATAAATATCACCTGTAGACTGTGCTAAAGATTTTTGGGCTTTGGGCCCCTGTAGCCAACACAGTTGCCTAATGGTGTCCAAAAGGGGCTGTTCTGATCTAGACATTACATGAAGTCAACCTACCAAGTTACAATGAAATCCCTTCATAAATATGATCTGAAGACTGTGCTAAAGGTTTTCGGGCTTTGGGCTTGGGCAGCCATCCTGGTTGAATGATCGCAACCAAAAGGGGCCATTCTCATCTGGACATCATCTGGAGTGATCCTATGAAGTTGCAATGAAATCCCTTCATAAATATGACCTGTAGACTGTGCTCAAGATTTTCGGGCTTCAGGCACCTGTAGCCATCACAGCTAACCAACCATGACCAAAAGGTGATGTCATCATCCAGGCATTATATGGAGTCAACCTAACAAGTTACAATGAAATCCTTCCATAAATACGACCTACAGACATGCTAACGGTTTTTGGGCTCGGGCAGCCATCAAGGTTGAATGATCGTGACCAAAAGGGGACGTTCTCATCTGGACACTATTTGGAGTCATCCTACCAAGCTACAATGAAATCCCTTCATAATTATGACCTGTAGACTGTTCCAAAGGTTTTCGGGCTTTGGGCCCCTGAAGCCGTCACAGTTGCCCAATCGTGTCCAAAAGGGGACGTTCTCATCTGGACATTATATGAAGTCAACCTATCAAGTTACAATGAAATCCCTTCATAAATATGACCTGTACACTGTGCTAAAGGTTTTCGGGCTTCAGGCTCGGGCAGCCATCACGGTTGAATGATCGCAACCAAAGGGGACAATCTCATCAGGGCATCATCTGGAGTGATCCTGCAAAGTTACAATGAAATCCCTTCATAAATATGACCTGTAGCCTGTGCTCAAGGCTTTCGGGCTTCGGGCACCTGTAGCCATCACAGTTGATCAATCACGACCAAAAGGGGATGTCATCATCTAGGCATTATATGGAGTCAACCTAACAGGTTACAATGAAATCCTTCCATAAATATGACCTTTTGCCTATGCTAAAGGTTTTTGGGCTCGGGCACCCATCAAGGCTGCATGATCGGGATCAAAATGGGAGGTTCTCATCTAGACATTATTTGGAGTCATCCTACCAAGTTACAATGAAATCCCTTCATAAATTTGACCTCTAGACTGTGCTAAAGGTTTTCCGGGCTTCGGGCCTCTGTAGCCATCACAGTTGCCCAATCACGTCCAAAAGGGGACTTTCTCATCTAGACATTGTATGAAGTCAACCCACCAAGTTACAATGAAATTCCTCAATAAATGTGACCTGTAGACTGTGCTAAAGGTTTTGGGGTTTTGGGCTCGGGCAGTCGTCACGGTTGGCAGATCATGCCCAAAAGGGGAAATTCTCATCTAGACATTATAAGGAGTCATCCTACCAAGTTACAATGAAATCCCTCCACATTAAACATGACCTGCAGACTGTGCTAAAAGTTTTTTGAGTTTCGGGCTTGGGCAGCCATCACGGTTGATAGATCATGCCCAAAAGGGGATGTTCTCATCTAGGCATTATACAGAGGCATCCTACCAAGTTACAATAAAATCCCTTCATAAATACGACCTGTAGACTGTGCTAATGGTTTTCGGGTTTTGGGCTCGGGCAGCCATACTGGTTGCCCGATTGCGACCAAAAGGGGATGTTCTCATCTAGACATGACCCCAAACCTGCATATGAAATTTCATGACGATCAGACAAGAACTGCGGGGTGTAGCCCGTGCTAAAGGAAAATGTGAACAGACGTCACAGACTCACAGACTAACAGACGCACAGACTAACAGACTTCCGCATGCGTGATGGCAATAGCTTATCTTGACTATGTCAAGTTAAGCTAATTCGTAAAATGCTAGATAAATTTTGGTACATAAAATCTGTTCATATGGGTGTAATTTGTTACAATTTTATCGGAGAGTAACATAACTTTTGAATGATGTGCAAATAAGGTCTCCAGTTATATTTATTTATTTATTGGTGTTTAAGGTCACATATTTTTGCACAATGGCTAATCATGACCACAACATGATTAAAAAAACTCAAGACCAGGGGTGAGCATTAATAAACCATGTTGCCCATTTTAGAGAGGGTGTGCACAGTAACTGGGTCCTATTTTACCAGTAAAACAGAGCCTGTTTACCACAGTGAACAGGCACGGTTTCACTTCCCGGGGTTCCCATGGGGAAGGTCTCCAGTACTCGACCATTGAAACTTTGCATGTCTATTTTGAAACCAGGACTGCAAGCTGAATGAATTTGTTTTTTATCAGTGGAAGCCTGAACAATCCGAGCCACTACACAAATACTATGGGTCTAATTAGTCTAGGGCCCTGTAAATCACACATTTTTTATTCGAATTCAATCTCAAATCGAATCAAATATGGTATTCAAAATTGAATCAAACATCGAATCAAATTGAATTAGAGTTGGGGATGCTATAGACATGATTTGTTCCGAGTTTGATGGCTCAAGACCCGAATGATAAAATAATCCTCTAACATCAAGGCATGTCTTCGTCAAAGGAATGCCTTGATGATCTAGTTGGAATATTACCCTGTCAGGTTTATAGTCCACCATCGACATTGCTTCTATACTTTAAATATGCATTTAACCCTTTACCCAATGCAGACAATATCAAAATTTATCAATTTAAATATCGTCTTTCAATTTTTTTCAAAAAATTTCAACAAAACCATTTCATGTGACCCCTCATTAGAACAAGCTCAATGAGCTCGTTCCAAAGAGGGGTCACATGATATGGTTTTGTTGAAATTTTTCGAAAAATAATACTTTTTTCAGCTGCTGAATTACGTGGACGGATGCAGGCGATTTGTTGGGTAAAGGGTTATCAGTGGTCGGGACAAGTGATAGTGGAATTAGCATGGTTGGTGGCACAAGTTCAGATGTTATCTATGTCAATGTAGTAGAAGTTACATTCAGTCTTTTATTTCAATATTATTTATGTACAATTTCCATCAGAACTATACATTTTGTGAGACAATGTGGAGAACTGATACCAAGCAATATTCATGTGAAGAAGAATCAAGAGGAAACAAATTGAGCATGCAATTTTGAATCGAACCAAATACTGACTTATGATTGAAATCAAAGTGAATCTCGAAAGCTTTGCATAAGCCTAAATTAGGCAATTAAAAAAAAAAGTCTGTGTTCTCAGGCACTGCCTGTGTCATGAAATTTCCACTGCATCAAAACATTTTAATACCCAGTCAAAAAAAACCTGATCCAAAGTCGAGTTGTGACAGCACAAAAGTGGGTTTAATCATTATCAAATTATTGTCTGGACACCGATTGTTTACAATTTACTATATGAAGGGTCACTGTGACCTTGACCTTTGACCTAGAGATTCCATAATAATAGAGCTCTTTCTTGCACCAATGCCAGCCTACCTATGAAGTTTCATGAATGTGGGTGGAACCATTGTCAAATTATCATCTGGAAACCAATTGTTTACGATTTATTATGTTCAAGGTCACTGTGACCTTGATCTTTGACCTAGCGAGCCCAAAATAAATAAGTTTCTTCCACTCACCTAGGTCAACCCACCTATGAATTTTCATGAATGTGGGTCAAACCATTATCAAGTTACCATCCGGAAACCAATTGGTTACAATTTACTATGTTGAAGGTCACAGTGACCTTGACCTTTCACCTAGCAAGTTCAAAATACATAGGGTTCTTCCTCTCACTGATGCCATCCTACCTACGAAGGTTCATGAACGTGGGTCAAACCATTATCAAGTTACCACCCGGAAACCAATTGTTAGGATTAACTATATTCGGGGTTACACTGTGACCTTGACCTTTGACCTAGTGAGTCCAAAATAAATAGGGTTCTTCCTCTCAAGAAGGCCAACCTTCTTACGAAGTTTCACGAATTTGGGCTGAACCACAGTCAAGTTACCATCCAGAAACAATTCTTTATGATTTACTATGTTCAAGGTCAATGCGACCTTGACCTTTCACCTAGCAAGTCCAAAATAAATAGGGTTCTTCCTCTCTCCGATGCCAACCTACCTATGAAGTTTCTCATGAATGTGGGTCAAACCATTATCATGTTATCATCCGGAAACCAATTGTTTATGGATTTACTATGTTGAAGGTCACTGTGACCTTGACCTTTCATCTAGCGAGTCCAAAATACATAGGGTTCTTTCTCTCATTGATGCCAACCTATCTATGAAGTTTCATGAACGTGGGTCGACCATTATCAAGTTATCATCCAGAAACCAATTGTTTATGGATTTACTATGTTGAAGGTCACTGTGACCTTGACCTTTCACCTAGCGAGTCCAAAATAAATAGGGTTCTTCCTCTCATGAAGGCCAACCTACATATGAAGTTTCATGAATGTGGATTCAACCATAGTCAAGTTATCATCCGGAAACCAATTGTTTATGATTTAGTATGTTCAAGGTCACTGTGACCTTCAACATAATAAATCCATAAACAATTGGTTTCCGGATGATAACTTGATAATGGTTTGACCCACATTCATGAGAAACTTCATAGGTAGGTTGCATTGGAGAGAGGAAGAACCCTATTTATTTTGGACTTGCTAATTGTTTTGATTTACTATGTTCAGGGTCACTGTGATCTTTACCTTTGATCAAGCGAGTCCAAAATAAATAGGGCTCTTCCTCTCATGAAGGCCAACCTACATATTAAGTTTTATGAATGTGGATTCAACCATAGTCAAGTTATCATCCGGAAACCAACTGTTTATGATTTGGTATGTTCAAGGTCACTGTGACCTTCACCACTGACCTAGTGAATCCAAAATAAATAGGGTTCTTCCTCTCACCGAGTCCAACCTATCTATGAAGTTTCATGAATGTGGGTCAAACCATTATCAAGTTTTCTTCCAGAAACCAATTGTTTATGATTTAGTATGTTCAAGGTCACTGTGACCTTCACCACTGACCTAGTGAGTCCAAAATAAATAGGGTCCTTCCTCTCACTGAGTCTAACCTACCTATGAAGTTTAATGAATGTGGGTCGAACCATTATCAAGTTATCTTCTGGAAAAACCAATTGTTTACGCCCGCCCGCACGCCCACCTGCCCTCCATTCATCAAACTATAAGTCGAGTTTGACTTCGTCACAACTCGACTAAAAATTCTGACCGGTCCAAAAAAAATTTCCCCAGTCAGTATTTTCGGGTCAGAATTTGGGCACCGGTACACATTTCTCTGTAGTATTTCAACTTCCTGTTCGCATTTTCCTCCGTATTTTCATGCTTCAAATTTCTGACTGTTATATAAATGTCTTCTATGTTGGTACATATAACAACTTTTGAGGAAAATGCGGCTATTATTTTATCAAATTAGTGCCGGACTGAACATAATCCTGCAATAGAGCATCTTTGGCATGTCGTTAACAGCCAAGTTGATAGAAGTATTTCGAAGTATATGCGACAAGATAACACCAGTTCGGAGTTTGTAAAAGATTTCTTCCCAAAATGTGAATTTATTTTTTTAGGGTATCTTTTTCAGATTTCAGAATAAAAAATATAAATACAAGAGGCCCCAGGCAGCTTTTGGCGCTCACCGAATGTTCCATACTGTTAAGACACAAATTTTATCAAAAGCTATTCTTAAGGTTCTACAGAGTAAATCTATACTCTCTGCGGAGCTAAAACATCAACAGGACTGAATGGGACAATGCTGCTGATCAAATATCAAAAGATTCGGCATGATGGTTGTGAAGAAAATTTTTAAAGAATTCTCAATGAATTGCACAAAGTAAACATTCACGCTCCCATAGGGAGCCCCAATATTGATCAAAAGACTTAATTTGAACGACGACGCACCACAGAAGGCAAGTGATAAGTTGAGCTCCATTTGGTGAGCTAAAAATTCCTCATGTTGAGTTATAATTCACGCTCCCACAGGGAGCCCAAATATGGACCCAGGGACTTGGCTTTCACAAACTTGAATCTCACCCCCCTAAGGATGCTACACACCACATATCAAAACATTCTGACTGCTGGATCTGAAGAAGAAGATTTTTAAAGAAAATTCCTCATTTTGAACTAAGTTATCATTCGGGCTCCCACAGTGAGCCCAAATATGGACCTAGGAACATGGCTTGAACAAACTTGAATCCCCCCCCCCCCCCCCCCCCCCCCCAAGGATGCTGCACACCAAATATCAAAACATTCTGACTGCTGGATCTTTAGAAGATTTTTAAAGAAAATTCCTCATTTTGAACTAAGTTATCATTTGGGCTCCCGCAGTGAGCCCAAATATGGATCTATGGACATGGCTTCAACAAACTTGAATCTCACCCCCCCCTAAGGATGCCGCATACCAAATATCAAAACATTCTGACTGCTGGATCTGAAGAAGAAGATTTTTAAAGAAAATTCCTCATTTTGAACTAAGTTATAATTCGGGCTACCACAGTGAGCCCAAAAATGAACCCAGGGACTTGGCTTGAACAAACTTGAATCTCACCCCCCTAAGCATGCTGCATACCCAATATCAAAAAATTCTGCCTGCTGGATCGTGAGAAGAAGATTTTTTTAAAAAATTTGCTTGAAATGCACTAAGTTCAAATTGGGCTGCTATACTGAGCCCAAATATGAACCCAGGGGGCCGATTTGAACAAACTTGAATCAGATCCACCCCACAATGTAGAATACCAAATATCATAAGATTCTGCCTGCTGGATCTGGAGAAAAAGATTTTTTAAGAAATTTGCCTGAAATGCACTAAGTTCAAATTCGAGCTTTTATAGTGAGCCCAAATATAAATCCAGGGGGCCGATTTGAACAAACTTAAATCAGATCCACCCCACAATGTTGCATACCAAATATCAAAAGATTCTGCCTGCTGGATCTTGAGAAGAAGATTTTTTAAGAAATTTGCCTGAAATGCACTAAGTTCGATTTCGGGCTTCTATACTGAGCCCAAATATGAATCCAGGTGGCCGATTTGAACAAACTTGAATCAGATCCACCCCACAATGTTGCATACCAAATATGAAAAGATTCTGCCTGCTGGATCTGGAGAAGAAGATTTTTTAAGAAATTTGCCTGAAATGCACTAAGTTCGAATTCAGGCTTCTATACTGAGCCCAAATGTGAATCCAGAGAGCCGATTTGAACAAACTTGAATCAGATCCACCCCACAATGTTGCATACCAAATATCAAAAGATTCTGCCTGCTGGATCTGGAGAAGAAGATTTTTTAAGAAATTTGCCTGAAATGCACTAAGTTCGAATTTGGGCTTCTACAGTGAGCCCAAATATGAATCCAGGGGGCCGGGCCGATTTGAACAAACTTGAATCAGACACATACCAAGAAGCTGCATACCAAGTATCAAAAGATTCTGCCACCTGGTTCTGGAGAAGAAGATTTTTTAATAATTTTTCTATAATTCATACAATGCTATCCGAGTTATGCCCCATACAGAGCCCCCAAGGGACGTGGCCATTGCATTTGAACAAACCTGAATTAACATATAGTAATGAACATCCACATGAAGTTTCGTGAAAATCGGACCAGTGGTTTCAGAGGAGAAGTCGTTTGAAAAATGTTCACGACGGACGACGAAGTGATAAGTTGAGCTCCCTTCGGTGAGCTAAAAAAGCCTTCCGCCCTCATCAAAAATTTGAGGCACAACTGCCTGAGAACATAGATATTTTTTTTAATGGCCTTAGTCATAAAATATGTTTGCTCCAGGACTTGTGTATATCCAGGTTCCACAAAAATATACCGTGTCAAAAATGAAAGTATAATAGAAACAAATGTGAAAAAAATAGCATAAAGGAGGAAATATAATAGTTCTAATGTTGCATGTTTGTGGACACCAAGTCATGCAAAAAGTTTAATGACACGTTGTTGTTGTTCAACCAACCGTATACCGTTTGCTACGGATTTCAAAATAACTACCTGAGAATGTCAAATTGAATGGGTGACCGATGATTTTCCTTGTGTTATGTTGTGCTAGAGAGCCTCGGTTATTGAAAAAACACGCTAGTTTGGGGATCAATTGGACTGTCAGGTACTACTTCATGATCTTCAGACATTAGGCAATTTACGTAATGCTCTAAGGCAGGAGTGGAACGCAATACCACAGGGTGACCACAGGGTGACATCCAGAGATTTATCAGGTGCATGCCCCATCGATATCTTGCCATCCAAGAGGCAAACGGTGGACATACATGCTATTGACTGCATGTGTGAATTTTTCATTTCATGTCTGAATTGCTTATTTGTGTTATTTCATGTCTGTCACTTGTACCGCATCCAGGTGCATCAAATAAGCTTTGACCCAAGTGGATGTACTGTTAACTTGTTGTTACATGGCAAAAAATATTTTAAATTCTATTACTTTTTCAAAATCTTACCTTCATTTTATAATTTTCAAAGACTTTGCTAGGTCTGGAAACATAATTTGAAATCCCATGACTTTCCAGAATTCCATGACCAGTGCACATTAGACCTCTCCAGAATGAATGAATTGTCAATTCAGGCAAAAACAAGAGATTGTCACTTGGAGGTGATGGCCTTGATCTGTTACCTTGACCTCCATCAAACAAACAAAAATTTTGTGTGCGACACATCATCTCCCCATAATGTATGCACCTCAGAGTTATGGAGTGGACACGAAAATCTTCCTGACAGACAGACAGACGGACAGAAATGACAAACAGTATATGCCCCCAATAAATTTTTTTCGGGACCATAAAAATAGAGATATTTCGGATATTACCACACAACATAATCTGGCTTGTCCTCTACTTACTTTGACATGTCTTTAGACAGAATCCTAAATACTGAATCTATACAATATAATGACCATATAGGCCCGTAGCAAAAGGCAGTCATACTGTTCACGTCAACACCCTTTTCCTGCATGTGTAACAAACATTCACACAAATGACCTGCATTTTCCGTCAACACCAACTGGTGCAAACGGGGCGCGGTGGCTCAGTAGCGGAAGTGCAGGCTGCCAGCCATGAGGTCCTTGGTTCGAATCCCACCTGCGGCAACTGTGTTGTGTCCATGGGCAAGAAACTTCACCTCCATTTCCCCCATTGCCCATGTGGGGGCACGGTGGCATTGTGTACTAAGGTGTACTGCACATCGATGGTGCACTTGTCTTCAACCAATGCTAACCAGGGTTGTGTGGAGTTGGTATGTTGAGGAGCTGACAGTTGCTCGAAGTTGCTCAGTGGTTCTCTCCTTGTACTCTGGCTTCCTCCACCCGTAAAACTGTCACGGTCATTAGTCATTGTGCAGAAATATGTGACCTTAAGAATCAATAAATAAATAAATCTTGGTGCAAAGCTAATCCTGTTAACATGTATCCAAGGCTTGGATGCTCATTAACCCCTACCACTCTGATAGTACAACAGAAATTTCTATAATCACTCTGTTTTTCTCTTGTTCAACTATGAACTGAACCAATTATATCTTGTTTGTCTGTCAAACAATGTATATTTGGTTAAATATCAAGCTGCATTATGGGAGATATATGCTGCTGACAACTTACCCATTTTGTCATCAGTGAGCAGAGGGTTAACTTTTTACCTAACACACACAATATCAAAATTTATTAGTTTAATTATTTTTTGTCAAATCGTTCAAAAAATTTCAATAAAACCATTATCATGTGACCACTCGATATGGTTTTGTTGAAATTTATTTTTTCAACTGCTCAATTTGTATATTATGTGGGTAGATTTATTAGGTAAAGGGTTTACAAGATCTTCACCATGATAACTAGCAACAGCTCCATAAAACCAATCACATTGAATAGCTTAGAATAATGCAATCTCCATTGATGATATTCAAATATTTGGTATTAACACATGTTGATATCCCAGTCGAATATGATCAGGAAATCTTGGATTTAGCTCAGAATGCACAGTTTCTCATCCTTTATTTTTTTACCTTTTGAGGGCTGGATTATTTTTGGTGGTATAAATTTGTTATTCAAAATTTGTTTTATCACAGGCACTCTCCAATAATTTGTAATAAAACAAATTTATATAAACAAAATATTATTTGCGTTTGACTGAATATGAAACTTGAGCAAGGAAAATGTTGACTTTTGCTCTGTTACCCTAATTTTTTTGAAAGCCCTGATAGTGGCTTCTAGCATGCAACCAGTTAAAGTTCCACATCGGCGAGAGAGGATAATTACACAGCAAGGATGCAGCCTTCTGCATCACTCGGTAGATGATATTGGTTGTGAATGGTCCTCTGAAAAGCTGACTGTGGGCTTACGATACAAGGATAAACCTAACCAACCTTGAGTTTCCTTCTTGCATTGAACTTTTTTAACTCTTCCACAGCATCTGTGAGGTGACTCCTGGGTATTCTATTTTTCTCCTGAAAAAATAACATAATCATAACAAGAGGGATGTTACATCCCAACGCTCACCTACATTCACGCTTGATAATGTCGTTCCAATATAACATGCCTAATATTTAGTTAATATAAATCATTAACTAGGCATCAAATGATTAATGTGGTTTATGTGATGGCTTTGTAAAGTCTATATTTCTGCATTTATTATATATCAATTCAACATAGAATCATTGGATATAAAAGCATTTTTTTCTTTTAGAAATGTTTATGATTAAGAATATGAATCGTGAGGCCAGATATTAAATCATAAATAAGAATTAGGAAAGGCTTTCATAAATCACTGAAATTGTAATTGAAGTACATTCATTGGTTAAAGAGGAGTTGCGGAAAAACATTCGTTCAAGAAAGTGACTATAAGTCCCAACAAAAATACATCATATCAAC
Source organism: Pictodentalium vernedei (assembly GCA_031216915.1). Taxonomy (NCBI): domain Eukaryota; kingdom Metazoa; phylum Mollusca; class Scaphopoda; order Dentaliida; family Dentaliidae; genus Pictodentalium; species Pictodentalium vernedei. The sequence goes on along the minus strand of CM062290.1, from coordinate 88,183,935 downwards.
AACTAAAATAAGCCTTAATGTTACTAGTAACAAGTATGAGAAAGTATTAAATAAAAAAAAAAAGTTGAAAAAATTTTTTTTTAAAGAAAGTGAATATAAGTCCCAAAAATCCCCCTCAAATTCCTCAAATATGCATGTAATAAGGGCGCAACGTTACCGCAATGTAGTTCAGTAAACCATGTGTACAATATCAATTGCCTGGAAAGACACATAGAAACAGAACTCACCTTAACACCTCACCTTAACACAAACTTTTAGAACTTAAAATTGAGTAAGTCAGACAAAAACGTGAACATTGTGACTGAAAAAAAGAAAAGAAATCAGTTAAATTTCTGCATACAGTAGGGTTAATACCTACAGTTGTTATTGAAATGAGAAAATAAACAGTAATGAGAAGTGAAGGCACCACAATCTGCACAAAAGCTGACTTTAACGCAAATTCTTACAACACCTAAACGCTAATTCTTACAACAAGTTTTGGCAGAAAATCAGCCTCAAATTCCTCAAATATGCATGTAATGAGGGTTAAATATTACTGCAATGAAGTTCAGTAACCCAAGCGTAGAATATTAATCGCCTGGAAAGACACATAGAAACACAACCCACCTAAACACAAAGTTTACAAAGTTTTACAACTTAAAATTTACTAAGTCCGAGAAAAACATGAAAATTTTGACTGAAAAAAATAAAATTTCCGTTAAATTTCTGCATACAGTAGGGTTAATACCTACAGTTGTTATTGAAATATGAAAATCAACAGTAATGAGAAGTTAAAGCAGCACAATCTGCACAACAGCTGACTTTAACGCAAATTCTTACAACACCTAAACGCAAATTCTTACAAGTTTTGGCAGAAAATTTTAGGTGAAATTTGGAAAAAAGTCATAGTATCAGGGTTAAATACTGTTCTGATAGTCCCTTACAACCTACAAATGCAATATCAAAGGCCTGAGCCCACTGATGTTTGAGAACTCACCTTAACACCTCACCTTAACACAAACTTTTAGAACTTAAAATTTACTAAGTCCGAGAAAGACATGAAAATTTTGAATGAAAAAAAAAGAAAATTTCCGTTAAATTTCTGCATACAATCGAGTTAATACCTACAGTTGTTATTGAAATATGAAAATCAACAGTAATGAGAAGTTAAAGCACCACAATCTGCACAAAAGCTGACTTTAACGCAAATTCTTACAACACCTGAATGCTAATTCTTACAAGTTTTGGCAGAAAATCAGCCTCAAATTCTTCAAATATGCATGTAATGAGGGTTAAATATTACTGCAATGGAGTTCAGTAACCCAAGTGTAGAATATTAATCACCTGGAAAGACACATAGAAACACAACTCACCTAAACACAAAGTTTACAAAGTTTTACAACTTAAAATTTACTAAGTCCAAGAAAAACATGAATATTTTGACTGAAAAAAAAAGAAAATTTCCGTTAAATTTCTGCATACAGTAGGGTTAATACCTACAGTTGTTATTGAAATATGAAAATCAACAGTAATGAGAAGTTAAAGCAGCACAATCTGCACAAAATCTGACTTTAACACAAATTCTTACAACACCTAAATGCAAATTCTTACAACAACTTTTGGCAGAAAATTTTAGGTGAAATTTGGAAAAATGTCGTAGTATCAGGGTTAAATACTGTTCTGATAGTCCCTTACAACCTACATATGCAATATCAAAGGCCTGAGCCCACTGATGTTTGAGAAATTAACCTTAAATCTTACAATATTGGACACGCCGGACCCCGACGCTGACGCCCGAGGTTATGACAATAGCTCACCACATCTTACAGATGTAGGTGAGCTAAAAATCAATAGTTAGTACAAATACCTCTGTACACACAAATCAGACAAAATGCAGGGCTTAAAATTTGTCCTAATTCACAAGAATCAGTTTTGATTCTCGCTTTTTTCAGTTTTTAACTGGTTGAGGGCTAGATTATTCTTGGTGGTCTGAATTTGCTGTTCAAAATTTTTATTTTTATTATTATTTTATCGGTTTATTACAAATTATTGCTATTATTAGTATTTTATTGTTTTATTACAAATTATACATACAGGCACTCACAATAAGTTGTAATAAACAAATTTATATAAAGAAAATATTATTTGCGTTTGACTGAATACAAAACAAATTTTTTTGAAAGTCCTGATAGTGGTTTTTAGCACTCAACCAGTTAACAATTATATTAAGCTGTTAATCGGAAACATATTCTCAGATCATTGAGTATATTAAGTATTATTTGAACAGAATTTGAAAGTAGCAAAATCCCCAGTGCAAACCCTGTGAAGTATATTTATTTATTTATTGGTGTTTAAGGTCATATACTTCTGCACAATGGCTAATCATGACCGTTATAGTTTTACGGGTCGAGGAAGCAAGAGGGCCCAGAGAGAACCACCAAGCAACGACGAGCAGCTGCCAGCTCCCCAACATCATAACTCTGCACTGCAGCACAGGCACAGACACAACGCGGGAGTCTGCTCAGACGGTCATCCATACAATGATTAACCGGGCTAGACATTGCTTAACTTTGCTTAACAATTTTACTGGTGGAGGAAGCCAGAGTACATGGAGAGAACCACCAAGCAATGGCGAGCAACTGTCAGCTCACCAACATACCAACTCCACACAAGCAGGGTTAGCATAGGTTGAAGACAGGTGCACCACCGACGTGCAGTACGCCTTAGTACACAATGCCACCGTACCCCCCACGTAGGCAATGGGGTTGAAGTGTCTTATCCAAAGACACAACATGGTTGCCGCAGGTAGGATTCGAACCGAGGACCCTCACTTGGCTTGCAGTTTGCAACTTTACCTACTGAGCCACAGCGCCCCCAATCTATAATAAGAAACAAATTAACATTTTGCAAGAATCAAAGTTTAGGCCACACAAAGTAGATGTTCTGTTTCTCAGGCCAAGTTTTGTAAAATTGCATGCGGGCGGGCAGTTTTTTATTTTATATTTTATTTTTGTAATTATTTCTTTACCATCAGAAGTTCATATTCTTGGTTTATTTTATGTTTTAGGCCTCATAATCTACAGAATAGTAAGGGTGGTGGTGTATTTTGTCCCTTGGGTGCAACAAGGCTTTACAATGCTAAAGCATTGCAAAGCCTTGTTGTACTCAAGGGACAAATTTAACAATTTTATTAACTTGGGTAAAATATCAGACATAAACCATTTAATTTTTATTTTTTCAAGTTTGCATTGGTCATAAAAAGAGAGCATGCGGCAGCCAAAAGGACCATGCGGGAGGGCCTGAGAAACAGATTTTTAATTTTATTAAGCCTTATTTTCATTGTTTTTGTTGCGGGAATCATTTGTGAGAATCGATTTTGATTTGCACAGGAATTTTAATACATTACCTTATGAATCGGTCACATCCACCTAATTTACAAATTAAGAAGTTGAAAAAAATATATATTAAACAAATTTCAACAAAATCATATTATGTGACCCCCTTTTTGGAATAAGCTCATTCCAATGAGGGGTCGCATAATAAGGTTCTGCAGAAAGGTTATGAAAATTTTTAAAAAACAATGAACAAAGTGATAAATTTTGATATCACACTCAATGGATAAAGGGTTAAGAACTGTCATTCCATCATCTCCCATAGAAAGCAACAGGGAAAAACAATCTCAGATAACAGCATATAGAATGAACTGAAAAGGTTTCAGACTAGTGTCAAGGGATGTAACTCTTTAACAAAACTGCATGCTTTACCTATTTATTTCCTGCAAATATATTCATCATAACATGGATGTAACCCTAGTTTGGAGATGTGACAACAAGGTTACTACATGCCATATCTCTTATAAACATGAATGTGGACAGTGATGTTATCACTTGATGCATGTCAACCAAATTTACTGTTAATGTACACAAAGTTCAGTGAAAATAAAATGAGAAGTCTACCAAGAGTTGTGATATGTTTTTAGACTAAGTGTTAACTGGTTGAGGGCTAGTTTATATTTGGTAGTCTGAATTTATTTATCAAAATTTGTTTTACTACACAGGTGATCTCTAATACTTTGTAATAAAACAGATGGGAGTGTGATGGCTCAGTGGCAGACTGTTTGACTTCTATGCTAGAGGTCCCGAGTTCGATCCCTGCCTGGAATGATCCGCATTGTGTCCTTGGGCAAGGCACTTTATCCCGGTTGCCTCCATGCAGGCATGATGACGGTGTGTACTAAGCTGTACTGCACATTGATGGTGCACATGTCTTTAACCAATGTAACCCTGCTTTAGCAGAGCTTGAACAGAGTTAGAATGTTGAGGAGATGACAGTTGCTTGTCGATCCTCAGTGGTTCTCTCCAGGTACTCTGGCTTCCTCCACCCATAAAACTGTCACGGTCACGATTAGCTATTGTGCATAAGTATGTGACCTCAAACATAAGCCAGAAAATAAGCAACCGTCATCTGCAAAATGAGGTTCCCAGAGGGTGAATTTAGTGAAGCTACCCTGCTGTGTGCAGGGTAGCATCACTAAATTTACCCTGTGTGAACCTCAATCTGAATCAGGGTCTCAAAACTAAATAGAAAGAGCTACCCAGAGGATAAATTGGCTCACTGTATGGGATAGCATCATCAAATTCACCCTCTGGGGACCTTATTCAGCAAAATGTGAGACTGCTTATTTTCAGGCCTGCTTAAACACCAAAACATAAAAAAATAAATAAATAAATAAATAAATAAATAAATAAATAAATAAAACGGACTTATAAAAACAAAAAGTTATTTGCATTTGACTGAATGTGGAACATAATCGAGAAAATTGTCGGCTTTTGTTCTGGTACCCTCATTTTTTGAATACCCTAGCACTCAACCACTTAAGGGCTATAACTCCTGACAAGAATGGTTGGTCCACAATCTGGTGCCTTCATGCACTTTTACCCATTCAACTGTTGATGAGTATAAGTTTAATCAAAAATCCACTGAGAAGTGTGTGAAATATGATTACATGGTTTTAGACTGAGCATCAAGAACAATAACTCTTGATAAAAGTGTAAGGCTGCAACCTGTTAACTTCACAAATATGTTATCATCAATCTATTACCATATTAAAAGTTGGGTCAATATCAACCTCCATGGGTGTAATGGGGGACTTCATTGTTTTTTTGTTTTTTTATTCCTTTACCTAACATGAAAAGCAGACGACACTTGCAAAATATCAAATGAGAATAGCAGGAAAAGACAATTGTCTTAGTGAGTGTCAAGGTTCATATTTATTGTTTATTTATTTATTGGTGTTTAACATCACATATTTCTGCACAATGGCTAATCATGACCGCAACATGGACATAAAGTCAGTCCATCATTTATACCCCACCCCACGCATACCACAGAAAACAGGCACTGCTTCACTTTCCAGGGAACCCACTAGGGTTTTGAACAATGTACATTTCCCATATTATAGCTTTTTACATTGGCATGGCAGAGATTCGAACCCACGCCAAGAGAGTTTCCTTAGGCACCAACCGCCTAGCGAAACTATACTGAACCATGCACACAGATCTCGATCTTGGGGTCTGTCAGTGGCCAAGTGGTGTGCGTGGTTCAGTATAGTTTCGCTAGGCAGTTGGTGCCAAAGAAAACTCTCTTGGCGTGGGTTCGAACCCCTGCCATGCCAATGTAAACAAAACCAGCGTCCTTTCTTAATTCTATGGCATCTGAGAAATTTGAAAAAGACAAGTGTCGCTGATTTCTTCTGAGGTGCAGTTCGTAGAATTAAGTACTTAGATGCAACTATCTGATGTATAGCTTTTTATTTTGACCTGATTTATTATACAGTGCACAAAGGTGGTTTTATTTCTCAGTCACATTGTACATAGTCACATTGTACATGGTTAGTGGAACAGGTTGGTGAATAATAGAAGTCCATTGTATTGTCAATCAATCATCAAACCTGCGCAATCATTCTCACTGTATTTCTGAATGGAAAGGATTCCATTTCTAACATTTATCTAACATTCATATAGATTTTCGTCCGAAAACTGCGAGAAACGGTATGTATCACATAATGTGTTGCAATGCTGTATCAGACAGATTCAACTTCCTGTAAACACCGCACTATCACATATATCATTATATGCACCGTTATTATGCATTAAAATATGAAATTGAAAATTGACCAATTCCAATCCAATTTAAACTGAAAAACAGGGGAAGCAGGCTTTACATAATGGGACTGTTAGATAAATGTATTATTATGACCAAATGCATGTCCTGTAATTTGTATCAGATTCTCAGTCACGTTTAGAATCGTATCACAACTCGTCTCTGATTGGAAGTCAATGTAATAAGAATTGGGTACTCAAAGTCGGGTGAAGTGTTAAGTTGTTTGAGTATCAGAGTAGCCACTGCATGGTGTTGACCACGCCTGGAAATAAGCAATCTGTAATTTGCAGAATGAGGTCCCCAGAGGGTGAATTTGCTGATGCTATTTCATATAGTGGGCTAGAATCCCCCAATATATCCTCTGGATTTTTCCTTGCTCTGCAGGGTAGCATCACCAAATTCACCCTCTGGGGACCTCATTCTGCAGATGACAGTCTGTTTATTTCATCAAGTTTCATGGATATTTATCCAGAGATGTAGAAAAAATATGGCGATGTGCTGTTATATATTATTATGCCGATAAGTATTTACGATGGACATATCGACAAATGGTTCAACAAACCCATGTTTGGACAGATGGATATCAAACACCATTTCCATAGTTCCCTGACAACTTCATTGGCAAAACATAAACAAGAGGCTCAAAAGAGCCTGTAATCGCTCATCTGGCAGAACAAAAGTTGAAATATGTGCTTCCCATGGGGTTTCTATGGTTTTTTCATCCAACAGGAACAAAATGAGGAACAGATGTAGAGAACCTCCCATAGACCATTCCTGCCCAGTTTGGTACACATCAGCTTAGTAGTTCCAGAGAAGATGAAAATGTGATTTCCCAGAGGTTTCTATGGTAACTATAAGCCGCAATTGCAGCCAAGCTTGCAACCCTATCAACATTAAATGAAGATCATTGGTTGAGGGTTCCCAGTCATCAATCATGTGAAGTTTCAAAACATTTGGCCTTGTAGTTTCAGAGAAGATTTTTGAAAATCCACCTATCAGAATCAAAGAACGCCTCTGGCAGCCATGTTTTTCATCCGACGGAAACAAAAGAGCCAGGTGAGCAAAAAATGACTGAATTATAACAAAGTGTGTTATAAGAACTATGACCATTAATATTACCTTAATCCATGGATGTGCTAATGCATCTTCTACTGTGATTCGTTTTTCTGGATCAAGTTCCAGCATTTTTGCTAATAATTCTTTGGCACCTGGTGATATGTTATCCCACAATCTTGGACGCATCTGTCAAAAATAATAAAACACTTTTCAAGATGCTGTAATTCTTCACAAACATCTATGTAAATCTGTGATGTATTTATTTACTAAGGTTTAATGACACTTTTAATAGCCAGGTTCACATCATGTTGGACACTTTTATTTATTTATTTATTTATTGGTGTTTATGATCACATACTTATGCACAATGGCTAATCGTGACCGTGACAGTTTTTACGGGTGGAGCAAGCCAGAGTACCCAGAGAGAACCACCGAGCATCGACGAGCAACTGTCAGCTCTTCAACATTCTAACTCTGTTTAAGCTCCGATCAAGCAGGGTTATAGCGGTTGAAGACATGAGTACCATCGACGTGCAGTACGCCTTAGTACACGGCGTCAACGTGCCCCCATGTAGGCAACCGGGATAAAGTGCCTTGCCCGATGGACACAATGCGGTTCTTCCCAGACGGGGATCAAACTCGGGACATCTAGCATAGAAGTCCAACAGTCTACCACTGAGCCACAGGCACCTTTATGGGTGGAGAAAGCCAGACTACACGGAAAGAACCACAATGCAGTAACAAAATAGCTGTTTTATTCTTACTAATCCCACAGATTAGCAGGGCTAGCTTTGGTTGAAGGAATTATACCATTGATGTAAATTATGTATTGATAAACTGTGCCACCATATGCCAACTTAGGCAGTGATAGACAAATCCATCAAGTAACACAGTGAAACCTATTTTTTGAGACCACAGTCATGAGAAACTGTCTTGAGAGACAGCTGTGACCTTGTACCATTTATTTATTTATTTATTTATTGGTGTTTAAGGTCACATACTTATGCATAATGGCTAATCGTGACCATGACAGTTTTTCGGGTGGAGGAAGCCGGAGTAGCTAAAGAGAACCACCGAGCATCGACAGGCAACTGTCAGCTCCTCAACATTCTAACTCTGTTCAAGCTCCGCTCAAGCAGGGTTACAGTGGTTGAAGACATGTGCACCATCGACGTGCAGACCGCCTTAGTACACTGCGTCATCGAGCTCCCATGTAGTGAACCGGGATAAAGTGCCTTGCCCAAGGACACAACCTTAAGCTTGTACCATTGATTGTTTTACTCTATAATGGACCTGTCATGAGAGACTACCTGTTTTGAGAGACCACTTTTTCCTGGCGAAATGGGTGGTCTCTCAAGACAGGTTGTACTGGATGAGTAATAAATGTCTAGCAATCTTTCTTCACTGGTGATGGTGAACAGAATTAGAAATATTGTCTTGGAAATACTCTACTTCAAGTAGTCTAATACTGTATCAGGCATGTCAAAGTACCGCCGGACCAACATAACCGGTACCGCAGAAACCGGTACTGGGACAAATCAACAATTGGATGACATGTCGCAATCAGATGACAGACATTCACATTCCAACCACGCCAGTCCCCAAGATCGCAAGACAAACCTGGCATCATCCAATTATTCTGCGGTGACATCAAAGTAATCATAAAGCACGAAGATCGTGCTTTATGATTACTTTGATGTCACCACAGAATAATTTCTTTGAAGTAGCCGATGTGTCTTTGATGTGACGTATGAAAAGTCAAAATTGTTGGCCTTATCGAGTTGCAGTGCAGACAGAACATGCACCTGTAGAGTGTTTTGATATGATCATTCACAAATAAGTTAAAAGTATGTCGTACAAGTGTACCATACAGCCTGTTTACCCTCGTTCAGTTATGAATTTCCCCATAAAATAATGTTCGGCAAAACAAAAGCTTCAGTAACGGTACCGGTTGGAGCATGAGGGAACCTGCAGTGCCGGTACAGGTAGCGGTTGACATGCCTGTACTGTACTGTAATTTAGTGCTGCCAGTGTTCCGATACACCAAGTATATTCATTAATAAATGTAATACTATTGGTAATATAATGGAGCCCTGTTAACTGAATAGCCACTTTGCCAATATAAAATATTCAATTAACAGGATTATTCAATTACCAGGGATTGTGTCACTTTCCTGTATTCTGCAGATAAACTTAGCATTTATTCTATTATATCTTGTTTGACAGAGCTCCATGAGCTCTGTCAAACAAGATATAATAGATTAAATGCCTGTACTGAATGTACTGAGCCCAATTAGGCCATAAATAAAGGAAAACTGGGAAGAGTCAGGGCAATTTCTTGACAGGTTACAAGATTTTTTATTCAATTAACAGGATTTTACTCTATAACCTATATTCCATTAACAGGTCAAATTTGTACTGGAGGTATGGTAAATGGTTTTGTGTTGAGAAATTATATTCAATTAACAGGGTTATTCAATTAAGAGATATTCAGTTAAGTGGGATCTACTGTACTGGTGAATTTTCATTCAATGGGTATATCAAAACGTGTTATTATCACAATATTTTTGGCATCAACTAATGTTGTCAACAGTGAGTCTTCAATCATTCTTCAGGTTTTACTGTCATTCATCAAATTGCCAATTACAAACTGAAAAATGCCCACGACATCTTTCATTTTAACAGTAAGTAGTTGTTTCAGTTTGACAAAACAGCGGCTCACATGACGTCATGAGTTCATTCCAGATAACCAAAGCTTTGAGAGATTTTGAATAATGCCTTGTTCTAACATCGGTGAAATATATGTCAGGCATATTAACTCTTTCAACACGGGAGGCCGCTTTTCCGGTCCAGGAACACGATACGTCATAATTGTATTAAGTAGAATGGCTACTAAGTGAACGTGTGTGATAGAACAATTAATATTTTCAACGTGCAGCCTGAAGGCTGCACGTTGAAAATATTAATTGCTCTCCCCCAAATAAAGGATATGGACTCTTCCATTTCTACCATTTAACTGGCTTGGAAGATACCACCAGTGTTGACAGGGTTAAAGGAGCTAATCACAACTGAATAGGTCAACAAGTCCAAATTTTCTGTGACTTTAAATGGAATGCTACAATTTAATACTATTAAACCTTTACCTAACATGAAAAGCAGATGACACTTGCAAACAAAATTCTTGAAAACCTAACTTTATTTTCATATTTTGCGTCAAAAAGATAGGCTATGATCTCTCATTTGAACGAGCTCAATGAGCTTGTTCCAATGAGGAGTCTTATGCTATATTTCTGAAACAAAAAATGAGATAATAATGTGAATAGCTCTGGCTGGTTTTGGTCGTTATGTTGGGTAAAAAGTCAACTGAACTGATTTCTTCACAATTGTCTCTGAAATTGTGCTTTAGAAAGTTTTATTATGGTTATGGGCAGCTAGGGCCCTGAATTTTCCTACAGACTTTCGTCAGGTGTTTGATCACCATTTTACGGTGGCCAGATGTTTGATTGTCAATCAAGTTAACTCAAAACGTCACTGACACACTCAGGGCATCGGGAATAATAATACATAGAGAGTAATCACTTGACTGGACTGGTACCGTGAAATAATTCATAAGAGGTGAGGGACGTTGTACAAACACGAGTGCACTAAATACGCATGAGTGTTTTACAATATAGTCCCTCACCTCTAATGAATTATTTCACGTAACCAGCCCAGTCAAGCAATTACTCTGTTTATTACTTTTCATTATTAACGATAATTATATTATTTAACCCTTTACCTAACGTAACGGCCAAAACCGGCCAAAACCGGCCAACGCTATTCTCAATAAAAGTGTCAATGACACTGTAGCTTAACTTGTCTGTGTGTTGTGTTTGATGAAAAGGATAATGTTCAATGTTTATGAAAGGATAATGAAATAAGACAAGAATTGTGATAATTGGGAATATGTTCATTTCTGTTCCCTGTATGCTATGTTTTTAATAAAAATAATATGAGGTGTACATTGTACTAAAGAGCTGAGGGGTGGGTTAATATGACCTCACAGTTAATGTATGTGGCCATCACAGTTAACGTATGTCAACGAAAGTTACCAAGTTAGTGAAATTATTCCAAAACGAGTCATCCTATCAAGTTACATTAAAATCCCTTCATAAATATGGCCTGTAGACTGTGCTAAAGGTTTTATGGCTTCAGGCCTGTGTAGCCGTGACAGTTGACCGATTGCAACTAAAAGGGGACAGCCTCATCTCGACATTATACTGAGTCATTCTAATAAGTTACAATGAAATCCCTTGACAAATACGACCTGTAGTCTTTACTAAAGTTTTTCAGGTTTTTGGCTCGGGAAGCCATCATGGTTGAATGATCGTGATCAAAAGGGGACATTCTTATCTGGGCATCATCTGGAGTGATCCTACAAAGTTACAATGAAATCCCTTCATATATATGACATGTACACTGTGCTCAAGGTTTTCGGGCTTCGGGAGAATGAAGCCATCACAGTTGACGAATCATGACCAAAAGGGGACGTCATCATCTGGGCATTATATGGAGTCAACCTAACAAGTTACAATGAAATCCTTCCATAAATATGACCTGTAGACTATGCTAAAGTTTTTTGGGTTTTGGGCTCGGGCAGCCATCAAGGGTGAATGATCATGACCAAAAGAGGATGTTCTCATCTAGACATTATTTGGAGTCATCCTACCAAGTAACAATGAAATCCCTTCATAAATATGACCTGTAAACTGTGCTAAAGGTTTTTGGGCTTCGGGTCCCTGTAGCCGTCACAGTTGCCCAATTGCGCCCAAAAGGGGACATTCTCATCTGGGCATCATCTGGAGTGATCCTACGAAGTTACAACAAAATCCCTTCATAAATATAACCTGTAGACTGTGCTCAAGGTTTTCAGGCTTCGAGCACCTATAGCCGTCACATTTGACCAATCTCGACCAAAAGGGGAAGTCATCATCTAGGCTTTATATGGAGTCAACCTAACAAGTTACACTAAAATCCTTCCATAAATACGACCTATAGACTATGCTAAAGGTTTTTGGGCTTGGGTAGCCATCAAGACTGAATGATCATGACCAAAAGGGGACGTTCTCATCTAGTCATTATTTGGAGTCATCCTACCAAGTTACACTGAAATCCCTTCATAAATATGACCTGTAGACTGTGCTAAAGGTTTTCAGGCCTTGGGCCCCTGTAGCCGTCACAGTTGCCCAATCACGTCCAAAAGGGGACGTTCTCATCTAGACATTATATGAAGTCAACCTACCAGTTTACAATGAAATCCCTTCATAAATATAACCTGTAGACTGTGCTAAAGGTTTTCGGGCTTTGGGCTCGGGCAGCCATCATGGTTGAATGATCACCACCAAAAGGGGACATTCTCATCTGGGCATCATCTGGAGTGATCCTATGAAGTTCCAATGATATCCCTTCATAAATATGACCTGTAGACTGTGCTCAAGGTTTTCAGGCTTCGGGCCCCTGTAGCGGTCACAGTGGACCAATCATGACCAAAAGGGGATGTCATCATCTAGGCATTATATGGAGTCAACCTAACAAGTTACAATGAAATTCTTTCAAAAATACGACCTGCAGACTGTGTTAAAGGTTTTTGGGCTTCGGGCTCGGGCAGCCATCATGGTTGAATGATCGCAACCAAAAGGAGACATTCTCATCTGGGCATCATCTGGAGTGATCATAGGAAGTTATAATGAAATCCCTTCATAAATATGACCTGTAGACTGTGCTCAAGGTTTTCGGGCTCCGGGCACCTGTAGCCATCACAGTTGACCAATCACGACCAAAAGGGGATGTCATCATCTAGGCATTATATGGAGTCAGCCTAACAAGTTACAATGAAATCCTTCCATAAATACGACATATAGACTATGTTAAAGGTTTTTGGGCTAGGGCAGCCATCAAGGCTGAATGATCGCGACCAAAAGGGGAATTTCTCATCTACACATTATTTGGAGTCATCCTACCCAATTTACAATGAAATCCCTTCATAAATATGACATGTAGACTGTGCTAAAGGTTTTCGGGCTTCGGGCCCCAGTAGCCATCACAGTTGCCCAATCACGTTCAAAAGGGGACGTTCTCATCTAGACATTATATGAAGTCAACCTACCAAGTTACAATGAAATCCCTCCATATAGACTGTGTTAAAGGTTTTCGGGTTTTGGGCTCGGGCAGTCGTCATGGTTGACAGATCGCGACCAAATGGGGAAGTTCTCATCTAGACATCATATGGAGCCATCCTATCAAGTTACAATGAAATTTCTCCATATTAAATATGACCTGCAGATTGTGCTAAAAGTTTTTGAATTTCGGGCATGGGCAGCCATCACAGTTGACAGATCATGACCAAAAGGGGGCGTTCTCATCTATGCATTATAAGGAGGAATCCTACCAAGTTACAATGAAATCCCTTCAAAAATACGACATGTAGACTGTGCTAATGGTTTTTGGGTTTGGGCTCGGGCAACCATACCGACTGACCAATTACGAGGAAAAGGGGATGTTCTCATCTAGACATGACCCTAAACCTACATATGAAATTTTGTGACGATCAGACAAGAACTACGGGATGTAGCCTGTGGTAAAGGAAAATGTGAACAGACTCACAGACTAACAGACTTCCGCACATGTGATGGCAGTAGTTTATCTTGACTTTGTCAAGATAAGCTAAAAATCGCCAATTGATTTTCATTATTTTTTTCATTTTTTGTCTCTAAAACATAGGTTATGAGCTCGTTCCAATGAGGGGTCATAACCTATGTTTTTGAGACAAAAAATGAAAACAAGAGGCCCCAGGGGGCCTGAGGGCGCTCACCTGACATGGTAGTCTAAATATCAAACCAGGGACTTGACTTGAATAAGCTGCATACGCCCCTCCTAAGAAAAGCATATACCAACTAGATGAAGCGATTGTGCCCACACAATACACAGGATTTTCCTTCTATTTTCAGTTCCTGCACTTTTACGTCCCAAAATTGAGATAAGCACATAAAAAACAGATTTTTTTCCCAAACAAAATACTTTCAGCCTAAATTTTTTTCTTCTTCTTAAAACGCATAAAAAACGCTAAAACTAATTTCCGGATTTTGGTCAAAAATTTTCTAAGTCCCACACGGACCCCAAATTTTCAGAGGGAAAAAAAAAAAAAAAATTTTTTTTTGTCTTAAAATTGACCGAAACGCAGAAAAAACAACAAAAAAAATTTTTTCCGATTTTGGTCCAAAATTTTCTAAGTCCCACCCGGACCCCAAATTTTCAGGGGAAAAAAAAAATATTTTTTTTGTCTTAAAATTGACAGAAATGCATAAAAAACAAAAAAAAAATTTCCGGATTTTGGTCCAAAATTTTCTAAGTCCCACCCGGACCCCAAATTTTCAGGGGGAAAAAAAATAATTTTTTTTTGTCTTAAAATTGACCAAAACGCAGAAAAAACAAAAAAAATTTTTTTTCGGATTTTGGTCCAACATTTCGAAGTCCGCAACGGGACCCCAAATTTTCAGCCTAAATATGAACCCAGGGATTTGGCTTCAACAAACTTGAATCTCACCCCCCTAAGGATGCTGCATACCAAATATCAAAACATTCTTATTGCTAGATCTGAAGAAAAATATTTTTCAAAAATACTCCTCAAACTGCACTAATTTAAACATTTCGGCTCCCATAGAGAGCCCAAATATCGACCCAGGCAATTGATTTCAATAAACATGTGAAACAATCTTCCAAAGATGTTATATGTGAAATTTTAAAGCTTTTGGAGCAGTGGTTTCGGAGAAAAGTAGTCTTATGTTTTTCCCATTACCCACAGTTTTAAAAAATGCTGACTCAGCACTTTTTCAAAGTCCCCAAAAAGTACCCCATGATAAAACCGATGGCAATTTTTTTTGATCATTCCATTCTGTTGGTCCTAAGGAAGCTTCACAACAAATAAGAATTCTCAGTGCCGTGTAGTTTTGGAGATATGGGCGTTTTCATTTTTTTCTATTTTTAGCTCCTGTGGTTCCCACGGGGCTATGGGAAAAAAAATTTCAGCATAAATTAGGTAGTTATGACCCAATAAGCACTCATGTAAACTTTGGTTCAAATCGGCCTCGAGGTTTGGAAAATAGAAATTTGGGGTGGGGCCAAAATTTTTGCCCCTCCTTTAACATCGTCAAATATAGCCCCTCCAACTTCTCTTGAACAAACTTGAGTCTACACCTCAAAAGGAAGCTGCATACCAAATATCAAGTCTCTGCTATTGCTGGTTCTTGAGAAGAAGATTTTTTAAGAATTGGAGCATTTTTGCCCCATCCCTCTGCTCAATGTGAGCCGAAACCTAATTTGACAAAAAATCAAAGTCCGCATACATAACCCCTTCTCACATGAAATTTCATTAATATGCGGCCAGTGGTTTGGGAGAAAAAGCCCAAACACCACCTTCACGCCGGACGCCGGACGACAGACGACGGACGACGGACGAAAAGTGATCAGAATAGCTCACCCTGACTTTCAGTCAGGTGAGCTAATAATAGTTATTCAAGATTTTTTTTTGCAAGTGTCGTCTGGGTAAAGGATTAAAAAAAACAATAAAGTCTACATTACACCCACAGCAAAGCGTCTTCATTTTCGAGCACAGATAATTGGCCCAATTGTTGATTGCATAATTCACTTGTGAAGTTATCGTTTATCATCAAACCCGGAAATCCCAGTAAATCACACTTTGGAAAGTAATAAAATACTTTTTTTTTCAATCAGCATTACTGTAATTTGAACAATATTTTGGAAGCAATCTTACATGATATTTTCCTTTGACTATAAAATCAAATAGTCGTTCTTTGGTTCCACAAAACGGAGGATATCCACTGAGCAGAATAAACATTATAACACCACAGCTCCAGACATCTACAGGACGGCCATAAGCCTCTCGCTTCACTACTTCGGGGGCCATGAACTGTGGTGTTCCTACACGACCTGAAATAAAGAGAAAATTGAAATTAAGTATACTGAAGCTCAAACTTTAGAAAACTAGGTATACACAGTAGGAAAGACTCAATGAAGTACCCAAACCAGCATCTGGTGTTTTCATCTTTTATCTACTCAACCCTTTACATAACGTAATGCCCAAAACCGGCCAGTGCTATTCACAAAAATCGGCAATTAATTTTCATTATTTTTTCATGTTTTGTCTCAAAAACATAGGTTATGACCCCTCTTTGGAACAATTTCGTCAAGCTCATTCCAATG
The DNA here is from genome assembly GCA_031216915.1 of Pictodentalium vernedei. NCBI lineage: Eukaryota > Metazoa > Mollusca > Scaphopoda > Dentaliida > Dentaliidae > Pictodentalium > Pictodentalium vernedei. The sequence goes on along the minus strand of CM062290.1, from coordinate 88,167,480 downwards.
AGGGGTCATAACCTATGTTTTTGAGAATACAAATGAAAAAAAAATTAGTTATTCAAGAATTTTGTTCGCAAGGGTTGTCTGCTTTTCATGTTAGGTAAAGGGTTAACACAGTCGATTTTGGTATTATTTATAAGTGTTTAACCCTTTAACCAATTCACACAATATCAAAATTTGTTGTTTTAAATATTATTTTTTAAAATTTTTCAATCAATTTCAAGGAAACCATTAGTGATGAACAAATAATCGAAACTTGCTATGAACCAATCACTGATTATTTCTCTGCCGATTCTGCAATTTTCAGCAGATTGTTTTCTCATAATACAAACTGGGAATTGAAACATTATATCGTCTTTGTCAAAGGTCATTAATTTCTCTCTGTCAATGAGGATACAACTGATTTAATTATCAATCTTGAAGAAAATTGACTCTGCCAACTTAATATTGTTAACCTATTTGATTAACAGGAGTATTCAGTTAACAGAAATTTGGTGTAACCTATGGATAAACTGTAGTACTGAAATGGTTAACCAAATAACCGGTTTGAAACTGGTTACCTACTTAACTGATTAAAAAAAAATGTCAACCGGTTATCCGGAATATCGATAGTGATCATCATTCCACGGTTAAAACATAGTAAATCTTCCACTTCTACTTTGGGATAGATTACACCTCGAAGCAGCGCTGTATATATTTAGAAATAATCGACTTTGGCGTTCAAGACTTCGTTAATGATCAGCAATTTTCGTGAGTACTGAGTAATCGCAGAAACTATTCAGTAGCATGTATACAAACGAACGTTGTCGAGTACTCGACAACGTTCGTTTGTATTCACACTATGGAATAGTTTCTGAGAATACGGCTTTCCAATTCCTATAGTTCTGATCCCAGATTCGGTGAAATAATGGCTACAGTTGACCGGATATTATCTGGTTACAGCTCTCAGTTAGTCGGTTGTGAAAATGAGCCAACCATTTCAGCCCTAATAAACTGAGCACTTATTCTATTACATCTAGTTTGACATAGCTCATTGAGCTCTGTCAAAAAAGATATAATAGATTAAATGCTAATACAGAAAGTACTGAGGCCAAATAGTTCTATAAACGAGGGAAATCCGGTGATCGTAAGAATCACCAGATTACAAGATTTTTTATTCAATTAACAGATTAATTAATCTACATGTATAACCAGTATATAATTAATAGGTCAAATACTGTACTGAATGTGTGGTAAATGGTTTTGTATTTGGAGGTTATATTCAATTAACAGAGATATTCAGTTAAGAGATATTGAATTAACTCTTTACCCAATGAATCGGCCACATCTGCCTGCGTAATATGCAAATTCAGCAGCTGAAAAAATACTATTTTTAAAAAAATTTCAACAAAACCATATCACGTGATCCCTCTTTGAAATGAAGAGGAATGAATGGAATGAGGGGGTCACATGATATGGTTTTGATGAAATTTTTGGAAAAATTTTAAATGAAAGTGTTAATGACACTGTAGCTCAACTTGACAAACTTGAACTTGGTAAGTTATAAATGAAATGGCAAAAGAGAAGATCATTGGTACCAATGTTATTTGATGAAATTTCAACATAACAGCATTGTGTGTGCACAACGTCAGAGTAATCCATGCATTTTTAAATGTAAACTGTAAGAATGGCTAAAGGAAGAATGTTGATACACAAATGCAGTATGTTCAGAGGTTATTGTAAATGGCAACTTTTTTCACAGAAATGAATGCTAATCAATAGCTCTTATCTAAAGGTCTTGCCTAATGAGCACACCAAGTTCAAAAACAATGCTATGATAAATGTGGCCTGTAGGCCATGTCAAAGAATGTTGATGCACAAATGCAATAAATTCAAAAATTGTTGCTAACAGCAACAGTTTTTGATGGAAATGAAAAGAAAATCAATAGCTCCTATCTTTGTCACCCTGCATAAGCATACAAAGTTTCAAAACAACCTGATAATAAATGTGCCCTCTGAGGCATGCCAAAGGAAGATGTTAATGCACAAATGCACTAAGTAGAAGGTCATTGCTTGTGGCAATGTTTTTTTTTTTTGTGGGGGGGGGGGGGGGGGGGGGTTATGGAAATTCATAAATATACCCTGCAGAGAGTGCAAAAGGGAAAAGTTGATGCACAAATGCAGTAAGTTCAAAGACTGGTGATAACGACAATAATTTTTTATGGAAATGAAAAAAAGCAATAGCTCACATCTAGAGGTCACCCCAAACATACATACCAAGTTTCAAAGTGATCCGATCATAAATGTGCCCTGAAGGGAGTGTTAAAGGGAAATATTGAGGTCTGACTAAACTAAGTTCAAAGGTCAGTGGCAATATTTTTTAACAGAAATGGAAGAAAATCGACAGCTCCCATATAGATGTCACCACACACAAGTACACCAAGGTTGCAAGCGATCCAATCATAAATGTGCCCTGCAGGGAGTGTCAAAGGGAAATATTGATGCTTAACTGCACTAAGTTTTTACTAAGTTCATCGAAGGTCATTGCCAGTGGCAACATTTTTTGATAGAAATCGAAGAAAATCAATAGCTCCCATCTAGAGGTAACCCCAAACTAATCATAAATGTGCCCTATATGGTGTGCCAAAGGGAAATATTGAGGTCTGACTAAACTAAGTTCTAAGAAAGTTGGCCGCGGCAACATTTTTTGACGGAAACAAAAGAAAATCGGTAGCTCCCATCTAGAGGTCACTCCCAAACAAGCATGCCAGGTTTCAAAGCAATCCGATCATAAATGTGCCCTGTAGGCTGTGCCAAAGGGAAATATTGAGGTCTGACTAAACTAAGTTCTAACAACGTTGGCTGCGGCAACCCATTTACACAGAAATGGAAGAAAATTGATAGCTCCCATATAGAGGTCACCCCAAACAAGCATGCCAGGTTTCACAGCAATCCGATCATAAATGTATCCTGTAAGGTGTGCCAAAGGGAAATATTGAGGTCTGACTAAACTAAGTTCTAAGAAAGTCGGCCGCGGCAGCATTTTTTGACAGAAATGGAAAAAAATTGATAGCTCCCATTTAGAGGTCACCCTAAACAAGCATACCGGGTTTCAAAGCAATCCAATCATAAATGTGCCCTGTAGGGTGTGCCAAACGGAAATATTGAGGTCTGACTAAACTAAGTTCTAAGAAAGTCGGCCGCGGCAGCAATTTTTGACAGAAATGGAAAAAAATTGATAGCTCCCATTTAGAGGTCACCCCAAACAAGCATCCCAGGTTTCAAAGCAATCCAATCATAAATGTGCCCTGTAGGGTGTGCCAAAGGGAAATATTGTGGTCTGACTAAACTAAGCTCTGAGAACGTTGGCCGCGGCAACATTTTTTGACTGAAATTGAAGAAATCGATAGCTCCCATCTAGAGGTCACTCCAAACACGCATGCTAGATTTCAAAGCAATCCAATCATAAATGTGCCCTGCAGGGTGTGCCAAAGGGAAATATTGAGGTCTTCTGACTAAACTAAGTTCTAAGAACATTGGCCGCGGCAACATTTTTTGACTGAAATTGAAGAAATCAATAGCTCCCATCTAGAGGTCACCCCAAACAAGCAAACCAAGTTTCAAAGTGATCTGATTATAAATGCGACCTGTGAGGTGTGCCAAAGGAAATTGTGGACGTACGTACGCCGATGGACGAGAAGTGATGGCAATAGCTGAGCTTGACTTTGTCAAGCTGAGCTAAAAATGATATTTAAAATAATAAATGTTGATATCATCTGCCTGGGTGGCAACAGTAACAGGGTGCTTGGTGTTAAAATAAGTTCGGACTGGAAGTAGAGTTCGTCAGTTACTGGATGGGAACCAAATACAAGGTGGGAGTTCTGGTAACCATTCTGTATATGACTTTGGTTCAGCTAAAAATTGATAAACTGTTGAGAACAAAGACTTTTGCACAGTCAAAATGTCAGATTAACCCTTTGATACTTTTGTACGTCTTATGGCATATGAAATCAAACAGCACGTTGACACTTTTGTGCGTTGTAGGATGTACGAAATCAAACTGAACCTTGATACTTTGTGGTCATTTGTTTTGTTATTTTTCGATTTTTTATAAAGTTTTAACCTCATTTCCTATTTACTCCCAAATAGTGCTCAGTGACAACCATTGAACCAAATGTTATCGCAGCTTAAAATACTAATATAATCCTGCTGTCAAGACAGGGCTTTCAAAATATGAGGATACCAGAGCAAAAACCAACACTTCCCTTGCTTAATTTTCATATTCAGTCAAACACAAAAAAATATTTTGTTTATATAAATTTGTTTTATTACAAATTATTGGAGAGTGCAATAAAACAAGTTCTGAATAATTTGTAATAAAACAAGTTTTGAATAACAAATTCAGATCACCAAAAATAATGTAGCCCTCAACCAGATAATCACTAATGTGAAAAATATCTTGTTATTTGTACTTTACGACGTTTAACGTCGCATTTTGAAAAACGTTGAAGAAACTGAATTCGCAGTGACGTTTGAATGTCAGGATAATTAAGTTCTTAAAGGGTTAATAGTTAGTTAACTGGAATTAAAAAACCAAATCTGCTTAATATTGCAAATCAATTTCAATATAACTCAAAAGAATACTGTAAATAAAACAAAAAAGATTTGCAGATGAAGTTTGTATGCAATGCCAAGACCATCAAACACAAATAGAAGTTTTCCAGTGACGACAAGGTTTAAGGAATTTAATCTAAAGTTAATTCTGGTTATTGGGCACATAGGAGTACACTCTAAACTTAAATTGTAGTGTAACCAACTGAAAGATCTTGGGTGCAGACAAAATCCTCTCTGATCATAATCCCCAAGTCCATACCTTCCTCAACCAACAACCAGTAAAAAGCCTATCTCCAGTCAGAAGTTTGATACAAATCAGTAATCTGAAAATAAATTGTAATTTTCTTTTGATGAAATACCTGAAAATACTTTCATTAGATTTCCACCTTATTCTGTATTCACTGTTTAAAACTGCGCATGTTCGATGTTATGTGATACATACAGATTATCATGATATTGTGCATGTCCTGTGATTTGTATCAGATTCGAGGTGGTGTCTAGAATGGGATCTCAATGAGCTGGCTTTGTGGCGAGTTGTGATCCCATTTTTGGACAGCACTGAGAATCTGACGCGAATCACAGGAAATGCACATCATCATGATAATTCATTTATCTAACAATTCTGTCACATAAACAGATTAAATCTTAAATTATTAATAGAGTTTTGGGATAAAATGTTGTGGGAGAAAAAGTTTAAAAAAAACAAGAGGCCCCACGGGGCCTGAAGCGCTCATCTTGTACAGAACACAATTTAAACAGAGTTCAAGAATAAGTCTACATTAAGCAAGCCATCTCCATAGGCTACACTGTCAATCCTTGAGACCCTCAGGAGTGACAAAAATAATCTGGGCATCATGCCTTTTCTTCAGTTGATCATAATAAAATGTAGAGCTCCCCTATGAAGCCCCTTGATACAACCTATGTGGATTAATCTTAGTACCTGTAGAGGGTACTGAATACAAAATTTTTAATTCTTCAGCAAAATGGCCAATTTCGGCTCCCATAGAGAGCCCAAATATTAACACAGGCTCTTGATTTGAACACAGTTAAATCTGACTTCCCTAGAGATGTTGTGTACCGAATATGAAAGCATTCTGACTGTTGGATCTGAAGAAGAGAAATTGTAAAGAAATTTCTTCGAATTGCACTAAGTTCAAATTTGGGCTACCATAGCGAGCCCAAATATTGACCTATGGATCCGATTTGAACAAATTTGAATCTGACCCCCCTAGAGATGTTGTATACCAAATGTGAAAGCATTCTGACAAGTGAATCTGAAGAAGAAGATTTTTGAAGAAATTCCCTCATATTGTACTAAGTTAAATTTCATGTTCCCATATGGAGCCCAAATATTAACTTAGGCACTCGAATTGAACAACCTGGAATCTGACCCCACTAGAGATGTTGTATACCAAATATAAAAGCATTCCGACTGGTGGATCTGAAGAAGAAGATTTTTAAAGAAATTTTCTCATATTGCACTAAGTAAAAATTTGGGCTACCTATATATACCTAGGAATTTGATTTGAACAAACTTGAATCTGACCCCCATAGAGATGTTGTATACCAAATATCAAAGCATTCTGACTGATGGATCTGAAGAAGAAGATTTTTTTAAATTACCCTCCATATTGAACAAAGATAAAATTTGGGCTTCCGTAGGAAGCCCAAATATTAACCTAGGGACTTGGTTTGAACAATCTAGAATCTGACCCTCATAACAATGATGTATACCAAACATTAAAAGATTCTGACTGGTGGTTCTGAAGAAGAAGATTTTTAAAGAATATTCCCCATATTACCCTATGTTAAAACTTCGGGCTCCTGTAGAGAGCCCAAATATGAACCAATGAGCTTTATTTCAACAAATTTGATCTGACCCCCCCCACCCCCCCCCTATGAATGCTGTATACCAAATATCAAAAGATTCTGATGATTGGTTCTGGAGAAAATATTTTTTAAAATTTTTCGATGCCCATTACAGAACACCCTCACATAACCGATGGCAATTTGTTTTAACAATTCAATTCTACTGGTCCTAAGGATACTTCATACCAAATAACAGCTCTGTTCCCTGTGGTTTGGGAAATATGGGTGTTTGAAAATATTTATATTTTTAGCTCCCAGGGTTCCCATGGGGATGCGGGAATTTTTTTTTTTTTGCATGGGTCAAGTACTTATGACCCAATAATATCACAAACCAAATTTGGTTCATACCGGACCATCGGTTCAGAAAATAGAAATTTTGGGCGGGGCCAAAAATCTTACCCCTCCTATTACAAAGCCAAATATTACTTCACGAACTGCGTTTGAACAAACTTGATTCTACACCTCATATGGAAGCTCCATAGCAAATATCAAGTCATTGTACACACTGGTTCTTGAGAAGAAGATTTTAAAAATAATTTGGAGTATTTTCCCCAACTCCCTCCCTATGGGGCTGGGCATGTTGAGTTGAACAAAAATGAAATGCCCCTTTGGGACCATCACTCACACAAACGTTCACTTGAATTGGCCCAGTGGCTTTGGAGGAAAAGACCAAAACATGGTGTTGACGGACGACGGACAGAGAGCGATGAGATTAGCTCAGCTTGACTTTGTCAAGATGAGCTAATTATAGATAAAAGTACATAAACTGAAAAACTTCACTGTTGGACCGAAGTCCTGGTTACATTTTTGAACTATTGATTTCTGTGCACACTGCATTGATCTTAACTGGCTGAATTACGAGGGTACCAGAATAAAAGCCATCTTTTTCCTTGCTCATGTTTTCTCTTCAGTCAAACACATATACTTTGTTTGTATAAATTTGTTTTATTACAAATTATTGGAGAGTGCCAACAGGCAGGGGCAGGGGGCATAAGAATACAGAACGCAACTCTCGATGAGTACAGGGGACAGGAATCAGCAACCCTTGGTGGAATTTTTCCTGTACTACAAGTGTGCAAGCCTGAAAATAAGCAATCTGTCATTTGCAGAATGAGGTGTCCAGAGGGTGAATTTGCTGATGCTGTCCCATACAGTGTGCCAATTTAGCCTCCGGGTACCTCTTGCTGCTTAGGTTCGAGACCTTGATACAGACTGAGGTTCACAGAGGGTAAATCTAGTGATGCTATCCTGTTGTGCAGGGTAGCATCACCAAATTCACCCTCTGGGTCCTCATTTTGAAGATGACAGTCTGCTTATTATTTGCAAGTGTGACTTTGGCACATGTGAAATACAGGAAAAACTCCCAACTTAGCTAATTCATTCCAGTCCCCTAGTCCCACTATTGTAACAATTCCCCATCCTGCAATATTAATCCTTTACCCAACACAGACAATATCAAAATTTGTGATTTTAAAAATTATTTTTTCAAAATATTTCAACAAAACCATACCTTGTGACCCCTCATTGGAACGACGAGCTCGTTCCAATGAGGGGTCATATGATATAGTTTTGTCGTAATTTTCAGAAAATTAAAAAAAATTTCAACTGCAGAATTTGCATATTTAAACGGGCAGATACAGCCAATTCGTTAACGAAATGAAAAATCACCATTCAAATTCTTTTCACGTTTTGTCTCCCAATGAGATCATTCCAATGAGGTTTCACAACTATAGTTTGGGGGCAAGAAATAAAAATTTTGGTTTCAGTTATTCAAGTGTCGTTTGCCATTTGAGTTAGACATAGGATAAAGACAAATCACTTATTATCATTACCAGTCTATGCTTGCGAAAACAAATAACATCATGAAAATTGTACTCTCACCGATATTTTGAGGGGCTTTTTGACAAATTTCAGTATCTGAGTATTTAAGCCTGTAAAAAACTAGAAAAACTGTGAGCACTGCTCACTAAATGATAGCACCCACTCCCACCAAGGAACATTTTACAACAGTAAAAGTGTGTTTAATGTAGAGAGCACAAACAATTACACCAATGTTTGAAGGTTTCATTGAAATCCATTCACTAGTTTAAAAGAGGTCGTGGATAGCAAATGTCAACAATCCCCCCACCTCCCCCACACAAGCTTGAATTGACAAAGCCCATTTTTAAATATGGGAAACCCTAAAAATGAAAATATCTGAAAACAAGACAGGAGGTGCACATCTTCAATATATGAAAAAGAATGTCTGAAAGTTTCAATGAAAACTGTTCAATGGTTTAAGAGGAGTTGCGGATAGCAGATGTGTACCCCCACCCCCAAAGCGTAACACCCCTATAGCATAATGGACGGACGGACTTAAGTCGGAATATGAAAATATCTGAAAGAAAAATAGGAGGTGCACATCTTCAGTGTATGTAAAAGAATGTCGGAGAGTTCCAACGGAGTTTGTTCAATGGTTTAAGAGGAGTTGTGGATAGCAGATCTGTACAGAATGTCAATTGAATTTGACAAAGTTCATTTTTCAATATGGGAAACTGTAAAAAAGAAAATATCTGAAAACAATACAGGAGGTGCACATCTTCAATGTATGTGAAAGAATGTCTGAGAGTTTCAAATCCGTTGACTGGTTTAAGAGGAGTTGCGGATAGCAGATGTGTACCCCCACCCCCAAAGCGTAACACCCTTATAGCATAATGGACGGACGGACTTAAGTCGGAATATGAAAATATCTGAAAGAAAAATAGGAGGTGCACATCTTCAGTGTATGTAAAAGAATGTCTGAGAGTTCCAATGGAGTTTGTTCACTGGTTTAAGAGGAGTAGCGGATAGCAGATCTATTATACCCCTCTCTACTAAAACCTGAATAGACAAAGACCATTTTTGATTATGGGGAACTGTAAATATAACTAGACTTTATGATTCTGGAGAATCATGGCTTTTCCCGATGAGATTCCTTGATTTTTCATGCCCCCACAGTGTCTGATGAATTGTTCTTAACTGTCTCACTGAAGTTCCTTCATTGATGTTATGAGAAAGGTGATCTCAAATGACTCAGTTTGATAAAAAAATTGTTTAGGTAAAACCATCATTACCGGTGGAGTGGGTTAATATTAATATCGTCGTCCCACAAGTTAATGGCCGACAAAAGAAGTTATGTTTGTTTGACACATACGCACTGAGTGCTCTGTCTATTTGAAAATGGTCCATTTTATCTCAAATGTATCCAAAATATTGATGTCTGGCAGTTTGTAGAGGGTTAACATGTGCTAACAGGAATATTTATTCATGCAACTTGCAATTCCAAACCCAAAAGTGCGAATGGCCATTTTTACTAAAAATCTACAAGATGTTTTCAGAGAAAGCCATGCGCATACGCTCTTTTCGAATTCGACGTGACGAAATGCGAAATTCGTATCGCTCTTATTATTTATTTATTTATTGGTGTTTAAGGTCACATATTTCTGCACAATGGTTAATCATGACCGTGACAGTTTTACGGGTGGAGGAAGCCGGAGTACCCGGAGAGAACCACCGAGCAACGGCGAGCAACTGTCAGCTCCCCAACATACCAACTCCACACAAGCAGGGTTAGCATTGGTTGAAGACAGGTGCACCATTGACGTGCAGTACGCCTTAGTACCGTGCCCCCACGTGGGCAATGGGAGTGAAGTGTCTTGCCCAAGGACACAACGCGGTTGCCACAGGTGGGATTCGAACCGAGGACCTCTCGGCTTGCAGCCTGCACCTCTACCTACTGAGCCACCGCGCCCCCTCGTTTCGCCCTTCATGGAAAGTGATGCCGCAACTATCCATGAACAACGAGTGAAAATTTCATGGAAATCTGCCTAGAATTGGCTGGGATATAGCGTTTTGAAAAGAGGAGGTAACTGTTTGAATTTGGTCCTTCCTTTTCAAGCCAGTTCGAAAAAAGATGTTGTGAATGGGTGCAGACTCCTTTAGTGCCCCCCCCCCCCCCCCTCTCTGGAGTAAGTCCACTTAAATGTTACAATTGTGTGTGACTGGTGGAGAGTTGGCTGTAAATGGAAGTTGCTTCTTTAAGACCGCCACCCAGGGATCCAAACACAACCTTTAAACCAAAGAGAATCGTCAGAAGTTTAAAGTGAAAAGAAATTGGCGGTGATTGGGTTTCTGGTATTGGACATTAAAATAGCACTTCTGACATACACGAACCGTGTCCAGACCGCTGGAGGCAGCGACTTGAAATTTTCAGAACTTGTTCGACGAACCCTGGCCGACATTTTGGGATCTGTTAGTTTAAACATATTTATTTGCCAACAAAAGCATAGCAAAAGGATTGGAGGACAAGTGCTCAACACTTAGCAAACCCTCCTCTCCATTACATATAACATTTAATAATATAATTATTGTAATAATGGTAGCAATTAAATAATGTACAAAACTTTACTAATAGATTTACACTTATATTTTCTGCCAAATAAAAATAGGCAAGAGAGAGAGAGAGAGAGAGAGAGGAAGAAGAAGAAAAAAGAAGAAGTAAGGCTCACAGTGAAGGGGCAGAGATTTCCACTGATAAATGTTGCTCAAACTCCTACGGAAGTGTTCCATTACAATGGCTAAACAAGAGGGATCTGTTTGGAGCGTCCGGACCGCCTGGAAAACACCACGCATCGCTTGGAATGTGAGAGTACTATTCGTCCCGACTCTGTCAGTTTAGAATGGACATGGGCAGTGTTGTAGGCGACTGTAGAGCTGCGATTGAGCATAACGTCCCAGGTTTCGGTGCCTCATTGCCTTACCGACTCCAAGGTATGATTGTTTGTCTCAATATCGTCCTTACTACTTGTAGTTTATACCGTTGCCATACTTTAATGTAGCCTCTTGCCGTTTTCGAGACTTTCGACCCAGAACGCCGCCAAGGTGGGGGAATTGCGGGGGAGGGGGGGCGGCTGCAGCGGCGGGGGGGGGGGGGGGGGATCCTGACACTATCTTTAAACCTTAGATAATCCGCAGAAGTTGAAGTGAAAAGAAATCGACGGTGAGTATGTTTTTTGGCGGGAAACGATTAACGAAAATTTGCCAGTTAGACATTCAAATTGCACTTCACACAAACACGAACCGTGTCCAGACCGCTGAAGGCAGCGACTTCTGATTTTCAGAACTTGTTCTACGCACCCTGGCCGACATTTTGGCATCTGTTGCAAGTGTCGATACCGCGTGGAGAACACCATGCATCGCGTGGAAAGTGAGAGTACTATTCGTCCCGACTCTATCAGTTTGGAAAGGAATTGGGCACTATTGTAGACAACTGTAGAGCAGCGATTAAGTATAAAGCCGGAGTTTTTTTGTGCCAAATTGCCTAACCGGCTCCAAGGTACGATCTTTCGTCTGTACAGCGCCCAGATCGCCTGTAGTTTATAGCGTTACCATACGTTGAAGTAGCCTTTTGTCATTTTCGCCACTTTCTACCGAGATTTGAGGGTACCTTCCTTCAACCCCAATTTACAGCGAAATCTAGCCATGCTCACAACCACGCCCTCTCCCCGTCGGCCCGGGTGCTTCTAAAGATAGAAAGGTCAATGGGGAGGGGCAGGTGTACTTGGTGTAAAAACAGCAGGGGGGGGGGGGGGGGCACGTGTCCTAGGTAAAAGAAACAGCAGGGGACAGGTGTCCTAGGTAAAATAAACAGCGGGGGGGGGGGGGGGGGGGGGGGGAGGAAGGCAGATGCCCCCGCTAATTAATTTTAATAGCAGGCAGTTGTTCATGGGGCAGGTGTCCAATCCTATTGCACAGGTTCCAAATTTTCTATGGTACTTGGCCTTGTCGGAAACAACATTTCAACAAGAAACAACAGGAAACCTATTTGTAGTAAAGCTGCAAATATAAACCTGATTTTAGGACCATTCCATGGACAGTTTAAAGCCTACTGCGATATCAGCGTTTCTTACTCTCCGCAGTATTTCACCCGAGTCGAGTGCTGACGTCATGCAAGTTTGACGGACACGCTTTCAATTTTGTTATTGACAACAACATATTTATAATTTCGTGATTACTGATCGGAATTTTGAAAACTACACACACAATCGCGAAAGAGTTTTCTGAAAAACACGATTCTGCAAAAGGTTTTAGTGAAATTTGATTATTTTTTTTTATTTTCAACTTCGATGGCTCTTGTCGAAAAGGTGCTAATCACTGATCGTCCCAAACGAGATCAAAGACTGACGCCGTATATTAATAACATACAGAGAATCTTCTAAGAATATACACGCGCAATTCTAAAATGCAATAAATCAAGTCTTTTTCCAGGTTTTACGAGAGAAATATGTCCAATTGTATCATTGAATCATGTTTAGGTATATGTGGGCGAGACATTTTCTATACGGACAAAATACAGATTAAATAAAATATTTGCCATTATTTTCCGCAGACGTATTTTTGTCTTTGCTTCTTAGGGAAATCCATGCTGCTAAATACAATGAAGAAGTGTTATCTAATGAGGTCAGAACCGTCAGGTGGTCGATCCGACACCGCACCTCGAAGAAGATTTAGTGCGGGTGTCGATTTTACAAGTAATGTAGGCAGCGTACACGGCATGGGCTGTCTGTCTTTAATCCTATAAACAGGGTTAAGGCTTGATTTTTTGAATACCCTTATTTATTTATTTATTTATTTATTTATTGGTGTTTAAGGTCACATACTTATGCACAATGGCTAATCGTGACCGTGACAGTTTTTTTGGTGGAGGAAGCCGGAGTACCCGGAGAGAACCACCAAGCATCGACGAGCAAATGTCAGCTCCTCAACATTCTAACTCTGTTCAAGCTCCGCTCAAGCAGAGTTACAGAGGTTGAAGACATATGTACCATCGACGTTCAGTATGCCTTAGTACACGGCGTCATCGTGCCCCCATGTCGGCAACCGGGCTACTTAACGCCAATTATCCAAATGGGAGCACGATGCCACCGTGTACAAAGGCGTACTGCACGTCGATGGTACGCATGTCTTCAACCAATATAAGCTTGCCTGTGCTGCAGTGCGGAGTTACGATGTTGGGGAGCTGGCAGCTGCTCGTCGTTGACTGGTGGTTCTCTCCGGGTACTCCGGCTTCCTCCATCCGTAGAACTGTCACGGTCATGATTGGCCGTTGTGCAAATATTATCATGCACTGTAGTGTGGAATATGAAGTGAGACGTACCTTTCAATGTGTGTTTGGTTGGAGAAAGAGAGAGGGGAAGGGGTGGGGGGTGGTACGATCGGTAATATTGTTGGGATAAATCTACCGATGGCATTGGACACCATGGAATTGACAGCCCATTTTCTGAAAATGTCTATGCTTGGCAGCCTCTGGAGGGTTAGCAAATGCTTACCGAAATATTTTGTCCATGCAACTTGTAATGTCACTCCAAGACCTGCGAATGCAAACTTTTTGTTGAAAATCTTTTTGAGAAATTTACAGAAAACTGGAATTTTAAGCTTTTAGGGGTATATCTCCTTAACTAGCCAAAAATGGGTTAAGACCTTGATTTTTGAATACACTTACTACTTACAAAAATGTTTCCTTGGCAGCTTTGCGTCCGGTAAAAGAAGTTATTTTTCTCTGTTGCCTTCTCATTTAATGTTGTTGGTGTCCAAAAATAGACTATTTTTTCAGAATTTTGACTTTTAGCAGTTCATAAAGGGTTAACCAATGCTTACCAGAATAATTTATCCATTCAAGTGGTAATGTGACACCAAGACCTACCAATGGCCATTTTTTGTTGAAAACCCTACCAGATGTTTGTAAAGAAATCCAGGGAAAACATAAATTTTTAAGCCTTTGATGGGTATCACTATTAACAATAACAAAAGGGGTTAACGCTTGGTTTTTTGAATACCCTTATTACTTACAAAAATGGTCCTTGGTGAATTCCACTTCCGACAAAGGAGATTAAGTTTATTTCTCAGGTACACGTCGGGAGCTGTGGGTGTCCGAAAACAGCCCATTTCAACAAAATTACGATGTTTGATAGCCTGCAGAGGGTTAATAAACGCTCACCGGAATATTTTGTCCATGCAGCTTGTAATGTCACACTAAGACCTGCGAGTAGTCATTTTTTTCTTGAAAACCTACAGGATATTTTTAGCTAAATCCACAGAAAATGGGAATTTTAAGATTTTAAGGGGTCTCTCTCTTTAGCTTTGCCAAAATGGGTTAAGACTTCGACTTTTGAATACCCTTACTACTTACAAAAATGTTTCCATATAGATTGTGCGCTCGATAAAAGAAAGCACTTTTCTTTGTGGCATACCCGTTGGGTGCTGTTGGCGTCCAAAAACAGCCCATCTTATCACAATTTTGACTTTTAGCAGCCCGTGGAGGGTTAACAAATGCTCACCGCAGTATTTTGTCCACGCAGCATCTATTGTCACATCAAGGCCTGGGAGTGACAATTTTTTCTTGAAAATCTACAAGACTCATTTAGAGAAATCCACGGAAAACCTGAATTTTTTAGCTTTATGGGGGTATTGCTGTTTAACCAGCCCCAAACGGGTTAACGCTTGCTTTTTTGAACACCCTTATTACAAAAATGATCTCCGGTGAATTCCACTTCCAATAAAGGAAGTTATGTTTATCTCTCGTGTATCGTTTGGGTGTTCTGGGGGCCTGAAACCGGCCCATTTCATCAAAATTTCGATGTTTGGCAGCCTGTGGAGGGTTACCATATGCATCGCCTGATATGTCATGTGTATCAAAGGTCATGGCACAGACAGGTCTATCAATGATGAAGGTTTAAAAAAAATCTACAAGACGTGTTTCGAGAAAGTGCAGATAAACCCCAATTTTGGCAGTTTTTTGCCAATTCCGACGAAATAAGGGTTAAATCGAAAATTCCGCTTCGGTACATTTTTAGATTTTGTGCCCCTCTATGAGTGTGCAAAATTTCGTGAAAATCGGTTCGAAAATGGCTTCTGAATCGTACGGAAAAAATGTGTGGAAAAAAAAAAAAAAAAAAAAACCCCAAAAAAAAACCCCCCCCAAAAAAAAAAAAAAAAAAAAATAATAATAATCCGTAGAAAAACAATAGTCTTTTCCAGAGGGAAAAGCCTAAAAAAAAAAAAAAAATAATAATCCGTAGAAAAACAATAGTCTTTTCCAGAGGGAAAAGCCTAATAATCCGTAGAAAAACAATAGTCTTTTCCAGAGGGAAAAGCCTAACTAGATTTTTCGATTTCAAGAAATCGAGAGATTCACCTATTCCGCTTGTCTTTTTAGGCAGCGACGAAATAAGATTGCATATAGAGCTGGTAGTTTTTTAGGCTATATTAAGTGCATCGCCGATAGAAAACTCCCTACAGTGTCTAACAATTCTTTCGGCAATACTCTTTCACATTGACGTGAATGCTGTATGCTTAATGTCCAAGTTAGGGCTAAATAGCAAACCCGTTGAACAGATCGCGTGTACTTAATAATAACAACATGTGCATGTGTGACACCATAGATTGTGGCGAACGTTTTCGCAGCAGCCATCCCAAACATTCAGCGTTTGTACCTGAAGCTCGCCCGAACTCGGTCATATTATTAGAAAGTCCCGAAACCAAGCATGGGCCTCGAGGCAGCCGCCCCTCTCTCTCAACCCACACCCCGAACGTGCACATACCCTCTCCTGACATTCAACATGATAGAATGGGAAATTGGTGTCGCTCTCTGTGTGAAAAGATGCGGTAACTATTTGTGAAGAATGAGTGAAAAAATGATGGAAATCGGCCAAGAATTGGCTGAGATATAGCGTTTTAATGAGTTGAGGTAATTGTTTGAATTTGGTCCCGTTCTAGACGGTGCGACCTGACGCTGGGTATATGTCTGGGGTTGTGGCACTGCTCCCCCCTGGGGTAGTTCCGCTTGAAATCGTGGATTCTCAGTTTCTGGTGGAGAGACGCTGGTGACTGAAAGATGCATTGTGTACACTGGCGCCAAATGGACCTCGCCAAGCTGGTAACAGTTAGATATTTGTCAGAAATGAAAAGTGGACAGTAATCGCGCATGGGTTAATGGCGAATAGGCGGTAATCTGGCTAATTTGACATTAAAATTGAACAGACAGCAGTGTCGCTCATACGCCCACTACGTCCAGACCACTGGAGGCAGCTACACGAAATTTTCAGAAGTTGTTCTACTCTTCCTGCCCGACAGGTTAGTATCTTTGTCGAGTGGCGTGACCGCGTGGGAACAATGTGGATCGCGTGGAAACCGAAGGGACGATTCGTCCCTCCTCTATTCCCAATGCAACGACGTTTCCATTCACTATTCACCTGTCACCCGTCGAGTTTGGCATTATTTCTGTCTATTTGACGAACTGTTCAGCTTTCAATATTCACACGTTCACGTGGGACTGAAAGTTTGGAGTTAAACTGCTTATTTCAGAGCGTACCGGCAGAAACTGACAACTCGACCCGGTGGCGAAAAAGCCGTCGTCTGGCTAATTTGACATTCAAACTGAACAGATACAATGTCGGATACACGCCAATTATGTCCCGACCATACAAGGCAGCAACTTCAGATTCTCAGAATGTTTTCTCCTGTCCCTGCCCGACAGTTTAGTATCTTTGTCAAGTGCCAAGACCGCGTGGAAACACCGTGGATCAGGTGGAAACCGAGGGGACGATTCATCCCTACTTTCTTCTCAATTCAACGACTTTCCTATTCATTATTTACCTGTCACCGGCTGAGTTTGGCATTATATCTGTCTATTTGATGAACTTTTCAACCTTAACTATTTGCGGCCTCGTGTTTCACCACCGAAAGGCCACTGCACGGTTACCAATATATTCAGGGACTGATTTTGCGAAAAAAACAATTATTCCGACTGTACCCACATGGGAACTCCTAAATCTGTAAGGGTTACATTTTTAATAATAACGTATAAAACAGAAGCTGTCGTGCTACGCTTGCTGCATGCAGGCATAGAAAACATTCAGCGCTCAATGAATTAGGAATGGAGTAAATTGTCACTTAAACCAGCGAAATTCTGAAGAAAATGAGAGTTTTTTTTCGACGGCACCTACCTTTATGCATCCGAGACAGGGACTGCGTTAAACTTTACAGCAACCTTATAACAGAAAATATTCTTGGAATTGAACTGTGAATCCGAATTTCGAAAGCCTACAGAATGCAAATGGGTGGGTGGCGGGCATCATTACTGGATCTAATGTTGTATTTCATGTTTTCTTTATATTCTATTTATTTTTTTGATCTCTCTCTCTCTCTCTCTCTCTCTCTCTCTCTCTCTCTCTCTCTCTCTCTCTCAGTTTAATTTGTGTTTGTCTATAATGTTTATAATATTTTGATTTTGCTAGATTCTGTTATTTATGGAATACGTTCTGCCATATTGTAAATTATTAGTCACCGTACAGGAACGGAAGGGCTTCTAAGTGGTAAGCACTTGTCCTCCAATCCTGATTTGCATTGTCAAATGGCAAATAAAATATGTTTAATCTAATCTAACAGTAGGGCGGGGGGGGGGGGGGGGGGGGGCATGTGTCCTAGGTAAAAAAACAGCAGGGTGCAGGTGTTCTAGGTAAAATAAACAGCATGGGGGGGGGGGGGGGGGGGATGTCCCCGCTAATTAATTTTAATAGCAGGCAGTTGTTCATGGGGCAGGTGGATGTCCCCGCTAATTAATTTTAATAGCAGGCAGTTGTTCATGGGGCAGGTGTCCTATCCCACTGGTACTTGGCCTTGATGGAAATAACATTTCAACAAGAAACAACGGGAAACTTATTTGCAATAAAGCTGCAAATACAAACTTGATTTTAGGACCATTCCATGGACATTTTAAAGCCTACTGCGATATCAGCGTTTCTTACTCTCGTCCTTTCACCACTCCCGCAGTATTTTACCCGAGTCGAGTTCTGACGTCATGCAAGTTTGACGGACATGCTTTCAATTATGTTATTGACAACAACATATTTATAATTTCGAGCTTACTGATCCGAATTTTGAAAACGACACACGCAATCGCGAAAGCATTTTCTGAAAAACACGATTCTGTAAAAGGTTTTAATGAAATTTGATTATTTTTTTTATTTTCTATTTCGATGGCTCTTGTCGAAAAGGTGCTAATCACTGATCGTCCCAAACGAGATCAAAGACACGCCGTAGTTTAATAACAGACAGAGAATCTTCTAAGAATATACATGCGCAATCCTAAAATGCAATAAATCAAGTGTTTTTTCACGTTTTATGAGAGAAATATGTCCAATTGTATCACTGAATCATTTTTAGGTATATGTGGGTGAGAAATTTTCTATACGGACAAAATACAGGCTAAATAAAATATTTGCCATTATTTTCCGCAGACGTATTTTTGTCTTTGCTTCTTGGGGAAATTTCTTGCTGCTAAATACAACGAAGGTGTGTTATTTGATGTGGTCAGAACCGTCAGGTGGTCGGGTCCGAAACCGCACCTCGCAGAAGATGTAGTGGGGGGGTGTCGATTTTACAAGTAATGTAGGCAGCGTACACGGCATGGGCTGTCTGTCTTTAATCCGACAAAACAGGGTTAAGGCTTGGTTTTTTGAATACCCTTATTTATTTATTTATTTATTTATTTATTTATTTATTTATTTATTTATTGGTGTTTAAGGTCACATACTTCTGCACAATGGCTAATCGTGACCGTGACAGTTTTAGAGGTGGAGGAAGCCGGAGTACCCGGAGAGAACCACCAAGCATCGACGAGCAACTGTCAGCTCCTCAACATTCTCACTC
This sequence comes from Pictodentalium vernedei, assembly GCA_031216915.1. NCBI lineage: Eukaryota > Metazoa > Mollusca > Scaphopoda > Dentaliida > Dentaliidae > Pictodentalium > Pictodentalium vernedei. Next base: position 88,148,298 of record CM062290.1, on the reverse strand, counting down.
TGTTCAGGCTCCGCTCAGGAAGGGTTACAGAGGTTGAAGACATGTGCACCATCGACGTGCAGTATGCCTTAGTACACGGGGACATCGTGCCCCTATGTCGGCAACCGGACCAAAGTGCCTTGCCCAAGGACACAACGTGAGTCGTCCCGGACGGGGATCGAACTCGGGACCTCTAGCATAGAAGTACAACAGTCTACCACTGAGCCACCGCGCTCCCTTGAATACCCTTAATACTATCATACATTATCCCCCAGGAATTCTAAATCTGATGAAAGAGGTCATGTTTATATATTGCATGCCCATTTTGCTGCCCGAAAACAGCCGATTTTATTAAAATTTTGACGTTTAGCAGCCGGTAGAGGGATTAACAAACGACTAGCGGAATATTCTATCTATGCAATTTGTAAGACCTGCCAATGTCAAATTGTTCTTGAAAATCCCCAACAAGCAGTTAGCGAAATCCACGAAAATGTAAATTTTAAGCGTTTAAGGGGCATCTCTCCTTATCCAGTTCAAAATGGGTTAAGTTTCATTCTTTTAAATACCCTTACTACTTACAAACCTTAAGCACCAATTAGATTCCATGATTTTTCTTGACCCCCACAGTGTCTGATGAATTGTTTTTAACTGTCTCACAAAAGTTCCTTCATTGATGTTATGAGAAAGGTGAGTATAGTAGTCTCAAATGATTCGGTTTGGTTTTGATAAAAAAATGTTTAGGTAAAACCCATCATTAATGGTAGAATGGGTTAATATCAATATCAATGTTTCCCTATCAGTTTTGCGTCCGGTAAAAGCCCATGAAGGGTTAACAAATGCCTACCAGAATAATTGATCCATGCAACTGGTCATATGACACCAAGACCTATCAACGGCCATTTTCTCTTGAAAACCACACAAAATGTTTGTAAAGAAATCCAGGGAAAACGATTTTTAAGCTTTTGATGGGTATCCCTGTTAACCTCCCCAACAGGGGTTAACGCTTGGCTTTTTGAATACCTTTATTACTTACAAAAATGGTCCTCTGTGAATTCCACTTCAAACAAAGGAGATTATGTTTATCTCTCATGTATACATTAGGTGCTGTGCGTGTCTGAAAACAGTCCCATGTTAACAACATTACGATGCTTGGCAGCTTGTAGATGGTTAATGTCACATAAACACCTACGAATAGTCAATTTGTCTTGAAACCCTACAAGTTACCGTTAGGGAAATTCACAGAAAATGGGAATTTAAAGCTTTCAAGGGATATCTCTCTTTAGCCTGCCCAAAATGGGTTAAGACGTCGACTTTTGAATACCCTTACTACTTACAAAAATGTTTCCATATAAATTGTACGCGCGATAAAAGAAGGAACTTTTCTTTGTGGTGTACCCTTTGGGTGCTGTTGGTGTGCAAAAACAGCCCATTTTATCGCAATTTTGACCTTCAGCAGCCCGGGGAGGGTTAACTAATGCTGACCGGAATATTTTGTTCATGCGACTTGTAATGTCACACCAAGACCTGCAAATAGCCGATTTTTCTTGAAAACCTACAAGATGTTGTTAGAGAAATCCACAGAAAACGGGGATTTTAAGATTTTAATGGGTATCTCTCTTTAACCAGCCCCAAATGGGTTAAGACGTCAAATTTTGAATACCCTTACCACTTTCAAAAATATTTTCCGATCAATTTTGCGTCCGATAAATGAAGGCCCCTTTCTCTGTGGTATATCGTTTGGGTGCTGTTGGTGTCTAAAAACAGCCCATTTTATCACAATTTTTACGTTTAGCAGCTCGGGGAGGGTTAACTAATGCTGACCGGAATATTTTATCCATGCAACTTGTAATGTCACACCAAGACCTGAGAGTGACCAATTTTTCTTGAAAATCTACAAGACTCGTTTAGAGAAATCCACAGAAAACATGAAGTTTTGAGCTTTTTTGGGGTATTGCTGTTTAATCAGCCCAAAACGGGTTAACACTTGGTTTTCTGAACACCCTTATTACTTACAAAAATGATCTTCGGTGAATTCCACTTCCAATAAAGGAAGTTATGTTTACCACTCGGGTATCGTTTGGGTGTTGTGGGGGTCTGAAACCGGCCGATTTCATCAAAATTTCGATGTTTGGCAGCCTGTGGAGGGTTACCATATGCATCGCCTGATATGTCATGTGTATCAAAGGTCGTGGCACAGACAGGTCTATCAATGATGAAAGTTTAAAAAAAATCTACAAGACGTGTTTCGAGAAAGTGCCGATAAACACCAATTTTGACAGTTTTTTGCCAATTGTGACGAAATAAGGGTTAAATCGAAAATTCCGCTTCGGTACATTTTTAGATTTTGTGCCCGTCTATGCGTGTGCAAAATTTTGTGAAAATCGGTCCGAAAATGGCTTCGGAATCGTGCGGACAAAATGTGTGGGAAAAAAAAAAAAAAAAAAAAAAAAAAAATAATCCGTAGAAAAACAATAGTCTTTTCCAGAGGGAAAAGCCTAAAAATATCTGAAAAGAAAATAGGAGGTGCACATCTGCAATGTATGTAAAAGAATGTCTGAAAGTTTCAATGAAATCTGTTCAATGGTTTAAGAGGAGTTGTGGATAGCAGATCTGTACAGAATGTCAATTGAATTTGACAAAGTTCATTTTTTAATATGGGAAACTATAAAAAAGAAAATATCTGAAAACAAAATAGGAGGTGCACATCTTCAATGTATGTAAAAGAATTTCTGAGAGTTTCAATGGAATCTGTTCACTGGTTTAAGAGGAGTTGCGGATAGCAGATGTGTACATCCTTAAAACGTAATGGATGGACAACGAAATATGAAAACATCTGAAAGAAAAATAGGAGGTGCACATCTTCAATGTATGTAAAAGAATTTCTGAGAGTTTCAATGGAATCCGTTCACTGGTTTAAGAGGAGTTGCGGAGAGCAGATGTGTACATCCCTAAAGCATAACGGATGGACGGACGGACATCAAAATATGAAAACATCTGAAAGACAAATAGGAGGTGCACATCTTCAATGTATGTAAAAGAAGGTCTGCGAGTTCCAATGGAGTTTGTTCAATGGTTTAAGAAGAGTAGCGGATAGCAGATCTTTTCCCCTCCCTACTAAAACCTGAATTGACAAAGACCATTTTTGAATATGGGGAACTGTAAATATGAAAATATCTGAAAATAAAATAGGAGGTGCACATCTGCAATGTATGTAAAAGAATGTCTGAAAGTTTCTAGAAATATGTTCAATGGTTTAGGAGGAGTTGCGGATAGCAGATCTGTACAGAATGTCAATTGAATTTGACAAAGTTCATTTTTCAATATGGGAAACTGTAAAAATGAAAATATCTGAAAAGAAAATAGGAGGTGCACATCTTCAATGTATGTGAAAGAAGGTCTGAGAGTTTCAATGAAATCCGTTCACTGGTTTAGGAGGAGTTGTGGATAGCAGATGTGTATCCCCCTAAAGCGTAACGGACGGATGGATGCCTAGACGGACGGACCAAGTGATCACTATACACCTCCCACTTTTCAAGTGGGTGGTATCAAAAGTACTCAGGGTGTTACAATTGGCAGGAAAAGTTCATTTTTACCCCAAGGAAAGACTCTGGACCTTCACCAAAAGGATAGGCCATGCGAGGTGAAATAAAGTGGAGGAAAAAATGATCTCTCTTAATCTTGACCCAAAGCAAGGTGAAAAGAAGTGGGAGAAGAACTATTTTTCTACTGCCATTAACTGTTATATTGCTGGAAGCCCATATTTGGGCTTTATTCTGAAGTGCAGGTACTGCAACGTAAAGGCTTCACATTAGTGAAAGTGCTTTGTATTATATTTGAAGCGTGGTTAGACAGTCTGTAAGCATTTGTCTTTTTACAATTTAAGGGAGAGTGCCTTTAACAAGGCAAAGACATGTGAACAAAGTTTGATGACCATAATTAATTTTGATTCTTTAGTTAAAATGAAGCGGAGGGGACAAAATATATGCCAATGGCGGCAGAAAAATATTTTGTCTTCACCTTCCCCCTCCCCATACTTCATGTAACCTGGCTACGCCCTTGATTCAGTCAAATTCATTATCCCCTTATTTTAAAAAATGCAGGGATATTGTCATGATCTCCGTCCGTACTTCCGTACGTCCGGTTTTGTAATTCGAAACGCTGTAACTTTCTACAGTTGTTCGATAGGGTCTGTGCAACCCAAAAATACAACTTTTAAATTTTTGTGCCACCAGGTGGCTTCTGTGGAGCCACTTAAAAAATGCGTTATTTTTTCACTTTTTTGCTGAATAGTCCCAACCTATGTAATTCGGAGTTCTAAAATTACACTAGGGTGTTGCTAAATGATCTGTAGATGTGTAGGAAGGTTTCGGATTTTTCGGGTGCCACGTGGCTGTGCCACCTTAGCCACTTTTGTGTTTTCTTAGACCGTTTCTGGCAAAAGGCTCGTAGGATATGTAATTCGAAATGCTAAATCCATGCTCAGATGTTGCAGTAGGGTCTATAGATGCGCACGAAGGTTTTGGATTTTTCGGGTGCCATGTGGCTGTGCCACCGTAGCCACTTTTGTGTTTTCTTAGACCGTTTCCGGCAAAAGGCTCGTAGGATATGTAATTCGAAACGCTAAATCCATGCTCAGAAGTTGCAGTAGGGGCTATAGATGTGCAGGAAGGTTTCGGATTTTTCGGGTGCCACGTGGCTGTGCCACCGTAGCCACTTTTGTGTTTTCTTGAACCGTTTCCGGCGAAAGGCTCGTAGGGTATGTAATTTGAAATGCTAAAACCATGCTCATATGTTGCAGTAGGGTCTATAGATGCACACGAAGGTTTCAGATTTTTTGGGTGCCACGTGGCTGTGCCACCATAGCCACTTTTGTGTTTTCTTAGATCGTTTCCGGCGAAAGGCTCCTAGGGTATGTAATTCGAAACGCTAAAACCATGCTCAAATGTTGCAGTAGGGTCTGTAGATGTGCACGAAGGTTAGCGATTTTTCAGGTGCCACGTGGCTGTGCCACCATTGTCACTTTTGTGTTTTCTTAGCCTGTTTGCGGCAAAAGGCTCCTAGGGTATGTAATTTGAAATGCTAAAACCAGGGTATGTAATTTGAAATGCTAAAACCATGCTCAAATGTTGCAGTAGGGTCTGTAGATGCGCACGAAGGTTTCGGATTTTTCAGGTGCCACATGGCTGTGCCACCGATGCCACTTTTGTGTTTTCTTAGACCATTTCTGGCGAAAGGCTCCTAGGGTATGTAATTCGAAACGCTAAAACCATGCTCAAATGTTGCAGTGGGGTCTGTAGATGCGCACAAAGGTTTCGGATTTTTCAGGTGCCACGTGGCTGTGCCACCGTTGCCACTTTTGTGTTTTCTTAGACCGTTTCCGACGAAAGGCTCCTAGGGTATGTAATTCGAAATGCTAAAACCATGCTCAAATGTTGCAGTGGGGTCTGTAGATGCGCACGAAGGTTTCGGATTTTTCAGCTGCCATGTGGCTGCGCCACCATTGCCACTTTCGTGTTTTTTTAGACCGTTTCCGTCGATAAGGCTCCTAGGGTATGTAATTCGAAACACTAAAATCATGCTCAAATGTTGCAGTGGGGTCTGTAGATGCTCACAAAGGTTTCCGATTTTTCAGGTGCCGTGTGGCTGTGCCACCATTGCCACTTTTGTGTTTTCTTAGACCGTTTCCAGGCGAAAGGCTCCTAGGGTATGTAATTCGAAACGCTAAAACCATGCTCAAATGTTGCAGTGGGGTCTGTGGATGCGCACGAAGGCTTCAAATTTTTCAGCTGCCACGTGGCTGCGCCACCATTGCCACTTTCGTGTTTTCTTAGACCGTTTCTGGCGAAAGGCTCCTAGGGTATGTAATTCGAAATGCTAAAACCATGCTCAAATGTTGCAGTAGGGTCTCTAGATGTGCACGAAGGTTTCAGATTTTTTAGGTGCCACGTGGCTGCGACACCATTGCCACTTTCGTGTTTTCTTAGACCATTTCCGGCGAAAGGCTGCAAGGGTATGTAATTCGAAATGCTAAAACCATGCTCAAATGTTGCAGTAGGGTCTGTAGATGTGCACGAAGGTTTCCGATTTTTCAGGTGCCACGTGGCTGTGCCACCGTTGCCACTTTTGTGTTTTCTTAGACCGTTTCCGGCGAAAGGCTCCTATGGTATGTAATTCGAAATGCTAAAACCATGCTCAAATGTTGCAGTGGGGTCTGTAGATGTGCACGAAGGTTTCGGATTTTTCAGGTGCCAAGTGGCTGGGCCACCGTTGCCACTTTTGTGTTTTCTTAGACCGTTTCCGACGAAAGGCTCCTATGGTATGTAATTCGAAACACTAAAACCATGCTCAAATGTTTCAGTGGGGTCTGTAGATGTGCACGAAGGTTTCAGATTTTTCAGCTGCCTAGTGGCTGTGCTGTTGCCACTTTCATGTTTCCTTAGACCGTTTCCGGCAAAAGGCTCCTAGGGTATGTAATTCGAAATCCTAAAACCATGCTCAAATGTTGCAGTAGGGTCTGTAGATGCGCACGAAGGTTTTGGATTTCTGGGGTGCCACGTGGCTGTGCTACCGTTGCCTCTTTTATGTTCTCTTACACCATTTCCGGCAAAAGGCTCCTACAGTATGTATTTCGAAATGGTAAAACCATGCTCAAATGTTGCAGTAGGGTCTGTAGATGTGCACAAAGATTTCGGATTTTTCAGGTGCCACGTGGCTGTGCCACCATTGCCACTTTCGTGTTTTCTTAGACCGTTTCCGGCGAAAGGCTCCTAGAGTATGTAATTCAAAACGATGAACGCATGCTTAAATGTTGCAGTAAGGTCTGTAGATGCGTACAAAGGTTTCAGATTTTTCAGATGCCACGTGGCAGTGCCACCGTTTTTCTTTGGTGTTTTCTTAGATCATTTCCGGCGAAAAGCTCCCAGAGTATGTAATTTGAAATGCTAAAACTATGCTCAAAAGTTGCAGTAGGGTCTGTAGATGTGCACGAAGGTTTCGGATTTTTGGGGTGCCACCGTTGCCACTTTCATGTTTTCTTAGATCGTTTCCAGCGAAAGGCTCCCAGGGTACATGTATGTAATTCGAAATGCTAAAACCATGCCCAAATATTGCATTGGAGTCTGTAGGTGCGCACGAAGCTGTGTCACCTGTGCCACTCAATATGATTTTAGTGTGTCATATAATACATTTCATCTTTGTATCAAGCATTCAGACAAAGTCAAGGATGCAAATGCGGGGATACACTATAGTGTGCTTTGCACACAAGTGACACCATCTAGTTACATTTTTCATGGCTACAAAATTATAGGAATGTGAAGGTCTGTTCATTATTTTTAATTATTGATGACAGACTCCAGTACAACTCTTAACCCTTCACACAATGCAGTGGATGTCAAAATTGATTATTTTAAATGGCATTTTTTTTTTTAAATTTCCAAAAATTTCAACAAAACCATATCATGTGACCCCTCATTGGAACGAACTCGTTCCAATGAGGGGTCACATGATATGGTTTTATTGAACTTTTTTGAAATAATATTTTTTTCTGCTGCTGAATTTGGATGTGGACGATTCGTTGGGTAAAGCTTTAACTGTTATTAGACCTTAAGACCTTATCAACTACTGAACTGGTAGCTGACTGGGACACCAGAAAACCATTTTCCAAAATATATGCAATTTCTCTGTTAATTACCTCAAATAAAGAGACGATAACTGAAAAAGAAATCTGCTACACAAAGGCCAATTACAAAACACAGGTCATCAGAATGTCTGTTTTTTCAAACTTTGAGTTTGTATTGTATCTTTGTATTATCAACTTAAGCAGGCCATAAATGGCCCTTACCTCAAGCATGCTCATCACTTATTACAACACCTGTTTCAAAAATATATGTTTGACAACTCTTCCTGGTCAACTTGTCGGTGTCAAATTAAAAACTCTAAAAACTTGAGAAAGGAGTTTGACATAAAATCAAAAATATTAATGAAATATCCTGATGCTCTCCATTACCTTTTTCCATCTGTTTGGTTCATTGATTTTTTATTTATTTATTAGGGTTTAACAACACTTTTACAGCCAAGGTCATATTGTGTCAGTGACAGTTTAATGGGAGGTGGAAGCCAGAGTACACAGAGAGAACCACCGAGCAACAACGAGCAGCTGCCAGCTCCCCAACATCGTAACGCTGCACTGCAGCACAGGCAGGCTTAGAATGGTTGAAGACATGCGCATGCGCACCATCGACGTGCAGTATGCCTAAGTACACGGCATAATCGTGTCCCCATGTGGACATTTGGGGTTAAGTGCCTTGCCCAAAACCACAATGTGGGAGTCCGAATCGATCACTCAGACGGTCACCCACCCAAGGACTAACTGGGCTCGATGTTGCTTAACTTCAGTGATCTGATGAGAAATGATTACCGCAATGCCACCGTGCCCCTCTGTTTGGTTTACAAAAATAAATGCACAACTGTCACAAAATGAAGTGTGAATTTAAACGTCAGGTTTGAAGTTTATGGGGTGGAGGTGAGAAAGAGAGGTGCAATGACATGTATTCAGAACCACAAAGGTTGATCTGGTGTCTTTTCACATTTCTCACAAACATTTTCAAGTAGTTTTAAGGACCTTTGGAGATTTGTGTCCATTTTCAAGTACTCTGAAGGTATTGGGAATAAATTTTTGAATTCAAGGACCTGCTAGGACTTTCAAGGATCTGCGGATACCCTGTGAATGTAGCTTGCTAGTTTACCCAATGCTGCTTAAATAGGAAAAATTTGGCAGAGCTGGACCTTTAAAAGGAATAAAGGCATGTTTTCGATCCTGTGGTCGATCATTCACAAGAAAGGCATCTCACCAACAGTTTGGTTACATTTCAGAGATTTCAAATCAAGTTCTGGCTCACACTGCAAGCAAACTATATGAGTGTTTTCAAGAATAATTTTCAAAAGTAATTTAACCATGTTGCCATTCCATTCATAAGCCAAACAAAAGACCCCAAGGGGCCTTAATTGCTCACCTGCCAAAGTGATTCAAAGAAGTATTTGGGGTCACATTCAGTTAGACATGGTTCATTAACATTAACACTACAAAGGAATGAAGTCAAGAAAGACAAATTTTATGGAAAAACACTAAGGAATGGATTTGAACAAACCTGAACCTAACATGCTCCCCCATGCCACCACCCCCACCCATAGAAAGTCCAAATATTAAGCTAGGGACTCAAATTTAACAAACTTGAATCTGATCCCCCTTGAGATGTTACATACCAACTATGAAAGAATTCTGACTGGTGGGTCTGAAGAAGAAGGTTTTTAAAGAAATGTCCTCACATTGCACTAAGTTAAACTTTGGGCTCAAATAGGGAGCCAAAATATTAAGCCCGATTTGAACAAACTTGAATCTGACCTACCTAGAGATGTTGTATACCAAATATGAAAGGATTCTGATTGGTGGATCCGAAGAAGAAGATTTTAAAAGAAATTCCCTCATATTGCACTAAGTTAAAATTCAGGCTCCCATAGGTAGCCCAAATTAATAACCCAGGGGCTCGATTTGAACAAATTGGAATCTGACCCTCCTAGAGATGTGGTATACCAAATATGAAAGCATTCTGACTACAGGGTCTAAAGATGAAAAGAAAAATTCCTCATATTGCACTAAGTTGGTATTCGGGCTCCCATATGGAACTCAAATATTTACCCAGGTAACTGGTTTGAACAAACCTGAAACTGACTCACCTCGATATGTTGTATACCAAATATGAAATGATTCTGACTGGGGAATCTGAAGAAGATGATTTTTAAAGAAATTCCCTCATATTGCACTATTAAACTTCAGGCTCCCATAGGGAGCCCAAATATTTACCCAGGGACTCGATTTGAACAAATTTGAATCTGACCCCCCTATAGATGTTGTATACCAAACATGAAAGGATTCTGACTGGTGGATCTGAAGAAGAGTTTTAAAGAAATTTCTTCAAATTGCACAAAGTTAAACTTTGGGCTCCAACAGAGAGCCCAAATACTAACTCAGGGACCCAATTTGAACAAACTTGGGGGAGCTACTAGGAGAACAATTATTAACCCAAGGACCTGATTTGAACAAAGTTGAATCTGCTGGCGTAGTTTCTTTTAAGTCTACAGCTCCAGTAGAAAATGTTACTGTCCGACGTCATCACGCGAAATATTTGAAATGATGTCGCCCATTTTGTAATTACTTCATCAACGGAGTGACAAGCAAGCCGCTTCGTTTTTCTAGATTCTTCCAGCGTGCAGCAGATGGTGTTCCGAATGAAGTGTTGTTTTAATTATAAGCTGATTTACGATCTGAACTGAGATTGATTATTTATCCAGTGCTGTCATGGAGTACACAAGAGGTTTATTTACTAAACCTGTGATCGTTAAAGGTTGCCTTGAACAAGGCAACTTTTAACGATCACAAGTTTAGTAAATAAGCCTTTTGTGTTTCACGATGTAGGTTTTGGGCTATGGGTAGTGTCTTATTTGGAACAAATATGTTACTGTGATGAGTTGACGGTAATATGGTCTGAGGTTTGTGGCTTGGAACATATGTTCGAAGCTCCGAGCCTCAAACCTCAGAACATGTTATGCATCGAGGTTGAACATACATTCCAAGCTGCAAACCACAGACCATGTTACAATGCATCACAATAACTTATAATCATGTGACTCATCACTGGAATGAGGTCATTCCAATGGGGGGGGGGGGGGGGGGGGGGGGGGACACATGATATGGTTTTGTTGAAGTTTTTTTAAACATAATGCCTTTTCAACAGCTCAATTTGTAAAGTATGTGGAAGGATGTGGCCGATTTGTTACATAAATTGTTAATGAAGCTATTACAATTAAGAATTGTAATATAAATCTATCATCACCATTATGTTTCAGTACAAAGTGTTGTAGCAGAGTCTTGTTTCTAAGGCTATATCTAGATTCATCTTTGACTTATCGAGATATGGCCTTAGAAATAAGAGCTGGACTCTGTTACAACATTTTGTATATAAACATAATGGTGATAATATTATTAGTCACACAGTGTTTCAGCAGGGTGTATGGGACTGAACTACCCTTCTGAGATCTGTATTTCCTGATGCTGAAAGCTGAAGGAAATACGAATCTCAGAAGGGTAGTACAGTCCTTTACACCCAGCTGAAACACCATGTGACAAATTTATTATCCTGCCCCTTCAGTGTGTCGAATTTTGTTTTATTAATATCTCTTCAGAAGCAAAGCATTTAAGAGACATTTTGACAAGCAGACAAAAGAATTTTATTTGATTTGGAGTTATTTCCCTTCGACTGAACTCAAACATTTGGGAGTCTTCAATTCAAGGACATTGGGGAAATGAGATACAAGTTGATTATTTATGTTTTATTTGATACAGTGGTGCATTATGCATTTGGAGAATCGGGGACACTCTATTTAAACTAGTGCAAGTGCTTTAATAAGTTTCACGGAAGAGACAATTCATATAACGAGATTGCATGTTCTTCGAAACCGCAACGATCTGTAGTGTAGAAACACCACAACAGAATCCCTCTTCTCGACAGCAAAATCGGATGTTGAGGGTATGTACACATGTTTTATTTCAAGTTTTCGGAATATTCTCATGAAACAATATTGTTCTCATTTTGTTTGTGAGTCTGAATGTTTGTTATTACTGACGAAAATGTTTGAAGCAATGGGTGAAAGGTAAATCAGCGAAGTGTATCATAGAATATCTATACAGCTCATTTAGATGTCATGCAGACATGTTAACCTCCAGAATAATTTTTCAGGGAACCTGAGGGTGATTTTCAGGGAAATTGGATGGATTTCAAGGAAAAGTTCGCGCGGGGGACAAAATAAAAGAAAAAAATTGTGAATTTTCAGCTCATGGACCACTATTAACACCAGGTTATATCCAGAACAAGTTGTCAACTATGCTGATGAATTTATGCTACGTTAAAAGATCATAAAATAACTGTTGATTTGACCCTCCCCTCCCCCCCCCCCCCAGGATCCTCTTCTACATGAGCCCCCTCCCCCCCTCAACACCACCCACCCACACTGTCCCACAGAGCACCTCCACCTGTGGTTTGCTCTTATCAAAGTCTACTTAGCTAATAATTTCCCAAGTCTGGCAATGTTAACAGGAAAAGATGTCCTAATGTTCAGTTACTTCAAGAACATTAGTACTTAGAAAGTATCTTTAGCAAACTTCAGGCATGTGGGACGTTTGTTCCCTACACAAAACTTTTCATTTCATCACTGAAGCATTTTTTTTTAATTCCATTCGAAATTTTCTGGGTACAGATGGCCAACAGTTAACAGTTCTGTAGTCAGCACAACAGAATAAATGTAGTGTTAGAAAATAAGTCCATTGTGTTTAAATATGCAGTGATAATTTTTTGGCATCCTAAGCGACTTTAACCTACTTTACTGTGCTGAATAGTTGTTTACGTTTTGATTTTGGAAAAGGGATGAGAATTAAAGCTATTTTATGAAGGAATAAATAAATATATATTATTTAATTCCTTTTCAGATATTTTAATTTCCAAAAACTGCATTTAAATGAAGGTGAAGTTTTCAATTTTTTGAAAGTAAGTCACCTATTTTCACTTCGGCACTCACACATTGATCACGAATCTCCGAAGAAAAAACCCAGAAATAAACATGAACACCGTTGAAATATGTATCATAAAATACCCTTTTCTTAAATAAATTTAACTTAAATCCATATTTTACTGCTTCCTGAGTTTTTACTAGAGTTTGAAATGCATTTGATTTGACTCCTAACGTTTTTTATAAGTTACAACAGAAAGAAATATTTGACTGTTGTTTTCCGGGATTTTTGGTCCAAAACTGATTCCCGTCCGGGAGGCCAGGAACTACACTGAAATTCCGGGATTTTCCCAGGCATTCTGGGAGAGTTAACATGTCTGATGTCATGTGATATTCTTATACACCCTGTTGAACTTTGTACATCCCATTGGAGTTAAATGTACCACACTGGATGCATTGGTTACTGACAGTCGGAAGCTTGTATTTTTTTATAAAGGTAATAAATATAAATGTGAGTTTTCAATCACGCCCAATGATTAGGTATTTCTTAGTTTCTATGAGGTTTAACTGGTAGAGTGCTAAATTATTTTTGGCCATCAAATCTTGTACTCATGTCTTTGCTTTGTTACAATTTATGGGAGAGTGCCTATGGGCACTCTCCCATAAATTTTACCAAGGCAAACCCTTACAAACTAAATAATATCACCTCAAAGATAATAGAAAGCACATTGACTGAATATGAGCCTTCAAAGTGTAATACCACCACTTCAGAATGAAGCCCAAATATGGGCTTCCAGTACCCTACCAGTTAACAGAGAACTCATACACAGAAAAAAAGTGTCAATACATTCATTCAGATATGAAAATAAATGATTGTTCTTACCAATTACAATTATTTTTTTTAATTTACATGATGTTCAAAGGAAGCAATTGATTGGCTTATGTTATTGATAAGGAAACTTCTGTAGGTTGGAAGATTGGGAGGTTGGAGATGTGCTGAAAGAGTTTAATAACTAAAGCTGAAAAAAACCCTGTAAATTAGGAGCCTGTACCTTTAATGCAATATATTCAAAAAACCCTGTTACTTGCCTCATCAACATGAAGTCAGCTACATGTATATTTAGAAAGATAAAGAAAGTAATAAAATGAAAAATGTCTAATAAATTCCAACCTAAGATTATGAAGATACACTTGCAGTGGAAAAAAAGTTGTATGGCACTGCAAGGAAATTTGTCTGTTATTTTCCCTTCAGCTCCTTGAATGCTGCTGGTAGATATTCCTGCCCAGGACAGGATTTCTCTTGCCATAGAAATAAGGAGAATTTGGGCACATTTAATAAAATTTTCCTCCTGTAAACTGGATGGATATTCCACCAATAATTTCTCAAGTTAAATTTAGATGAATTTTTCACTAAATCTAGTCATGGCTGTTGTTAAGCAGCCATGACTAGATTTGATGAAAAATATTTTGAATAATCTATTTCGAAAAGAGTTCTCTCCATCATTTTATCAGGAATTCAGGCCTGACCTTTTGAAAAATCATGGGGAGCCGCAACGGCTCCCCTAAATTTGTTTCAGGAGAGCTATTCTACAATTATACAAGGTTATGAATAAGGGAAATGAAGGTCTGAGGAGAGCCATTACAGCTCATAAGGAGGGCAATTATGGCTCTCCTCAATTTGGTTTTAGGGGAGCCAAGGAGAGCAGGAGCTGTAGCTCCCCTCAAATGGCCAGGCCTGGGAATTAGTGCCAGAGACTTTATTAATCACTCTACAAGGCTTTGCCTTTGATTCTTGCAAAATTCCTCGAGACAGGCCTTTAGTACTGATTAAATTTAGGGTCAAGTACTGATTAAATTTAGGGTCAAGGAGTGGTGACTGCAGAAGGTCCCATGCTTTCAACTTCAGCTCATTCTCAGAACACCGAAAGTTCTTGGATTAAACCAAGGGCTTTAATATTTCCTCAGTGTATGTCTGAAAATCATTCTGAATTTGAAATCACTTGGGCAGAATTCCCTTTTTGTCAATCCAAAGGTGCCAAATTGGGCCAACACCACTTTGATACAAAGTTGCAGATATACGAAATCAACAGGTACCAATGATATATTATCTTTCTTCACATCAAATTTTCTTGGAATTAGATCAGGATTTCCATTTACATTTGACAGAAGTAAAGTATGTCTCCCAGGGATCATTTGAAAGGCCCCACAAAGTAAATCTTTTTTTCAAGGGAATATTTTGTAAAACTGCATGTGGGCGGGTGTTTTTTTATTCTATTTTTATTTTTGAAATTATTTCTTTGCCATCAAAAGTTCATGTTCTTGGTTTGTTTTATGTTTTTGGCCTCATAATCTACAGAATAGCATGGTGGTGGTGTATTTGGATGCAAGAAGGCTTGGCAATGCTAAAGCATTGCAAAGCCTTGTTGTACTCAAGGGACAAATTTATCAATTTTATTAACTTGGGCAAAATATCAGACATAAACCATTTAATTTTTATTTTTCATGTTTGCATGGGTTATAAAAAGAGAGCATGCGGTAGCCAAAAGGACCGATTGGGAGGGTCTAAGAAACATATTTTTAACTTTTTTAGACCCAACACAAATATTCTTGATGTTTGTCAAGTATTTCTTCCGAATGAGTCCAATAATTTGGAACGTTATCATATATTGTCATATATTTGAGACCTCATTAAGCACATTGAATTTGGACTAATCTAAAGACCTATGCCAAATTTAAGTATAAATGTTTTCTGGGAATCAGCAGGAGTTATCTCTGATATTTCGAGATGTGTATCAAATTTCCAGGCAAGCAAACTTTGAGCCCTGATAAGTTAGTGGTTAATATAAATACACTCTAAGAGTTATATCACACAACTTCTTCCAGTGATAAAGGGGTTAACTATGTAGACACATTCCCAATATTGTTACTCAAGCTTCACTACACTACAATCAGGATTAAATATTTTTATTTCGGTGCAGTAAAGAAATTCCTCTACCCTGTAAATTATCAGTTATATTTGACCTGTTGCCGAATCTACTTATTTCAACATGCTGCACAGAAATGTAATGCATTCTCATTGGTTAGGTGTTTTTGTGCCAGTGGTGAGTCTGTGAGCTCTTTCCAACAGTATTTCACATGATAGTCTTTCATCAACAAAAGTTGGGAATGCGTTGATTCAGTGCTTATGGCATTGGAGTTCAAACTGAATGGTCCAAGGATTGATCCTTGCCAGAGTCAGCTGTATTGTGCCCTTGGAAAAGGCACATAATCCTGATCACTCAAGTGGGGGCACGGTGGCACTGTGTACATGGGCATACTGCTGATTGATGGTGCACTTGCCTTCAACCAATACTAATCCTGCTTGTGCAGAGTTGGTACGTTGAGTCTGACATTACTCGCTGCTGCTCAGTAGTTATTTCTGGGTACTCTGGCTTCCTTCACCAGTACAACTGTCTGACACGAGGTGACCCAGGCTGTTAAAGGTGCCATTAAACCCTAATGAAAAAATGAATCAGTAAAACTAAATGTTAACCCTTCACCTAACACAACATCCATATCCAACCAGTATTATTCACAAAAACTGCCATAGTCAAATTCTTTGTTTTTTTCTTCAATTTTTACCAACAAAGCATAGCTTATAGTCCCTCATTGGAAAGGCTCACTGAGCTCATTCCAAGGGGTTACAAGCTATGTTTTGAAGATATTATTATTTTTGTTATTAACTCCACACAAGCAGGGTTAGCATTGGTTGAAGACAAGTGCACCATCGACATGCAGTTCACCTTAGTACACAACGACACCATCTCACATGGGCAATTGGGATTAAGTGTCTTGCCCAAGGACACAACGTGGTTGCCGCAGGAGGGATTAGAACCAAGGACATCTCAGCTTGCAGCCTGCATCTCTACCTACTGAGCAGCGAGCTCCCGGGTAAAGAGTTAAAAAAAGAAGTGTTTTTCACTCATAACCGGTGCTCATCACAGTTTGAGAATTTTTATAACACTTTTTTACGGAAAATGTAAATAAATATAATTTTTCGACTTCTCAAATAATGGCAAGCAACTGTGAAAGAGCTGTTCTGACTTTTACATCACAATACTTGCATTTTCATTTCTTTTTATTTTAACAACATTTTCAATAGCTAATGTTGGAAGAACAGAAGCCGGAGTAGCTGGAGAGAACCACCAAACAGCAGCAAGCAACTGTCAAACTCCCAATTGTACTACCTCTGCACAATAGGGTTAGCATTGGATGGAGACAAGTGCACCATCGACATGCAGTACACCTTAGTACACAGTGCCAAAATGCCCTCACCTGGGCAACTTGGATTAAGTACCTTAAGACACAACACAGTTACCACTGATGGGCATTAAACTATGGACCTCTTGGTTGGAAGTTCAATGCTGTAACCACTGAGTCACCGCAATCCCAATTTCCATTTTAAAACTTTAAAATATACTATGCAAAAATTTCAAATAAATTCATTCATCCATTCATTTGTGCTCAAGGTCGCATATTTTAACAAAATAGCTAATCATGACCGCAAAATGGATATAAAGTCAAGTCCAGCCAATTGTTTATACTCATGTTGTCCATTTTAGAGAACCCCCAGGCATTGGTTACCGGGTTCTATTTTACCAGTAAAACACAACTTGTTTACCACATCAAACAAGCACTGCTTTACTTACCTCCCCACAGGAAAAGGGATAAAATAGGCACTGAAAAAATAACTCTGAGTCATTAACTGGTAGAGTGCTGGAAGCCCATATTTGGGCTTCATTCTGAAGTGCAGGTACAGTAGAATCCTTTTAATTGAATATCAATTTTGCCAGTGAAAATTATTCAATTAACAGGAGTATACAATTAACAGGGATTTGGTCAGTTTCCTATGTTCTTGATGAAAACTGAGCATTTATTCTATTATATCTTGTTTGGCAGAGCTCATAGAGCTCTGTCAAACAAGATATAATAAAATAAATGCCTGTATTGGATGTAGTGAGGCCAAAAAGGTTGATAAATAAGGGGAATTGGGTGCGTGTCACAGTAATTTTTTGGACATATTATAAAAATTTATATACAAATAACAGGAGTTTACTCTACAACCCATATGCAATTAACAGATCAAATTTGTACTGAAGGTATGGTAAATGGTTTTGTGTTTGAAAATTATATTCAATTAACAGGGATATACAATTAAGAGATATCCAATTAAGTGGGCTCCACTGTACTGCAATTTAAAGACTTCAAATTCAGTGACTGAGCTTCTTATTATCTTTGAAGTGATATTATTTAATCTGTTAGCATCTGCATTGTTACAATTCATAGGAGAGTACCCACAGGCACTCTCCTGTGAATTGCAACAAGGAAAAGACGTGTGAACAAATTTTAGTGGCCAAAAATAATTTTGCACTCTACCAGTTAAATACACATTATACCAAATATACTGCAAGTCTGTAACATGTGCAGCTGGCTGCCTGACCAATGAAAATGCTTTAAATTTTCTTTGCAGTATGAAAGGATTTGATACTCCTTCTCAAAGTTTTGTATAGCTATATGTTTTAAATTTAAAATTAAAAAGAAATGGATCCCAAAACTAAAAGAGTTGAAAAGATAAAATAGTGAATCTTACCAACTACTTCCTGTCTACAATCAAACCAAGGCTCCAAG
The DNA here is from genome assembly GCA_031216915.1 of Pictodentalium vernedei. Classification (NCBI taxonomy): domain Eukaryota; kingdom Metazoa; phylum Mollusca; class Scaphopoda; order Dentaliida; family Dentaliidae; genus Pictodentalium; species Pictodentalium vernedei. Next base: position 88,130,094 of record CM062290.1, on the reverse strand, counting down.
CCATGCTTGATTATTGTATCTGAAAGGTTAGCATCAATACAATATAACTATTTGAAAGCAAAATGGCAAGCATCAAAGAAAGTGTCAATGACACTGTAGCTCAACTTGTTTAAGACATGTACATGTAGAGTATGTGACACAGCAATGACAAACATCTAGGTAATGACTTGATAACAAAGGTAAAGTATTCTAACGGTCTGTAAATAAATGCTGACCGTAGCCTGTAACAGATGTGTAGGTAAAATAGTGTAAAGGTGGGCGACAGTTAGATGCTAAACTAGAAAAGAAATCTTTGAGTCCCAGAGTGGGTCTGACTGAACCCAAAAATATTTGTTCTCATAGCACAGTGATAACAAAGGCACCCAAAAACACTCGTTCCTGTCACAAGGTGATAACAAAGGTACCCCAAGAAGTTTCGTGAAGATCAGTTCATAAATACAGACTCTAGCGCGAGCCGTATTGACATGTGCACTTACTGTGTTAAGTAGCACTGAACAAATCAACGTTCATCTAATTTGCATAATTTCTGCACGAGAAAAAAACCTGTATTACATGTGATGTATTCCATGTTATTAAACATTCCTACAAAAATTTATTCAAATCAGAACTTTCATACAGAAGTTCTGTACAAAAAACTGATTGCACTAATTTTGGTACAAAAAGGTTGCTGGTGGCCATCTTGAATTTTGGACCGCGCACAAAAACATTCGTTCTCGTCCCACGGTGATAACAAAAGTACCCAAGAAGTTTCGTAAAGATCGGTTCATAAATACAGTCTCTAACCTGAGCCATATAGAAGTTGTGTACAAAAAACTGATTGGACCTAATTTCAGTACAAAATGGCCACTGGCAGCCATCTTGAATTTTGGACCGCACCCAGAAACACTCGTTCTCATTCCAAGGTGATAACAATGGTACACAAGAAGTTTCGTGAAGATCGGTTCATAAATACAGACTCTAGCCCGAGCCGTATTGACATGTGCACTTACTGTGTATAAGTATCACTGAATAAATCAAAGTTCATCTAATTTGCATAATTTTTGCACGAGAAAAAAAACTGTATTATATGTGATGTATTCCATGTTACTAAACATTCATACAAAAATTTATTCAAATCAGAACTTTCATACAAAAGTTCTGTACAAAAAAAATGATTGCACCAAATTTCGGAGGCACCCAAAAACACTCGTTCTCGTCCTAGGGTGATAACAAAGGTGACCAAGAAGTTTTGTAAAGATCAGTTCATAAATATGGCCTCTAGTCCGAGCCATACTGGCATTTGCAGTTACAGTGCTCAAAGTAACATTAAATAGATCAAAGTTAGTCTAACTGGCATAATTTATGAACGAGAAAAAAACCTGTATTATAAGTGATGTATCCCATGGCACTAAACATTCACACAGAAAATTATTCAAATCAGCGCTTTCATATGGAAGTTCTGCACAAAAATCTGACTGCAACTAATTTTGTACAAAATGGACATCAGCGGCCATCTTGAATTTCAGACTGGATCCAAAAACACTCGTTCTCGTCCCACGTTGATAGCAAAGGTACTCAAGAAGTTTCGTAAAGATCGGCTCATAAATACAGCCTCTAGCCTGAGCTGTATGGGCATTTGCAATTATAGTGCTGAAAGTAACACTAATTAAATCAAAGTTAGCCTAATTTGCATAATTTATGCACGAGAAAAAAACCTGTATTATATGTGATGTATCCCATGGTACTAAACATTCATACAGAAAATTATTCAAATCAGAGCTTTCATATGGAAGTTCTGCACAAAAATCTGATTGCACCTAATTTTGGTACAAAATGGCTGCCAGCGGTCGTCTTAAATTTCGGACCGGACCCAAAAACACTCGTTCTCATCTCACGGTGCTAAAAAAGGTACCCAAGAAGTTTTGTAAAGATCAGTTCATAAATACGGCCTCTAGCCCGAACCGTGTGTACGGCGACAGGACGGATGATGGGCCATGGCAATGCCTCAAATTTGGCTTCGCCAAAGCTGAGCTAATGATGGGAGGAACACATGCTTACTATTATGGTGGAAGATATGGACACATTCTGAGGGACTGAAAAATTTGGTATTGCTTTGCATTACCAAAAACTGTACAAAAGGCACCAAGAGGCCTTAACTGGTAGAGTGCTGAGTTATTGTTGCTTGGCAAAACTTGATAATGTTTCTCTGCCTTATTACAGTTTATGGGAGAATGCCTATAGGCAAGGCAAATCCATACAGACTAAATATTTTCACTTCAAAGATAATATGAAGCACAACCCAAGAATGTAAAGCCTTTAAGTGGCAGCACCTGCACTTCAGAGTAAAGCCCAAATATGGGCTTCCAGCACTCTACCAGTTAATCGCTTATCTAAGAAAGATGCTTAGCACAGGATTTAAGGTCACATTCTGTATTCATGGTTAGTCAACACTGCACAGGAAAAAGGGTTATTTTTTATAACAATATTTTTCACGTCAGATGATTTTAATGTCCAGATGTCCAGTAATGCTAAAGAACAGGATATTTTTGAAGGACATTGAATTCTAGATATCTACTTTCCTAGGAAGGCAGTGTTGCAACTTCAGTTGGGTCAAAGTCATATTTTTAACTTGGAAGTGGGGGTGGGTAAGGGAAGGGGGGGGGGGGGGGCGAGTCCATTGGGGGATTTTTGACCAAGCATCTCATACAGGCAGAATAAGTTACACAGATTATTTAAACTGTACATGTCCAGTCAAAGTCATCTGAATCATCCACTGGATCAAAAGTGCCAGCTGCTTCATTGGCTGTAGAGTTTGCAGCACCTTCACTGCCTCAAAAATCCTCTTTGGGAGGAGTTAATTCTACTGTGTGTTCACAGCTATATCAAGAGATTTAACATCTTCTGATGTGGCATAGTTTTCACTATTTGAGTCTAGCAAGATATTTTCCAAGACCTTTTTTCGTTGTTACATATTTCTGAGTAGATATTTTTAATAAATCACATGGAAACACACATTAGTTTGTTTTTTTTTATCCTTGCTGTACGCTGATTCCAATGCATTTGAGGTGGGAAAATTGCGTTTGGTCTTGACTGTTGAACAACCACAGAATGCAATGATACTGGGATAAGAAAGAAATATTAGAGTTACGACCCTTACACCACAGGTATCGCTGTATTATATATGATTTTAACTCTTTACCTCATGAATTGGCCGCACCCGCCCACATAAGTGGCAAATACAGCAGTAGAAAAAATATTATTTTTCAACAAATTTCAACAAAACCATATTATGTGACCCCTCATTGGAACGAAATCATTCCAAAGAGGGGTCACATGATATAGTTTTGTTGAAATATTTGAAAGAATTTAAAAAATGATATTTAAAATTAATAAATTTTGATATCGTCTGCGTTGGGTAAAGAATTAACTTCTGTTGTAATCGGAAGCAAATGCGTAAATTCCCACAATGCAGCTGGGTGTTTAACCAACTATATATTGTTTGTCAGAGCTCAGTAAGCTCTGTCAAACAAGATATAATTGGCTAAATTTCCAGTCCTGCAAGTGCAAAATAGCACAATCAAAGATATTTTCTTTTAATTACCAGGCTGTGGGCTAAAATATTCACTCCAGTAAATCACTAAAGCCATTCAACAGCCATTTTTACATGTCTTAAGTTTTCCAAGTCTTTCAAGAATTTATGGTTATTTTGCATATACTACAAATATTGGCAAGAGCAACAAAACTTCGGAGAGATGGCGTAACAACATTTTAACAGGTTAATAGCTTAGCTACAAAACAATTGCATTCCAAGTTTTCATCTGTTAATAATTGCAATCTGTGGCATCCATTTTTGAATACTCTCTCTGAAAGTTTCATAAGAAATTAAATCACAGGTTGAATTATGAATAAAGGAGTAAAAAACAGACATTTCTTATGGTCCATCTACAGGCTATTTCAGCTGTCACTGTAGTATTTGGCCTTCAAATACATTTTATATCTCACTTTTTTAATGTCCCTAAACTAAATATATTGTTTGTTGTAACATCAAAAAGTCTGGAACATTGCCCAGTCTTATAAGGGTCAAACTCATATTTCTGAATCCACCTCATAGCAAAACAAGTCAAACATATGATTTAGTAAATTCTTACCCATGTTTGCCTGGTCATTTTCTTTGTCTAATGACAGAGTTATGTCAAAAATTCCTCCCCAAGAAAATTACTTATCAAAAATATAAATCCATAAATATTGATGCCTTGAAAATGGATATCAGTTCATCAATTCTGCGTTTGAACTATTTTTGTAGTAGTCATGAATCATCTGAGCAATTGCTATCTTTATTTGAAGAAACTCTTGTAAGGGCATCATGGCTGAACATGCACCACCCAAGTCAAAAATCATAACTCATAGGGAAAAAGTGGAGTGGTTTACAGAAGATGTTAGAGCTGCTAAACAACAGCATCGCAGACTTGAGCATCTTTACAATGAAACAAACCTTGAGGTTCACCAGCAAATGCTCTGCCACCAAAGAAATGCAATTAATAAGATCATCAAAAAGGCGAAGAGGGAGTACTACAATTCACTTATAGAGGAGTCATCTAATACAGGGGTGTTCTTCTTGCTAACCAATAGTCTCCTTGGTAAAGAATAAAAAGTCATTTTCCCAGATCACCTAAACACTGAAGAAATTCCGGAAAAATTCAGTGATTATTTCATAATGAAAATTCAAGTAATTCTGGATAGTATACCATCATTTAAATACCAGAGTTTGATCATCTTGACATAAAAAGTGATTTTTCTAATTTTCACTCTGTCTCAGAAGACGACATTCGAAAACTGATTTTATCATCATCCAATAAATCCAATGATCTAGATCAAATTCCAACATTCCTTTTGAAAGAGACAATTGATTATCTTCTGCCAGCCATACCATCTATTACATCTGCATCCCTACATGAGGGGTTTGTTCCAAACCCATTGAAAAAAGCATTTGTTACACCACTCATCAAGAAACCATCTCTTGATCCTGACAACCTGAAAAATGATTGACGAGTATCGAACCTCTCTTTCCTGTCTAAATTGTTGGAAAGGGTTGTTGCTTTACAACTCAAAAATCATCTGCATGAAAATGATCTTTAAGAGCCCTTCCAGTCTGCATATAAAGCCAACCACAGTACAGAAACAGCCTTACTGCGAGTCAATAACGACATTGTTAAATCAGTGTCTGAGGGTAAGGCTGTACTGCTTGTTCTCTTGAATTTGTCAGCAGCATTCGACACAGTCAACCAGGGAATTCTCATGCAGACATTGACACTGCATGGCATGTGTGGAACTGTCTTATTGTGGTTTGCATCATATCTAGAAGGTCACAGTCAACAAATATATATCAATAAGATCGGTTCTAAAAGCAGGACGTTAAAGTGTGGTGTTCCTCAGGGCTCAGTTCTTGGACCACTCTTATTTACTCTGTACACTTCTTCTCTGGGTTGCCTTTTTAAAACGCATGGCATATCATATCATCTGTATGCAGATGACACCCAACTGTACATCACATTCAACCCATCTGTTCCAAGTGGCTCATTCACCACAGTCAATAACATGGAAACTTGCATAAATCTTGTGCGGGAATGGATAATAGACTTTAAACTGAAAATCAATGACTCTAAAACTGAATTCTTAGTGATATTCGGGGTTCGCATGCCTACACCCCCTGTTACATCAATTCTGGTTGGAAACAACATCACTGTGAAAAGTGAATCGGCCAGGAATATTGGACTGATTATGGACTCAAATTTAAAACTAGACATCCATATCAATAAAATATGTCAAAAATGCTACTGGCAGCTTCGTAATGTTGGAAGACTGCGACCTTATCTTAACCAGTCAGCACTTGAAACCTTGTGCACTCCTTCATCACCTCACAACTAGACTATTGTAATTCAGTGTTAGTGGGGTTGTCCCGGTGCCTGATTCAGAAGCTTCAAAAAGTTCAGAATACTGCTGCTAGGATAATTACTGGTACCAAATGCTCTGAACACATAACACCTGTACTAAGACAAATACATTGGCTTCCAGTTAAACAAAGAATGATTTCAAAATATTGATCTTAGTATTCAAATGTATCCACAAACTGGCTCCAGTTCACCTGCAAGAGCTCCTCACTGTATATAAACCATCATGCAGTCTCAGATCTAAAAACCAAATTCAAGTAGTTGTACCTTTTAGCAGATCTAATCAAGCTCATGATCGTGTGTTCTCTCCATCGTGGGTCCCAGATTGTGGAATTCCCTGCCAATTAGTGTCAGAATTTCAGAAACTCTCGATGTCTTCAAAAGAAATCTTAAAACTTTCCTATTCACTGAAGCATTCTCCTGAACCTCTGTAAGAGGCAACCAAAACAGATGTGACTCTTTATTTCAGAAAAGTGTATTTATTTCTGTAAAGCGTTTCAGAGCACTGGTTTTACGCTCTAGAAAATAAATTATTATTATTAATTATTATTATTATGTCCCTTTAAATGTATTACTCCAATACATATCTGACAGAGACTTGTATGCATTACATTTTGAAAATATAGTTATTTCTGTACTGAAAAAGAGGATTTGGTATGCTTCTAAGTTATTTATTTACTTATTTATTGGTGTTTAAAGTCACATACATGTACTTCTTCTGCACAATGGCTAATTATGACCACAGCATGGAGGTAAAGTCAAGTCCAACAAACTGTTCACCTCTCCAGCATGGAAGATTTTGTTTACATCAACTTTATTACCATATGTTCAAACCTTTCAAACTTAACCCACTGAACCCTCATACATCATAATTTCATTAACTAGAGTGACTGCAATGCAAATGAGTGGGATAGACAATCATTATTTTCAACGTGCAGCCTCAAGGCTGCACGTTGAAAATATTAATTGATCTACCCCTAAATAATGAACATGGACTCTTCCAATGGCTGCCACTGAACTAACAAGGGCGATACTACAAGGATTCAAAGGGTTAATATCTTTGTGCCACAATATATTGTAATTTCAGGTCTCAGCTCACATACACCGCAAAAGACAGAACAGTTCGTTTTGGTTTTATCGATGCTGGACATCACCGCGATGAGAATGTGTGCATAGAAAAATATTTTATTGAAGTGAATTCGTTAAAGATTTGTATTATTAAAAACAAAAGTATTGCTCTCAGGATTATTTGTTTATTTATTTATTGGTGTTTAAGGTCATATACCTCTGCACAATGACCGCAACATGGAGGTAAAGTCAAGTCCAGCCAATCGTTTATAACCATGTTGCCCGTTTTAGGAGGACTTCCACCCCAGGCATTGGTGATCGTGTCCTATTTTACCAGTAAAACAGAGTTTGTTTACCACAGTGAACATGCACTGTTTCACTTCCGGAGTTCCCACAGGACATTTCTTAGTTAAGTTTGCAACATTAAATTGTAAATAATCACAGATGTTTTCTCCTTTCAAATCTTTTTCTCCATTACATCTTAACATCATCTAAAGTCCAATATTTCCGGAAGTTTGGAGGGTAGTCAAATAGGGCTGCACGATATTCAAAACTGAATACCGGTATCAGTATTCAAAACAAGAGGCCCCACAGGGCCTGAAGCGCTCATCTTGTACAGAACACAATTTAAACAGAGTCCAAGAATGAGTCTACATTAAGCAAGCCATCTCCATAGGCTACACTGTCAATCCTTGAGTCCCTCAGGAGTGACAAAAATAATCTGGGCATCATGCCTTTTCTTCAGTTGATCATAAGTAAAATGTAGAGCTCCCCCCTATGAAGCCCCTTGATACAACCTATGTGGATTAATCTTAGTACCTCTAGAGGGTACTGAATACAAAATTTTTAATTCATCAGCAAAATGGCCAATTCCGGCTCCCATAGAGAGCCCAAATATTAACCCAGGCTCTTGATTTTAACACAGTTAAATCTGACTTCCCTAGAGATGTTGTGTACCGAATATGAAAGCATTCTGACTGTTGGATCTGAAGAAGAAGATTTTTTTAAATTACCCTCCATACTGAACAAAGATAAAATCTGGGCTTCCGTAGGAAGCCCAAATATTAACCTAGGGACTTGGTTTGAACAACCTAGAATCTGACCCTCATAACAATGATGTATACCAAATATTAAAAGATTCTGACTGGTGGTTCTGAAGAAGAAGATTTTTAAAGAATATTCCCCATATTACCGTATGTTAAAACTTTGGGCTCCTGTAGAGAGCCCAAATATGAACCAATGAGCTTTATTTCAACAAACTTTTATTTATCCGCCCCCTCCTCTCCCCCCCCCCCCCCCCCCCCCCCCCCCCCCCCATGAATGCTGAAGAAGAGAAATTGTAAAGAAATTTCTTCGAATTGCACTAAGTTCAAATTTGGGCTACCATAGTGAGCCCAAATATTAACCTATGGATCCGATTTGAACAAACTTGAATCTGCCCCCCCCCCCCAGAGATGCTGTATACTAAATGTGAAAGCATTCTGACAAGTGAATCTGAAGAAGAAGATTTTTGAAGAAATTCCCTCATATTGTACTAAGTTAAATTTCGTGTTCCCATATGGAGCTCAAATATTAACCAAGGCACTCAAATTGAACAACCTGGAATCTGACCCCCTAGAGATGTTGTATACCAAATATAAAAGCATTCCGACTGGTGGATCTGAAGAAGAAGATTTTTAAAGAAATTTCCTCATACTGCACTAAGTACAAATTTGGGCTACCATAGTGAGGCCAAATATATACCTAGGGATCTGAATTGAACAAATTTGAATCTGACCCCCATAGAGATGTTGCATACCAAATATCAAAGCATTCTGACTGATGGATCTGAAGAAGAAGATTTTTTTAAATTACCCTCCATATTGAACAAAGATAAAATCTGGGCTTCCGTAGGAAGCCCAAATATTAACCTAGGGACTTGGTTTGAACAACCTAGAATCTGACCCTCATAACAATGATGTATACCAAATATTAAAAGATTCTGACTGGTGGTTCTGAAGAAGAAGATTTTTAAAGAATATTCCCCATATTACCCTATGTTAAAACTTTGGGCTCCTGTAGAGAGCCCAAATATGAACCAATGAGCTTTATTTCAACAAACTTTTATTTATCCGCCCCCTCCTCTCCCCCCCCCCCCCCCTCCCCCTATGAATGCTGTATACCTCAAAAGATTCTGATGATTGGTTCTGGAGAAAAGATTTTTTAAAATTTTTGCAAATATGCTGACTCAGCATTTTTTCGATGCCCATTACAGAACACCCTAACATAACCAATGGCAATTTTTTTTTACCATTCAATTCTACTGGTCATAAGGATACTTCATACCAAATAAAAGCTCTCTGTTCCGTGGGGTTTGGGAAATATGGGCATTTGAAAATATTTCTATTTTTACCTCCCAGGGTTCCCATGGGGATGCGGGAATTTTTTTTTTTTGCATGGGTCAAGTACTTATGACCCAATACTACCACAACCCAAATTTGGTTCATGCCGGACCATCGGTTCAGAAAATAGAAATTTTGGGCGGGGCCAAAAATCTTACCCCTCCTATTACAAAGCCAAATATTACTTCACGAACTTCGTTTGAACAAACTTGATTCTACACCTCATATGGAAGCTCCATAGCGAATATCAAGTCATTGTACACACTGGTTCTTGAGAAGAAGATTTTAAAAATATTTTGGAGCATTTTCCCCCACTCCCTCCCTATGGGGCTGGGCATGCTGAGTTGAACAAAATGAAATGCCCCTTTGGGACCATCACTCACACAAACTTTCACTTGAATTGGCCCAGTGGCTTTGGAGGAGAAGACCAAAACATGGTGTTGACGGACGACGGACGGAGAGCGATGAGATTAGCTCAGCTTGACTTTGTCAAGATGAGCTAAAAATACCGCGGTATACCGATATATTGAAAACTGTTCAGATATATGAACACAAGTACCACAATCAAGACTCGATGCATCACAGTCAGAACAAATTAGCAAGCCCTGATGATACGGTTTGAAAAACCTTTACCCAACGCAGGCGATATCACAATTTATTATTTTCAAAATTAGTTTATCAGATTTTCCCCAAAGATTTCAACAAAACTATATTATGTGACCCCTCATTGGAATGAGCTCAACGAGCCAATGAGGGGTCATATAGTTTTATTAAAATTTTTTAAAATTATTTTTTTCAACTGCTGAATTTGTATTTTCTGTGGGCACAAGCAGACGATTCCTTGGATAAAGGGATAATATTATTCGGGGCTACAGTTAAAAAAACTCAAGACATCTTGAAAATTAAATTGTGGGTAAATAAATAATGACGATAAACCGATATTTTTGTAATTACACCGGTATTCAATCGATACTGGTTTGAATACCGGTATGTATCGGTTTATCAGTATACCGTGCAGCCCTGTAGTCAACAGTAAATCACTAATTCATATATCATCTATTACTACCATTTTAGCAGGTGTTCCTTCAGCCATTATAGCCAATTTCATGGGCATTAATACGCGATAAATGCTCAGGTCATCATGTGATGTGCTGGGTCGCTAATGGGTTTTCCTTCCCATTAGCGCCCGCGGCCTGACAGATCACGTGACCGAATTACCTCCCATTCCCAATTTTCTGTTTCTGCTTTGTAAGTTCAGATGCTGTGTGAGGTAAACAAATCTCACAGCAGTTACTTGAGGTGATTACACCAAATATAACCTATTTACTGAAACATAAGGGGCCAAATAGTGATATAATGTGAGTATATTTATGTATCATTCTGTTTTTGAAGCTGCCAAACTCTGATCCTGGATTTTTAACATCGGTTATTTCGTACTTGTTTTCAAAAAACTTCCAAAAAAATAAACTGTGAGAACTCATGAATATTCAATTACTCTGGCTTGTTTTGATCACATGGTATTGTTTGCAAACAGATGACACATTGTTATTTTGAGGTTAGTTGAATGTCCTCCCCTATTCGTGGTAATAATAGAAATAACATGATTTTTGTTGGGCGTTATGGTTTATTAACGGCCTACAGAAATGATTAACAGCCCAAGGGTCTTTAGCGGCACGAGATGACTTGGGCTGTTAATCATTTCTGTAGGGCCGTTAATAAACCATAAAGCCCTCAAAAATCATGTTATTGGCATATTGAGTGCAGAGAGTTGCCAACTGCAATGCTGAAGTATTCCAAATGACACACTGATGCTATCATAGGACAATATTTTTTTTGATTTACTCTTTGGAACTGCTGAAACTTTCAGTGCTGTGGAACATTAGTAAAGGTCCTTTATTGGCATAAAAAATTGTCTTTATTCACACCATCTACTCCAAACAAGCTATTAGTTGAAAATAAAATATGTTTTCATTTTTGGAAGTGACTTTAACTCTTTACCCAACGAATCGGCCGCATCCGCCCGTGTAATATGCAAATTCAGCAGTTGAAAAATGTTTATTTTTAAAAAAAATTTCAACAAAACCATATCATGTGACACCTCGTTTGAACGAGTCGTCGAGCTCGCTCCAACAAGGGGTCACAAGATATGGGGGTTTTTTAAAAATTTTTTAAATTTGAAAAAATGATATTAAAAATAATAAATTTTGATATCGTCTGCGTTGGGTAAAGGGTTAAAAACATTTCCACGATCCAGTATTAGTATTTCTATTAGTTCCTTGAATCCTGCACACTTTGTAACAAGTGACCTGGGGGCTCAGTAAGTAGAGGTGCAGGATGCAATCCGAGAGGTACTGTGGTAACTGCCTTGTGTGCTCGGGCAAGACACTTCACCCCCATTGCCCACGTGGGGACACTATGGCATTGTGTACTAAGGCATACTGCATGTCGATGGTACACCTGTCTTCAACCAATGCTAACCCTGTTTTTGTGGAGTTAGTATATTGGGGAGCTGACAGTTGCTGGCCATTGCTAGGTGGTTCTCTCTGGATACTCTGGCATCCTCCATCTGTAAAACTGTCGTGGTCATGATTAGCCATTGTGCAGAAATATGTGACCTTAAACACCAATAAATAAATAAATAAATAAATAAATAAATAAATAAATAACCTTGTACATTTTTACAGCCTTCATCAGTGTAAAGTTTCATGTAGTGTGTGATATGGCAGTTACCAATTTTTTATAACCAGAAACTGTGACTAACCCTGTGCATTGCACAGGGTTAGTCGCACTTTCTGGTCATAAAAAATGTTCATTATTAGCTGAATTATTAACTGAACAACTAACCCTGGGCACTGTACAACATTAGTGTAAAACTCTTTGCCCAAAATAATGGCCAAAACAAACCAACCTGTACTACTCTCAGAAAGCATTCAAACTCTAGCTGATGGACTGAAAGCAGGCCAAAATTAACTAATTAAGGGCCATAACTCTGCTGAGTACGGCCAAACCATACCAGTCTTTGAACTCATCCAAGATATTATTAAGAAAGTCTCACATACTAAATATTGACCAAATCCACTGATATTTGTTGAAATTATTGTGCTAACAAGAAAGGTGATGCCAGCCAGCCTGCCCAACACCCACCTGCATGCACACCGACTTCATCAAACTATAGGTCTAATTTTTAAGAAAAAAATACTCAACAAAAACCCCAGAGAGTTTGGCAGTAATCTGCGCCAACAGTTTGGTACACGACCCGCACCCCCTCCCCCTGTCGATGCAGATTACTTTGCACTGGTGAACTCTGTATGAGCATGTACTCAAAGCTTGAGATCTAATATATTCGTATTTGTGGCATTTCCTATTAAACATCATGTATAATTTACATTTAAATAAGATTTAAGCCTGATGCTGGAAACCTAAGAATCCCTCTAGGTTAATATTTAGCTCAAGGAGGAGAATCAATAAGAATGCCTGCAACCAAAGGCTGTAAAAATTGGGCGTCTGTGTTTAGGAAAAAACCTGCAAAGTGTATTGAACAAATGGTGAGAAGGTAAAAATACTGGTGCTTTTCTCTCCCACCAGGCTACAACACATACAGAATTGTGCAGTCCGAGAGGACACAAGGAACAAAAAAAAAATGCCACATAACACCTGTCCTTTACGAATTGCATTGGCTGCTAGTATGCCATAGAATCCAATACAAACTGTGACTGCTGGTTTGCAAGTGCCTCCATGGCCTTGCACCGTCAAACCTCTCTGAACTTCTGAATTGGTATGAACCTGCTAGAACCCTAAGGTCCAATAATGAAATTTTGCTTTCACAGACAGTGGCAAAACTGAAGACTGCAGATGACAGAGCATTCTCTGTGGCTGCTTCCACAGGGTGGAACTCGCTCGCCAAAAGTATAAAAACTATTCAGACTCAGAGTTAATTTAAGAAAAGCATTAAAACACATGACTTTCAACAGGCATTCTATTCAACTGTAATTGACATTGTGCCCAAATTAGACTGATCTAATGGGCCTGGTCTACTTTTTTCCACGATCACTATTCTCTATTCTACTTTAAATTTCCCCAAATTGTGGTGGTAAACACTTTGTCCAAATAATGTAATTCTGCCCAAATTAACCCTTTACCTAACATGAAAAGCAGACGGCACTTGCAAACGAAATTTTTGAATAACTAATTTTTTTCATTTTTTGTCTCAAAAACATAGGTTGTGACCACTCTTTGGAAAGACCTCGCCGAGCTCGTTCCAAAGAAGGGTCATAACCTATGCTTTTGAGACAAAAAACGAAAAATGTAATGAAAATTGCCGATTTTTGTGAATAGCGCTGGCCAGTTTTGGCTGTTATGTTAAGTAAGGGTTAAGAAGTGTTTGCCGTTTTTTAAACAGATTTTTAAATAAATATACTGGATATAGTTTGGTCAACTTTCCTCAATGCACGCAATGTAGTTTAGGATCTACCCGTCAACTCAAACAAAGCAACAGATAAATAAATTTTTAAAAACCCCAGAGTTTGCTAATGAAAAGTAATCTGCATCAAGAGTGTCGTATGCAACACTGTTGACACAGATGGCGTTCACTGTCAAACTCTATTTGTACATCAAGCTTGAGATCTAACTATACATATTTGTGGTGTTTCCTCTTAACCTTTTGATACTTTTGTACATCTTATGACGTACGAAATCAAATAGTGCATTGATACTTTGTGGTCATTTGTTTTATTATTTTTCAATTTTTTAAAGTTTTAAACTCAATTCCTGTTTTCGCCCGAACAGTTCTCAGTGACAGCTGTTGAGCCAAATGTTATCACAGCTTAAAATACTAATATAATCCTGCTATCAAACCTTCTTAACCCTATATCCAACGAATCGCCTGCTTCCGCCCACGTAATATGCAAATTCAGCAGCTGAAAATATATTATTTTTCGAAGAATTTCAACAAAACCATATCATGTGACCCCCTCTTTGGAATGATCTCGTCAAGCTCATTCAAAAGAGGGGTCATATGATATGATTTTGAGAAAATTGTTTGAAACAATTCAAAAAATGATATTTAAAATAATAAATTTTGAAATCGTCTGCGTTGGGTAAAGGGTTAACTGGTTGAGTGTTAGAAGCCACAATCAGGGCTTTCAAAAAATGAGGATACCAGAGCAAAAGCTAACGCTTCCCTTGCTTATATTTCATATTTAGTCAAACTCAAATAATCTTTTGTTGATATAAATTGTATTATTACAAATTATTGGAGAGTGCCTGAGGGCAAACAGATGCCAAGAAGGCGAAAATACCAGTGCTTTTCTCTCATTCCAGGTCACGTTATGATGTATCTATATTTGCCGTTGTGTCCAAATTAGATAATCTAAAGGCCTGCACTTCTTTCTCAAGAAATCAACTGACCTTTGAAAATCATGTCACACAAAGGTTAAGTAAGAACTCTCTATAGCAGATAATACATAATGTTACGAAGAAGCGCAACACAATTCTTATAAAATAGTTCTGCATGACTTCATAACATGTTCATCAGATACAGGAGAGAATAACAATATGTGAATACTGACCTCCAGGCACTGTGTTTGAATCTTTGAGTTGAATTGCAACACCAAAACCTCCAAGTTTTACCGGTGCGGAATTCTCTTTGGATGCCAATAATACGCAGTGTGGCTTAAGGTCTCTGTGAATGATTCCATTGGCATGACAGTACCGCACAGCTTCTAAAATCTGTCTCATGTAATGACTGAAAAATGAATTGGAAGTATAAAAATTCTATTCCATTGTAAGTGTAAGGATGGTGGGAATCTTATTTTGGAAGGAACACCAAATTTTTTATCTTAATGAACCATATCTTAGCAGAACAAACCAGCCAGTCCTACTCACAACAAGAGGGGTGTCCATCTCCATTAGCTCACCAATGCAGGGCATGCAATAAATCTAGGCTTATTACAAATCTGCAAATAATGTCTGGTCATGTACATACATAGCAAAACAGGTAAGAAATTTTCTAAGTCCACAGTGACAAAAAAGTCTAACATTGCATTAAAAAAGTCCAAAATCTCCAAAAAATGTCCAGCCAAGGGTTAATAGAATCTCATATTGATGCATTTAACACATGAAATATGAAAGCCACAACATACTGGTGGTAGCCTCCACTCATATACAGCAAAACAGGTCAGAAATTTTTAAGCCCACATTAACAAAAAAGTCTAACATTGCAAAAACGATAAAATACCACCGGGTAAGGGTCTGTGGGTAATTGTAAGCCATAGAAACACAGTATGAGGTGCATAGCAACAGGGCTGAAAGTCAAAGTGGACTCGTACATTAACTTTAACACAAGTGTTGATGCCAATGTACTTCGGGTCATGACATAAGCTCACACTTCATTGGTGAGCTAAAAATTGCCAGTCACTAGTATTTATTTATCATTTTTTTCAGTCCAAAACATAGCTTAAGACCCATTAGTTCACTCAAAAGAGGAATCATAAGGCCACACAAAGTAAATCTTGTTTCTCAGGCCATTATTTGTAAAATTTTATGCAGGTGAGTGGTTTTTAATTTTTTATTTCTGTAATTATTTCTTTTCCATCAAAAGTTCATGTTCTTGGTTTATGTTTTAGGCCTCATAATCTACGGTATTGCATGTGTGGTGGTGTATTTTGTCCCTTGAGAGCAGGAAGGCTTTGCACTGCTAAAGCATTGCAAAACCTTCTTGCACTCAAGGGACAAATTTATAAATTTTTTTAACTTGGGTAAAATATCAGACATAAACCATTTAATTTTATTTTTTCAAGTTTACATTGGTTATAAAAAGAGAGCATGTGGCAGCCAAAAAGACCATGCAGGAGGGCCTGAGATACATATTTTTAACTTTTTTTAAGCCTAAATTATGTTCTTTGGGCCAAAAATGAAAACATTTAGTTATTGAAGAATTCTTTTTTCCAGTGTCATCTACAACTCAGATTTAGTCAGTCTCCGATCCGGGCTCCTTAGGGAAATTTAAATTTTATAGTAAATTTCCTTTCTTATTATACCTACCATAACTGTTTACTACAGGCTTGCACTACAGTGGAAGTCCCTAACTCGGAAAATATACTCTCTATTTTGATCTTTCCTAAGCGATTTGGGAAAGAAAAGTGGTGCAAAAGCATCAAGAAAAAGTAAGCCAAAACTCTGTCAAGTGCTACTGGCGCACACCCAGTAGGGGACGCTCTTCTCTTAGTACAAATCCATGGCTTCCGGTAACCAGAGCGCAAACACATAGCTAAAGACTCATTCTTTTGAATCCGCCAACACTGGAGTTATGCGATCAGTGGGGAGGAAGGATTCTTAACAGAATAAGAAGACGGGAGGGCCTCCATGTAAACAATTGTGGTAGTTATAATAAGAAAGGAAATTTACAATAAAATTTAAATTTCTTATCAACCTTAGTACAGGCTGAATAGACAATAGGATGGAGGGAATCACATAACCCAATTGCACTGGAACCGTGGACAGAGGAAGAGGTCCCTAGGACATTAGTAAAAGACAATGAGAGATGAGGCGTATGGTTCTGTGCGATGCACAGACAGAAAGGGCAGTAACAGCACAGAGCTAGAACTGACCTTGTAAGAAGCCTAATGGCTAGGGTAGACAACAGCCTGAGCAGAAGAAAGAGGGCCCAAAGCAAAAAGGTCCTCTGACTGCTCCAGCAAATGATGCAGATAGAAGGTGGAGAAAGTATAAGCATTTCTCCAGTAGGCTGCCTGCATAACATCCGACAACTTGACGGAGTTAGTATAAGCCCAAGAGGTAGACAATGCTGGCACCTCGTGGGCAGAAATACAATTGGTAATACAATCGTCAGTCACTAGACGAGCGTAAGCCGCACGAATAGCAAGGTAAATCCATCGAGAAATAGATTGAGGAGAGATATTCTATCGACCAGGAATAAGAGACAGAAAAGAATTGTTTCCTGCCTTTCCTAATGAACTGCGTCCAATTGAGATAAATGCGAACTGCACAAACTGGACAGAGCAAAGGGCAATTACCCTCAGCAGAAGGAAGATACAGACAGGAGGTGGAGTCTTTTGTGGTATCTGATTCTTGGCCAGAAAGGAGCAATCAGTGGTAAACGTAACACTGTTGGGAGAACTCCTGAAAAAGGCCGGATCAACCGAGAGGGCATGAAGCTCACTAACCCGTCTGGCGGAAGCAAAAGCCATCAGAAAAGCTGTCTTGTATGTGAGAAAATGCATATCCACCTGGGATAAAGGTTCAAACACCCCCCCCCCCCCCTCCCAAGCAAAGCAGCACCCAAGAAAGATTCCATCTTGGGGTAAGCTGCAAAGTCCTAGGCTTTTTCAAGGAAAAGTGCCGAACAAGTTCGGAGAGGAATAGATTAGTACCGATATGACGCTGTCCCACATATGAAAAGGTCTCCGAAAGCATTGACCTGTACCCTTTGATGGTAACAGGCTAGAGACCCTGAGAATCAAACAGATAAACCAGAAACTCAGCAATCTGTGAAATCGAAGGATTGGTATAATGAACAGAGTGATCGGCACACCATTGACAGAAGACCTTCCACTTAGCTGCATCGGTTAAACCAGTGGGGTGCCTCCTTGAAGAAATGCACTCCACTGCTCATCTCAAAAAACCTCTATGGAGGATACAGGACCTGACAAAAGATATGTGTGAAGGCACAATGAAGTCGGGTCGACGTGAAACCTCTCGGGTGACCTTGGCAAAGAAGTTTGCAACATAGAGGGAGACGTGCCGGATCCACCGCCAACAGAGAGCGGAGCTCTGATTGATCCACTCCCGCTGAGGTGACAGAGGAGTGATCAGAATGATCCGACAACTGCAGGTTCGTATCTTGGCTAGAACCTGAGGTAGAATCATGGAGGGGGTATAACTCTCACCAGACATGGTTGTGTTGGGAGCAGGTTCGTATCTTGGCTAGAACCTGAGGTAGAATCATGGAGGGGGTATAACTCTCACCAGACATGGTTGTGTTGGGAGCACCCGAATGACAGAGTCCCCCTCCACATGCTTGGGGAATAGGCATTGCCCTCAAGGAACAGTCCTGGGTATAACAGAGGTGAGAACAGTAGAAGAACAAGAGGTCTCAGGGAGCCTGAGGGCGCACACCTGACATGGTAGTCTAAATATCAAACCAGGGACTTGACTTGAATAAGCTGCATACGCACCTCCTAAGAAAAGCATATACCAACTAGATGAAGCAATTGTGCCCACACAATACACAGAATTTTCCTTCTATTTTCAGCTCCTGCACTTTTACGTCCCAAAATTGAGATAAACGCATAACAAAGAGATTTTTATTTTTGTTCGGAAATTTTCGAAGTCCCAAACAAAATATTTTCAGACTAATATTTTTTTTTCTTCTTCTTAAAATTGACCGAAATGCATAAAAAAACTAATTTCCGTATTTTGGCCCAAATTTTTTTTAAGTCCCACCCAGACCCCAAATTTTCAGGGTAAAAAAAAAAAATTTTT
The DNA here is from genome assembly GCA_031216915.1 of Pictodentalium vernedei. NCBI lineage: Eukaryota > Metazoa > Mollusca > Scaphopoda > Dentaliida > Dentaliidae > Pictodentalium > Pictodentalium vernedei. The sequence goes on along the minus strand of CM062290.1, from coordinate 88,111,217 downwards.
TTGTCTTAAAACTGACAAAATGCATAAAGACATGAGCTCTGTCAGACAAGATATAATAGATTAAATGCCTGTATTGGGTTACTGAGGCCAAATATGTCTATAAACATAGGAAAACTGGGGACAGTCACGATAATTACTCGACAGGTTACAAGATATTTTATTCATTTAACAGGAGTTTACTCTATAACCTATATTCAATTAACAGGTCAAATTTGTACTGGAGGTATGGTAAATGTTTTTGTATTGGGAAATTATATTCAATTAATAGCGTTATTCCGTTAAAAGATATCCAATTAAGTGGTCTCCACTGTATTTCTAAAAAGATGGTCTTGAAGGAACACTCAGCAATCATATATGGTTGAAGTCTTGTAGTAAAGCATGTTTATTTCAACCATATTCTTTGTGACTCTGTTTGTGGACACAGGGTGTGACATCCTACAGCAATGCATGATGGATGTCAACCAACTGTCAAGGGGTTCTCATGGTAGCCCATTGGAGCATCGATGTTGTGACATCATTGTTATGGTAATAGGTGGTGTGAGTGTGCATGCACAGTTCAAGTGACTTCTAATGTAGTAGGGGGATTCTGGGGACAAATTGATTGGTATGAGAAGTATGTTGTGTCGCAGAGCTGATCAATAGGTTTGAAAGATATGCTCCATTTCATTGGAGTACTCTATGGTTTGAAATTTTGCTATCCAGGGTAAAAATCCTCATTTTTCTACCCATTCAGGACCCTATCCTTGCTAATTATCTCACACGAATTATTCGGGGTCAGAAGACTTATATTTTTAACTGTACCAACCCATACTGCCTATTCTCTCTTACACCTAGGGTTATAGAGCAGTGTTGTTGAATTGTTCAGGAGATGACATTTCTGAACATTATTCTGTTTACTCTTGTCCTTATTCTCTGTGTTGTATGAACGAACAACTCTATCTGTTGACTCTTGTCCTTATTCTCTGTGTTGTATGAACAACAACTCTAAAGTAGTTTGAAAGGATCTTGGTCAGTGGTGATCATTTATCTTGTTGCTTGAGGTGTTTAGCCCAATCAGTTTCGTTCAGCATGTGAACTTTGACAGAAGCCTGACACACCTCTGGCTATCCACTTTAACCCTTTACCCAACATAACGCCCAAAACTGGCCAGCGCTTTTCTCACAAACCGCTAATTAATTTTTTCTTTTTTTGTCTCAAAAACATAAGTTATGACCCCTCATTGGAATGAGCGATGAGCTCATTCCAATGAGGGGTCATAACCTATGTTTTGGAGACAAAAAATGAAAAAAATTAGTTATTCAAGAATTTTTTTTTGCAAGTGTCGTCTGCTTTTCATGTTAGGTAAAGGGTTAAGCAAGTGATTACAGACTAAAAGACCTCCGATACAGAACAATATATAACAATTTAGGCCCCCACTAAGTAATTAATCTTCTGTTTCTCAGGCCATTTTTTTGTAAAATTGCATATGGGCAGAGATTTTTATTTTATTTGTTATTTTTATAATTATTTATTTGCATCAAAAGTTCATGTTCTTGATTTGTTTTATGTTTTAGGCCTCATAATGTACAGAATAGCATGGGTGCTGGTGTATTTCATCCTTTGAGAGCAAGCAGGCTTTGCCATGCTAAAGCATGCCCATGTCTTGTTGAACTCAAAGGACAAATTCATCCATTTTATTAACTTGGGTAAAATATGAGACATACACCATTTATTTTATTTTTTTTAAGTTTGCATTGGTTATAAAAAGAGAGCATACTGCAGCCATAAAGACCCTGAGAAACACATTTTACACTTTTTTAGGCCTTATTAATTGAAAATAGAAAATGTTTTCATTTTTGGAATTCACATTTGAAACATTTCCACAATCCAGTATAACTCAGTTCCTTGAATCCTGCACTCTATGTAACATGTATCAAACTAACCCTGTGCATCTTTACAGCCTTAGTCAGTGTATATTTTTATATAGTGTGTGATATGGCAGCCTATCAACTAATCGTGTGCAATGGCTATGGCCATTCAGTGTATGATAGCTCACCAACTATGTGCACTGCACAGGGAAAGTAACTTTTTTTTTATTACTTTCCAAAGTGTGATTTACTGGGATTTCCGGGTTTGATTATAACGATAGCTTCACAAGTGAATTATGCAATCAACAATTGTGTCATGTATCCGTGCGCACAAATGAAGATGCTTTGCTGTGGGTGTAATGGGGAATTCATTGGGGTTTTTTTTGCTTTTTTTAACCCATTACCTAACATGAAAAGCAGACAACACTTGCAAAAAAAACTTCTTGAATAACTATTATTTTCATTTTTTTGGTCTCACAAACATAGGTTATGACCCCCTCATTGGAATGAGCTTTTCTCAATTATCCAATGGCAGCCCAGTCTCTGGCTCCAACTCCTCCGCCTCAGGCTCCACTAGCCAAGTCTTATGGAAACCTCAAAATCCCCATGCCAATCAAGTTGGAGCGGCTGGGAAAATATCTGCATAACCACTCAGTCCCAGGAACAGCTTTCTTACTTGATGGGTTTAGGATCATTTTTTGTCTTGGTTTTTATGGTGTGGTTCCAATGCAGTCGCCACCCCAGAATCTGAAATCTGCCCAGGAACACCCAGCAGTTGTGTAAACCAAATTATGAGCAGAACTTCTCTTAGGCTGCATAGCTGGTCCTTTCTCTGCCCTTCCCTTGCCAGATTTCCACATCTCTCCTCTTGGTTTGGTTCATAAGAAAACTCCTGGCTCCTTCCATCTTATCCATCACCTTTCCTTTCCAAGTGGCTCCTCGGTGAATGATGGGCTTACCAGTGAGCACTCCAGGGTGTCATATGCCTCAGTAGAAGATGCCATCACCCACCTGAAGCACTGGGGCCATCATACTTTCATGGCAAAGGTGGACATCAAGGATGCCTTTCACCTGCTGGGTTTTACTTGGGAGGGCAACTATTACTATGATCGTTGCCTCCTCATGGGCAGTTCCTCCTCCTGCCAGCTTTTTGAGAAGTTTAGTTCAGCCCTAGAGAACTCTTGACGGCTTTGGATCCTGCATCTGTGGTTCATTTTTTAGATGATTTTTTCCAAGCACATAGGTCAGAAAAGGACTGCGTCTACGCCTTGGAGACATTTCAATCCCTCTGCCATGACATTGGGGTCCCATTAGCTGCTGACAAAACTGTGAGGCCCACCCAATGTTTTGATTTCCTCTTCATTACTTTGAATTCAAATACAATGGAAGCCTGCCTTCCGACTGACAAGATTACCCAGGCCCGCAATCTCCTCCTCCACTATAAGGTTAAGAAAAAGGTCACACTTCAAGAGTTACAGAGCCTGATCAGTGTTCTCAATTTCGCATGTTCGGTGATTCTTCCTGGCCGTCCATTTCTCCGTCGACTGATCGATCTTACTGAGGGTCTATCGCGTCTTAACCATCGAATTAGGCTCACTGCAGCAGCACGTCAAGACTTGGATGCCTGGCTCCTTTTCCTGGATCATTTCAACGTGGGATCATTGTTTTTGCATGACCAATGGTGTAATAATCAGACAATTTCTTTGCACAGAGATGCTGCTTCCACCTTAGGGTTTGTGGCTATTTTCGGTTCTTGCTTGAAGTATGGGGCCTGGCCTGACGACCTCCCACAGTGCCATATTTCAATCCTTGAATTGTACCCCATTGTCCTGTCTTTATCACTTTGGTGACCTCTGTTAGCCAATCACTGCATCCTGTTCCACATGGATAATGAATACCTGGTTCCAGTTATCAACAAGCAAACCTGTAAAGAGGTCAAATTTATGCAGTTAGTCCACCACCTAGTTGTCTATTCACTCAAATACAACATTGTTTTGGGCCTGCCACATACCTTGTACGACTAATATTTATGCTGATGCTTTGTCTCATTTACAGGTACAGGACCTTCTTGCAATCGATCCCAATGCTGAGACACAGCCGATGCCAATCCCTCACCAGCTGCAACCCGAGATCTTACTCAAATAATGTGTACCATCCTGACTGCTTCTCTTGCACCATCCACTCACCAAACATATGCTCGAGCCCTTGAAAGTTTTTGCTCTTTTTATCAGGCTACCTTTTTCCACAGACCCACAGTGTCAAGTGTCAAATGCACCCTTCCAGGTTGGCCTCTTCATTTCATGGCTCTATCACCAAGGTTTTAAGTTCAGCTCCATTTCGACCTATCTGTCAGCGCTAAACCATGTACACAAACTGTACGGTTTGGAGACCTGTCAGTCTTTTTTACTTTGGAAACTTCTCCATGGAGTGAAACACCTTAACCACACTCCAGATATCCATCTTCCCATTACCTTATCAATCTTGCAAAGACTTCTTGTGACTTTACAGCATGTGGGTCTCTCTTGACATGATGCTCTGCTGTTTAGAACCATGTTCTTGCTGGCTTTTCTCGCCTTGCTGCAGGTAAGCAAATTCACCTCCCCTACCCATCTCTCTCCATCCCGCTTACAGTCGACTGTATCAGTTGGAACCAGTCAGGTGTCCAGTTGACTTTACTCAACTATAAACACAGCACTCCGGGCAAACCTTTTGTCCTGCAATTAACCCCCAAAGCACATCCTCTCCCTTGTCCTGTTTCAGCCTTGGTGAACTACCATCGGATTCGCCCTCCAACTGTATCCTACTTTGTCTCAAGAGCCGGTATACACGTCACCCATTCCCAATTTTCATCTGTGCTCCAGCATTGCTCAGTTTTTGCGGCCTTAATGCTTCATTCTATAAAACGCACAATTTTTGGATGGGGGGGGGGGGGGGGGGGGGGGGGGGGTGGGCATCCTTTCTGGCTCAAAATGGTTTCACTGACGCACAGATTCAGCAAATTGGGCATTGGTCTTCGGATGCATTTCGGCTGTACTTGCAAAATGTTCCTAGTATGTAAGGGTTAATTTCTTGGGGATTCAAGTGGCGCAGACTGCCAGCTTGGGTAGGTGACAGCCAATGGCGTTATCTGCGCCCCTTTTGGCAAAGTCATTCATAATTTAGGATAAGGCTTCAATTACATGAGCATTACATGGCTAGAGGTACTCTAGGTCATAGATTGTGTACATGTATATTCAACATTTCTATAGGCTCAATAAACTAAATGGTCACTCAATGAGTAGCCCATTCTCATCATATTCAGAATTGTTATTTTGCCAAACGTAGCTTCTCCCCAGGGTTAGGGTTAAAAGATTCTTCATCGCCGTAGTTTCTTCCATAAAGCAAATTTAGGCCAGGGCATAAATGAATTTATGGGGAAACTAACTGCCAGCTTGTTCGAGTCCCAGCTGTACACTCCACAGGCCGGTGTTCAAGTTTCGATCCAGTGACCCCCAGTTGACCAGTGGGTAATTTGGTTTCGTATAATCTTTTCCTGAATACGTTTTCTTCACCAGCACTGTGCGGGTTCCAGCATATCTGGGGAGTCTGACAATTTTCATAGTCCCTTTCTTTCAAGCTATCAATCCCAGAATCTATACGAACCATTCCATTGGTGGCACCAAGTTCTTGATCAACATGTTAGCATCACTCCAAACTTTTCAGCGATGCCATCAAATTTACAAAAATATTTCCCACCACCTCCCCTCTCACCACCAAGCCTCTAGGCTATGAGTGATTAACATGCCATATTCCAGTCGTTCAGAGAATCTTTAACCTAGTATTTGTGTTAAGTCTCCCTCTCCCAAACTTGAATCTCAAGCGTGCAACCCCTTCTGGAGCAGCTGAGGGACATGCTAACTTGAATGCCTACATCATACAGGGAAATCATTCCGGAGTTTTGGAAGGCCTGCTTCCACTTCACAGCTAAGCACCATCACATCAGGATACCTTTGTCATTTCCTCCGCATGCTTGGATTGGAATATTTGTGTCTCTGGCTTTGTTCACTTTCCGTGCCTTACTGTGTGTCTCCACGATGGAGGACCCCTCTATCCCTGCTTCATAGGCTGAGATTGGGGAGACTTTCTACGTCAGCACTGGTCTGGTTTCATAAACACTTGCAGTGCCTATCCCTGTTTTATAGGCTTGGATCCTGGTGCTTTTTCAGCAGTTTACACAGCTACAGGTAACTCCATCCGTGCCGTCATGGCCAGTAGCTTTCTGTAAATTTTGTCTTTGATCCAGATGGTTCAACATTTAAAGGTTTGTGTTTACACATCTTCAATTACCTGAGAATTACACGCTAGAGGTACTCTAGGTCATAGATTGTGTGGCGATATCTGCGCCCCTTTTGGCAACATCATTTGTAATTTAGGAAAAGGTTTCAATTACCTGAGCATTACACGTCTAGAGGTACTCTAGGTAAAAGATTGCGTGGCGTTATCGGCGCCCCTTTTGGCAAAATCATTCATAATTTAGGATAAGGCTTCAATTACCTGAGCATTACACGGCTAGTCTAGGTCATAGATTGTGTACATGTATATTCCACATTTCTATAGGCTCAATAAACTAAACGATCACTCAATGAGTAGCCCATTAGCTTTATGTGTGCCTCTTTTGGCAAAATCATTCATATTTAGGATAAGGCTTCAATTGCCTGAACATTACATGGCTAGAGGTACTCTAGGTCATAGATTGTGTACATGTATATTCAACATTTCTATAGGCTCAATAAACTAAATGGTCACTCAATGAGTAGCCCATTCTCATCATATTCAGGCTTGTTATTTTGCCAAACATAGCTTCCCCCCAGGGTTAGGGTTAAAAGGTTCTTCACCGGCGTGGTTTTTTCCATGAATATTGTTTTCTTTTTTGGAATTCACTAAAAAAGCCTTCCACAATCCATTCCAATAAGGGGCCAACAGTTTGAATGCTTTTCGAGAACACAGTGGAACACTTTTTATTGAATAGCCACATTGCCAATGAAAATTATCCATTTAACAGGAGTATTCAATTAACAGGGATTGTGTCACTTCCCTGTATTCTAGAGACAAATTTAGCATTTATTCTTTTATATCTTGTTTGACAGAGCCTGTGGAGCTCTGTCAAACAAGATATAATAGATTAAATGCCTGTATTGAATGAACTGAGGCCAAATAGGTCTATAAACAAAGGAAAACTGGGGGGAGTCAGGATAATTTCTCAACAGGTTACAAGATTGATTTTTTATTCAATTAACAGGATTTTACTCTATAACCTGCACTCAATTAACAGGTCAAATTTGTACTGCAGGTATGGTAAATAGTTTTGTGTTGGAAAATTATATTCAATTAACAGGGTTATTCAATTAACAGATATCCAATTAAGTGGGCTCCACTGTACTTCTGGATGGTTTTGGACATTATGTTAGGTTAAGAGTTGGGTTGATTTATCTATTTATTTACAATGACTAATCATGACCATGACAATTTTATTGGTGGCAGAAGCCGGAGCACCCGGAGAGAACCACCAAGCATCGATGAGCAACTGTCAGCTTCTCAACATTCTAACTCTGTTCAAGCTCCGCTAAAGCAGGGTTACAGTGGTTGAAGACATGTGCAACATCGACGTGCAGTGCGCCTCAATGAAAGTGTCAATGACACTGCAGCACAAGAGAGAATTGTACTAAATAGAAAGATCCAGTAATGCCAAGTCATTCACTCAAGTTTCTGCAGAAAAGACAACACACCAAAGCTATATACAGATTCGGCAAAACATCGAGTGAGGGATGTGGCCTGTTAGGTGTACCAATGGAATTGTTAACAATTTATAGGTCAAATCCAAGATGGCCAGTGGCAGCCATGTTTTTCAACGAAATGCAGAAAAATTTGATAACACCCATCCAGACATCATATCAAAATTTGAAAAAAGATCGGGTGAGGGTGCTAATGGAATTGTTGACAATTGATATGCCAAATCCAAGATGGCCATTGCCGGCCATTTTTTTCAACAAACTTGATAAATTTGATAGCTCTCATCTAGACATTGCCCCAAAGCCCAAAATGAAATTTGGGACTGATCCGGTGAGAGCTGCAGCCTGTGGGGTATGCTAAAGGAATTGTTGGAAATTTATATCTATATCCAAGATGGCAACCGATGGCCATGTTTTTCAACAAAATTTGGAAAAAATTGATAACTCTCATCTAGACATTGCCCCAAAGTCATGTTTGAAATTTGGAACTGATCGGGTAAGAGCTTGTAGGGCATGTTAAAGGAATTATGATGAACCGAGGAACGTATGGACGTACAGATGGACGTACGTATGGATGGACGGAAGATTGCAACCCATCCCAATAGCTGATACTTAACGTTGTCAAGTTGAGCTAAAAATGAAAACCTATTCTATTTTCAATTAATAGCGTGTTGTATACAACATTTAGCAGAAATGGGGAGGAATGATGTAATATAAGAAGTACACATCCAACACTCCATACACATGACTCCTCAAGTTGCCACAGCAATATTTATGAGTTAAATCCTAACGACATGGTTACATCATCATAATATAATCACCTGCCCACTGCTTCACTGTAAATGAACCCCGCTGTCGCTCTTTTCACAATTTCAAAACAGAGATCTGAACCATCCATGCTGAAAAATATACAAAATAAGATTGTCTTAGTCAGTGTAAAAGATCATATTGTTAACCATTTACCCAACATAATGGCTAAAACTGGCCAGAGCTATTCACAAAAATCGCCAATTAATTTTCACTATTTTTTTCATTTTTGCCTCAAAAACATAGGTTATGACCCCTCTTTGGAACGAGCTTGTCAAGCTCGTTCCAATGAGGGGTCATAACCTATGTTTTTGGGACAAATGACAGTGTCAATGACACTGTAGCTCAACTTGTACATGTATAGTATATGAGACAGCAATGACAAACATCCAGGTAATGACCTGATAACAAAGGTATATGTAAAGTATTGTAATGGTCTGTACATAAATGCTGATGCTGACCATAGCCTGTAACAAATATATAGGTAAAGTATTGTAAAGGTAGGGTGACAGTTAGATGCTAAACCAGAAAAGAAATCTTTGAGTCCCAGAGTGGGTCTAACTGAACACAAAAATATAGCACAGTGATAACAAAGGCACCCCAAAACACTCGTTCCTGTCACAAGGTGATAACAAAGGTATCCCAAGAAGTTTAGTGAAGATCAGTTCAGAAATACAGACTCTAGCCTGAGCCGTATTGACATTGCACTTACTGTGTATAAGTAGCACTGAATAAATCAAAGTTCATCTAATTTACATAATTTCTGCACGAGAAAAAAACCTGTATTATATGTGATGTATTCCATGTTACTAAACATTCCTGCAAAAATTTATTCAAATCAGAACATTCATACAGAAGTTCTGTACAAAAAACTAATTGCACTAATTTTGGAACAAAATGGCTGCTGGCAGTCATCTTGAATTTTGGACCGCACCCCTAAACACTTGTTCTCGTCCCATGGTGATAACAAAGGTACCTAAGAAGTTTTGTAAAGATCAGTTCATAAATACGGCCTCTAGCCCGAGCCATATAGAAGTTGTGTACAAAAAACTGATTGGACCCAATTTTGGTACAAAATGGCCACTGGCAGCCATCTTGAATTTTGGACCACACCCAGAAACACTCGTTCTCGTCCCAAGGTGATAACAAAGGTACCCAAGAAGTTTCGTGAAGATAAGTTCAAGAATACAGCCTACAGCCCTAGACGTATTGACATGTGCACTTACAGTGTATAAGTAGCACTGAATAAATCAAAGTTCATCTAATTTGCATAATTTCTGCACGAGAAAAAAACCTGTATTATATGTGATGTATTCCATGTTACTAAACATTCATACAAAAATTTATTCAAATCAGAATTTTCATACAGAAGTTCTGTACAAAAAACTGATTGCACTAACTAAAGTACAAAATGGCTGCTGGTGGACATCTTGAATTTCAGACCGCACCCAAAACCACTCGTTCTCGTCCCACGGTGATAACAAAGGTACTCAAGAAGTTTCGTAAAGATCGGTTCATAAATAGGGTCTCCAGCCAGAGCCGTATTGGTATTTGCAGTTACAGTGCAGAAAGTAACACTTAGTAGATCAACTTTATACTGTATATAAGTAGCACTGAACAAATCAAAGTTCATCTAATTTGCATAATTTCTGCACGAGAAAAAAACCTGTATTATATGTGATGTATTCCGTGGTACTAAACATTTATACAAAAAATTATTCAAATCAGAGCTTTCATACGGAAGTTCTGTGCAAAAATCTAATTGCACCTAATTTAGTACAAAATGGCTACCACCAGTGGCCATCTTGAATTTCGGACCGGACCCCAAAACACTCATTCTCATCCCATGGTGATAACAAAGGTACCCAATAAGTTTCGAAAAGATCAGTTCATAAATACAGCCTCTAGCCTGAGCCGTATTGAATTGTTGACGGACAGACGGACGACTGGCCATGGGATAAACTCAAATTTGACTTACGTCATGGCATAAACTCAAATTTGACTTACGTCAAAGTTGAGCTAAAAATGAAAATGAAAGTGTCAATGACACTGTAGCTCAACTTGTTAAGATATGTACATGTATAGTATGTGACACAGCAATGACAAACATCTAGGTAATGACCTGATAACAAAGGTACATATAAAGTATTGTAACGGTCTGTACATAAATACTGACTGTAGCCTGTAACAAATGTATAGGTAAAGTATTGCAAAGTTGGGTGACAGTCAGATGCTAAACTAGAAAAGAAATCTTTGAATCCCATAGTGGGTCTGACTGAACCCCAAAATATTTGTTCTCAAAGCACAGTGATAACAAAGGCACCCCAAAACAAACTCATTCCTGTCCCAAGGTGATAACAAAGGTACCCAAGAAGTTTCGTGAAGATCAGTTCATAAATATGAGCTGTATAGAAGTTGTGACAAAAAACTGATTGGAACCTCGGTACAAAATGGCCACTGGCAGCCATCTTGAATTTTGGACCACACCCAGAAACACTTGTTCTTGTCCCAAGGTGATAACAAAGGTACCCATGAAGTTTCTTGAAGATCGGTTGATAAATACAGCCTCCAGCCCGAGGTGTATTGACATGTGCACTTACAGTGTACAAGTTGCCCTGAATAAATCAAAGTTCATCTAATTTGCATAATTTCTGCATGAGAAAAAACTCCTTACAATATGTGATGTATTCCATGTTACTAAACATTCATACAAAAATGGATTCAAATCAGAACTTTCATTCAGAAGTTCTGTACTAAAGACTGATTGCACTAATTTTGGTACAAAATGGCTGCTGGTGGCCATCTTGAATTTCGGACCACACCCAAAAACACTCGTTCTCATCTCACGGTGATAACAAAGGTATCCAAGAAGTTTCGTAAAGATCGGTTCATAAATATGTTCTCTAGCCTGAGCCGTATGGAAGTTGTGTACAAAAAACTGATTAGACCTAATTTCGGTACAAAATGGCCACTGGCAGCCATCTTAAATTTTGGACCACACCCAGAAACACTCGTTCTCATCCCAAGGTGATAACAAAGGTACCTAAGACATTTCGTGAAGATCGGTTCATAAATACAGACTCTAACCCGAGCCGTATTGACATGTGTATTTACTGTGTGTAAGTAGCACTGAAAAAAAAGTTCATTTAATTTGCATAATTTCTGCACGAGAAAACCTGTATTATATGTGATGTATCCCATCGTACTAAACATTCACACACAAAATTATTCAAATCAGCACTTTCATATGGAAGTTCTGTGCAAAAATCTGATTGCACCTAATTTTGTACAAAATGGCTGCCATCGGCCATCTTGAATTTTGGAACGGACCCAAAAACACTTGTTCTCGTCCCACGGTAATACCAAAGGTACCCAAGAAGTTTCGTAAAGATTGGTTCATACATATGGCCTCTAGCCCGAGCCGTATTGGTATTTGTACTTACAGTGCTGAAAGTAACATTAAAGTTAGTCTAATTTGCATAATTGATCCACGAGAAAAAAACCCGTATTATATGAGATGTATCCCATGGTAAAAACATTCATACAAAAAATTATTCAAATCAGCGCTTTCATATGGAAGTTCTGCGCAAAAATCTGATTGCACCTAATTCTGTACAAAATGGCTGTCAGCGGCCAACTTCAATTTCGGATCGGACCCCAAAACACTTGTTCTCGTCCCACGGTCATAACAAAGGTACCCAAGAAGTTTCGTAAAGATCGGTTCATAAATACGGCTTCGAGCCCGAGCCGTATTGAATTGTTGACGGACAGGTGGACGACAGGCCATGGCATAAGCTCAAATTTGCCTTCGCCAAAGTTGAGCAAAAAATTAGTGATTCAAGAATTTTGTTTGCCAGTGTCGTCTGCTTTTCATGTTAGATAAAGGGTTAATTGTGGCAGATTTGTAGAGTAATTCTAATACAAGTACAGTCCACAGAGTGCTTGGATGCTTGCCTGTAGTGTCTCTTCTGTGTCGGTGAAAATTGGGTAGCAGAGATTTAAATCAACTGTGTTATCAGGGTTTTGGGAGGTCACACTACCCCAATAATTTTCCAGTTGGGACATTTTAGTCAAGAATGGAGTCTTAGATATGAATTTGTACTTACTAGAAATCCTTTACTTTCTTACCAGACAAGATTTGATACTTGGACCAACTTAATTGTAACACACTCAGTCAGTCATACAAATTGAGGCTTGTACAACCTGATTTGGGTTGTTGGGCATCTAGCTAGAGATTGGAGGTATTGAAATCTTGGTGTTGGTTTTCGTATTTTAGGGGAGTATTTGGTATCTGACTTGACTGAGATTTGCTGATAGTACCGAAGAAGAAATCACATCAGGAAAAACAGAATAAGTTGTTGTAGTATCATTCTACCACAACGCTATAAATGCCACTGCCAATGAGCTCCACAGTGACATTCATTTATGACCACAAATCATATCTACAGTAATTTTGTGACATGTTCTAAACACATCTTAATGTTTTAAGATCTATTTCAGGATTTTGCGATCTAGGAGAATGTGCCCTGACCATGCCATCTTCAGGAGGTCCTACTGATGACTAAACACCTGGGCAGTTATTTCCAGTCAAGTCTTGGCTGCCTGTACAGGCAGCCAAGAATTGACTAGAAATCACTGCAAGACATTTGGACATGTACAGGTTGTAGTCTAGTGGAAATTCAGAACAGTTGCCCAGTCCATTCAGGGTTAACAAAACTGAAAAGAATCAGTCACTTCTTTCACGAAAATAAACCTTTCAACTGTTTTCAAGCCTCAAAAGGAACTTGAAAGTAGGGGATGTTGGAAAATTTGAAAAATTCAGATGGTTTTGGTATTCAACAAATAGTTCAGTTCAGTTTTTCAGTATCCCCACAATATTGGTATTGGTTTGGTTTTTCGATATATTGCCCATCTCTAGGCCTACCATGATCAGTTATTTATTTATTTATTAAGGTTTAATGACACTTTAACAGCCAAGGTCATATCATGTCGGTGACAGTTTTATGGGTGGAGGAAGCCGGAGTACCTGGAGAGAACCACCGAGCAACGATGAGCAACTGTCAAGTTCAATGGCAGTAACTCCACTAAAAATCAACCAAGTGAAACGAAATTTAAACTTGATCTGTAAGTATCCATAAGAAAGCTACATACAAATTTTTTTCTCAATATGTCCACCATAATGAAACAAGAGGCCCCAAGGGGCCTGAGGGCGCTCACCTGACATGGTAGCCTAAATTTATATCAACCCAGAGAATTGATTTCAACAAGTTGCATCTGCTCCTCCTAAGAAAAGCTTATACCAAATATCCAAAGATTCTGACCAGAGGATATAAAAAAAAGAAAGATTTTTAAAGAATATTCCTCATATTGAACTAAGTTATAATTCAGGCTCCCACAGGGAGCCCATATATGAACCCAGGGACTTGGCTTTAACAAACTTGAATCTCACCCCCCTAAGGATGCTGCACACCAAATATCAAAACATTCCGACTGCTGGATCTGAAGAAGAAGATTTTTAAAGAAAAGTCCTCATTTTGAACTAAGTTACAATTCAAGCTCCCACAGTGAGTCCAAATATGGACCTAGGAACATGGCTGAAGAAGAAGATTTTTAAAGAAAAGTCCTCATTTTGAACTAAGTTACAATTCGAGCTCCCACAGTGAGTCCAAATATGGACCTAGGGACATGGCTTGAACAAACTTGAATCTCACCCCCTAAGGATGCTGCATACCAAATATCAAAACATTCCGACTGCTGGATCTGAAGAAGATTTTTAAAGAAAATTCCTCATTTTGAACTAAGTTATAATTCGGGCTACCACAGTGAGCCCAAATATGAACCCAAGGACTTGGCTTGAACAAACTTGAATCTCACCCCCCTAAGCATGGTGCAGACCCAATATCAGAAGATTCTGCCTGCTGGATCTTGAGAAGAAGATTTTCAAAGAAATTTGCCTGAAATGCACTAAGTTCAAATTTGGGCTCATATACTGAGCCCAAATATAAACCCAAGGGGCCAATTTGAACAAACTTGAATCAGATCCACCCCACAATGTTGCATACCAAATACCAAAAGATTCTGCCTGCTGGATCTGGAGAAGAAGATTTTTTAAGAAATATGCCTGAAATGCACTAAGTTAAAATTTGGGCTCCTATATGGAGCCCAAATATAAACCCAGGGGGCCGATTTGAACAAACTTGAATCAGATCCACCCCACAATGTTGCTTACTAAATATGAAAAGATTCTGAAGCTGGATCTGGAGAAGAAGATTTTTTAAGAAATTTGCCTGAAATGCACTAAGTTCGAATTCGAGCTTCTATAATGAGCCCAAATATGAAACTAGGAAGCCGATTTGAACAAACTTGAATCAGATCCACCCCACAATGTTGCATACCAAATATCAAAAGATTCTGCCTGCTGGATCTGGAGAAGAAGATTTTTTAATAAATTTGCCCGAAATGCACTAAGTGCGAATTCGGGCTTCTATATTAAGCCCAAATATGAATCCAGGGGGCCGATTTGAACAAACTTGAATCCGATCCACCCCGCAATGTTGCATACCAAATATCAAAAGATTCTGCCTGCTGGATCTGGAGAAGAAGATTTTTGAAGAAATTTGCCCGAAATGCACTAAGTTAAAATTTGGGCTCCTATATGGAGCCCAAATATAAACCCAGGGGGCCGATTTGAACAAACTTGAATCAGATCCACCCCACAATGTTGCTTACTAAATATGAAAAGATTCTGAAGCTGGATCTGGAGAAGAAGATTTTTTAAGAAATTTGCCTGAAATGCACTAAGTTCGAATTCGAGCTTCTATAATGAGCCCAAATATGAATCTAGGGAGCCGATTTGAACAAATTTGCATCAGATCCATCCAACAATGTTGCATACCAAATATCAAAAGATTCTGCCTGCTGGATCTGGAGAAGAAAATTTTTTAAGAAATTTACCTGAAATGCACTAAGTTCGAATTCGAGCTTCTACAGTGAGCCCAAATATGAATCCAGGGGGTCGATTTGAACAAACTTGAATCAGATCCACCCCGCAATGTTGCATACCAAATATCAAAAGATTCTGCCTGCTGGATCTGGAGAAGATGATTTTTTAAGAAATTTGCCTGAAATGCACTAAGTTCGAATTCGAGCTTCTATAGTAAGCCCAAATATGAATCTAGGGAGCCGATTTGAACAAATTTGCATCAGATCCATCCCACAATGTTGCATACCAAATATCAAAAGATTCTGCCTGCTGGATCTGGAGAAGAAAATTTTTTAAGAAATTTACCTGAAATGCACTAAGTTCGAATTCGAGCTTCTATAGTGAGCCCAAATATGAATCTAGGAAGCCAATTTGAACAAACTGGAATCAGATCCATCCCACAATGTTGCATACCAAATATCAAAAGATTCTGCCGGCTGGATCTGGAGAATATTTTTTAATAAATTTGCCTGAAATGCACTAAGTTCAAATTTGGGCTCCTATACTGAGCCCAAATATAAACCCAGGGGGCCGATTTGAACAAACTTGAATCAGATCCACCCCACAATGTTGCTTACCAAATATGAAAAGATTCTGCCTGCTGGATCTGGAGAAGAAGATTTTTTAAGAAATTTGCATGAAATGCACTAAGTTCAAATTCGAGCTTCTATAGTGAGCCCAAATATGAATCTAGGAAGCCGATTTGAACAAACTTGAATCAGATCCACCCCACAATGTTGCATACCAAATATCAAAAGATTCTGCCTGCTGGATCTGGAGAAGAAGATTTTTTAAGAAATTTGCCTGAAATGCACTAAATTCGAAATCGGGCTCCTATACTGAGCCCAAATATTAACCCAGGGAGCCGATTTGAACAAACTTGAATAAGATCCACCCCACAATGTTGCTTACCAAATATGAAAAGATTCTGCCTGCTGGATCTGGAGAAGAAGATTTTTTAAGAAATTTGCCTGAAATGCACTAAGTTCGAATTCGGGCTTCTATAGTAAGCCCAAATATGAATCCAGGGGGCCGATTTGAACAAACTTGAATCAGATCTACCCCGCAACATTGCATACCAAATATGAAAAGATTCTGCCTGCTGGATCTGGAGAAGAAGATTTTTGAAGAAATTTGCCTGAAATGCACTAAGTTCGAATTTGAGCTCCTATAGTGAGCCCAAATATGAATCTAGGGAGCCGATTTGAACAAACTTGAATCAGATCCACCCTACAATGTTGCATGCCAAATATCAAAAGATTCTACCTGCTGGATCTGGAGAAGAAGATTTTCAAAGAAATTTTCCTGAAATGCAGTAAGTTCAAATTTGGGCTCCTATACTGAGCCCAAATATAAACCCAGGGGGCCGATTTGAAAAAACTTGAATCAGATCCACCCCACAATGTTGCATACCAAATATTAAAAGATTCTGCCTGCTGGATCTGGAGAAGAAGATTTTTTAAGAAATTTGCCTGAAATGCACTAAGTTCGAAATCGGGCTCCTATACTGAACCCAAATATGAACCCAGGGGGCCAATTTGAACAAACTTGAATCAGATCCACCCTACAATGTTGCATACCAAATATCAAAAGATTCTGCCCGCTGGATCTGGAGAAGAAGATTTTTTAATGTTTTTCCCATTGCCTAGTGTTAAAAAGTGCTGACTCAGCACTTTTTCAAAAGTCCCGAAACTGTACCCTATGATAAAACCGATGGCAATTTTTTTTTACCAATCCTTTCTGTTGGTCCTAAGGAAGCTGCACACCAAATAAAAATTCTCAATGCCGTGCAGTTTTGGAGATATGGGTGTTTTAAATTTTTTCTATTATTAGCTCCTGCGGTTCCCACGAGGCTGCGGGAAATTTTTTTTTTGCATAAATCAAGTACTCATGACCCAATAAGCCCTCACATAAAATTTGGTTCAAATCAGCCTCTCGGTTTGGAAAATAGAAATTTTGGGACTCCCATAACGACGCCAAGTATAGCCCCACAAGCTTCTCTTGAACAAATCTGAGTCTACACCTCAAAAGGAAGCTGCACACCATATATCAAGTCTCTGCTACTGCTGGTTCATGAGAAGAAGATTTACAAAGATTTTGGTGCCCCTTGGGGGCGTGGCACCACCCAGGAGGAGGGGCAACTTCATTTGAACAAATCTGAATTGGCATTAGGTAATAAACATTTAGCCAACATTTGAATAAAATTGGGCTAGTGGTTTAGGAGGAGAAGTCGATAATGTAAAGTTAACGCCGGACGGACGACGCCGACGCTGGACGATGGACGACGGACAGAAAGTGATTAGTAAAGCTCCCCTTGAGCTTCGCTCAGGTGAGCTAAAAAAGTATGGAAAATGGTAACTAAGTTCAAGGGCAGTAACTCCACCAAAAATCAACTGAGCAGAACGAAATTCAAACTTATCTGTAAGTATCCATAACAAAGCTGTATATCAATGAAAGTGTCAATGACACTGTAGCTCAACTTGTCAAGACATGTACATGTATAGTATGTGACACAGCAATGACAAAGATCTAGGTAATGACCTGATAACAAAGGTACATATAAAGTATTGTAACAGTCTGTACATAAATACTTAATAGCCTGTAACAAATGCATAGGTAAAGTATTGTAAAGGTGGGTGACAGTCAGATGCTAAACTAGAAAAGAAATCTTTGAGTCCCAGAGTGGGCCTGACTGAACCCCAAAATATTTGTTCTCATAGCACAGTGATAACAAAGGCACCCCAAAACTCACTCGTTCCTGTCCCAAGGTGAAAACAAAGGTACCTAAGAAGTTTTGTGAAGATCAGTTCATAAATACGAGCTGTATAGAAGTTGTGACAAAAAACTGATTGGACCTAATTTTGGTACAAAATGGCCACTGGCAGCCATCTTGAATTTTGGTCCGCACCCAGAAACACTCATTCTTGTCCCAAGGTGATAACAAAGGTACCCAAGAAGTTTCGTGAAGATCGGTTCATAAATACAGCCTCTAGCCCGAGCCATATTGACATATGCACTTACAGTGTATAAGTAGCACTGAATAATACAGACTCCAGCCTGAGCCGTATTGACATGTGTACTTACTGTGTGTCAGTAGCACTGAAAAAATCAATGTTCATCTAATTTGCATAATTTTTGCACGAGAAAAAAACCTGTATTATATGTGATGTATCCCATGGTACTAAACATTCATACAAAAAATTATTCAAATCAGCGTTTTAATATGGAAGTTCTGCGCAAAAATCTAATTGCACCTAATTTTGTACAAAATGGCTGCCATCGGCCATCTTAAATTTCGGGCCGGACTCAAAAACACTCGTTCTCGTCCCACGGTGATACCAAAGGTACCCAAGAAGTTTCGTAAAGATCGGTTCATAAATACGGCCTCTAGCCCAAGCCGTATTGGCATTTGCACTTACGGTGCTGAAAGTAACACCAAAAAACATCAAAATTAGTCTAATTTGCACAATTTACGCATGAGAAAAAAAAACGTATTATATGTGATGTATCCCATGGTACTAAACATTCATACAAAAAATTATTCAAATCAGAGCTTTCATATGGAAGTTCTGTACAAAAAACAGATTTCTGCATCGTCGGTACAAAATGGTGGCTGGCAGCCATCTTGAATTTGGGACCGCACCCAAAAACACTCATTCTCGTCCCACGGTCATAACAAAGGTACCCAAGAAGTTTCGTAAAGATCGGTCCATAAATACGGCCTCTAGCCCGAGCCCTATCCAATTGTTGACGTACGGACAGACGGCCAGATGGACAGACGGAAGACGGACGATGGGCCTTGACAAAAGCTCAAATTTGGCTTCGCCAAAGTTGAGCTAAAAATAATGAAAATTAATTGGTGATTCTTTAGAATAGCGCTGGTCATTTTTGGCCATCACATTGGGTAAAGGGTTATTGATATCCAAACAAGTGGGGCTCAGTACTGTATTATGTCAACATATTTAGCTCTCGTGGGTTAGGGTGTGTGGGTGGGAGAGTTGGTGGTGGGAGGGGCACAGGGTGGGGACTTGCCCAACACTCACCTCTGTGATCACACAAAAAACTGCAGATCCTACGAGCAGTGTCACAAAATGTTCCTATGGAAAGAATAAGAGCAACACCTCCAACCCCCCCAATCCCACACACACACCCTCACCTCCCACACCAATTTGTGACAATTGACATGTACATGTGCAAGATTACAAGAGCTGTATGACACAATAATGCAAAGAGACAGCAGAAAGTCATGCTCGAAGTAAAATATTGGATACACAATAAAACCAGAAAGATAATTAAACAATAATATTCAATATTGGAAGAAAAATTAATATAAACCAAAAAAACATAATAGCAACTAAATTATGTCTATACATGAAGATGAAAAAGAAAAAAAAAGTCCTCACAGTTACTGTCAAGGGGTTTACTGTTCCACATAAAGTCAATATCAAATCAAAGGCCATAATATCATAATCCTGTAGAACAGTGGAGCTACACTTAGCGAGACATACAAAATCACATCCATTGAACACAGACAGGAAATTATCTTAGATAAAAGAGTAACCCAGCATATAAAGGAGAGAGAAAAATCTCCAGGCAGTCTTCTGAACCACATGATCACATCATTTCATTGACACATTTATGTCCAGAAGTTCTGGCTCATGAATAGTTAACAAGCAATCAGTCTGGTTATAAAATAAGGACACCATGTGTATTGTGAAAATCTGATGGTTCAGTTAATTACATACTGGTTAAATGAATCTCTCTATTAACTGAATATAATTGTCCAATGCTGAGCCACATAACTTACTATACCTTTTGTATAAAATTGATTTGCAAACAAAAGTGAATCTGTTTACACAGGGTTTATACACTTTGTCAGAAAAAAGATTCCATGACTTTCAATAACATTTTCAATATTTATTTATTTATTTATTGGTGTTTAAGGTCACATACTTATGCACAATGGCTAATCGTGACAGTTTTACGGGTGGAGGAAGCCTGAGTACCCGGAGAGAACGACCTAGGATCGACGAGCAACTGTCAGCTCCGCAACATTCTAAGTCTGTTCAAGCTCTGCTCAAGCAGAGTTACAGCGATTGAAGACATGTGCACCATCGACGTGCAGTACATCTTAGTACACGGCATCATCGTGCTCCCATGTAGGCAACCGGGATAAAGTGCCATCTACCACTGAGCCACCACGCTCCCCGACATTTTCATTCTTTATTTATTTATTTATTTATTTATTGGGGTTAAACAACACTTTTGACAGAAAGCATCAACTTGTGTCGGACAGTTTTATGGGAGGTTTATTTATTTATTGGTGCTGAAGGTCACATACTTCTGCACAATGGTTAATCGTGATTGCAACATGAGGATAAAGTCAAGTCCAGCCAATCGACCATTTTAGAGGACTTCCACCATCCACACTGATGACCCGAGTCCTATTTTTTCTAGTAAAACAGAGTTTGTTTACAGTAAACAAGCACCACTTCACTTCCTGGCATTCCCATGGGGAGAGCAGCATTCCAGGAATCTAGTTGTATAGAGATTCTGTTGGTTATCGGGAGCTAAGGCTTGCATAGCAACAATTGCAAAGCCACAGGGTGTTGACTGTCAAAAGTGTGCAAAATATACAAAAAAATCTGCAGCTCTCTGCACAATGATGTTTAAATATCACCATTTCAACTTGTAAATTTATCCTGTAATGCAGCTGGTATTTCAATCAGTAGAATACTATTTGACAGGTCTCAATGACAATTGTCTTCCCATGTGTGCCTATAAATTAACCCTCTGCAGACTGATGTCAAAATACAAAAAAATAAAATAGTAACTGTTTCCCATAATGCAGCTTGGATTTTAACCAGTGAGCTCTGTCAAACACTAGTGATTTGGTTAAAATTCCAGTTGCATTATGGAGAAAATGTACAGCTTGACATTTTGAAATTTTGACATCAGTGAACAGAGGGTTAAACAATCTTAATGCTCTGAGGTGTTGTGAGACATGATTGTAAACAGGGACGGACTGACACATTGGGAAGTCGGGAGTAAATTATTGAACTTTATTTCCCGATGAGCTTATCTCTAACGTTTGAAGAAAAGATTTTAAAATAATGGGAATTCCGAACAAGAGGCCCCCACAGGGCCTGAAATGCTCACCTTGAACAGATCCTGATATAAGCAGAGTCCAAGAATGAATCTACATTAAGTAACCAATCTCTATAGGATCCACTGTCAATCCTTGAGCTCCTCAGGAGTGATTAAAATAGTCCAAACATCATGCCTTTTCTTCAGTTAATCATAATGTAAAAAGTGGAGCCCCTTGATAAAACCTATGTGGATTAATCTAACTTACACACCTGTAGAGGGTACTAAATAAAAAATTTCTAATTCTTCAGCTACATGGCAAATTCTGGCATCCATAGGGAGCCCAAATATTAGCCCAGGCACTCAGTTTGAACAAACTTGAATCTCACCCCGCTAGAGATGTTGTATACCAAATATGAAAGTATTCTGACTGTGGATCTGAAGAAGGTTTTTCAAAAAATTCCCTCATATTACACTAATTTAAAGTTCTGGCTACCATAGGGTGCCCAAATATTAACCCAGAGATCTTATTTGAACAAAATTGAATTTGACTTCCCTAGAGATGTTGTAAAAAAAATATGAAAGCATTCTGGCAGGTGAATCAAGATTTTTGAAGAAATTCCCTCATATTGCACTAAGTTAAAATTCAAGTTCCCAGTTAAAATTCAGGCTACCACAGGCAGACCAAATATTAACCCAGGGACCTGATTTTAACAAACTTGAATCTGCCCCTCCCGAGAGATGTTGTAAACCAAATATGAAAAGATTCTGACCGGTGAATCCAAAGAAGATTTTTTAAGAAATTCCCTCATATTGCACTAAGTTAAAATTTGGGTTTCCATAGGGAGCCCAAATATTAACATAGGTACTCAGTTTATCTGAAGATTTTTAAAAATTATCTCCCATATTTCACTAAGTTAAAATAGGAAGCCCAAATATTAACCAAGGGACTTGGTTTGAACAATCTTGAATATGACTCGCATAACAATGATGTATGACAAACATTAAAAGATTCTGAAGAAGAAGATTTTTAAAGATTATTCTCCATATATTGCCCAAAGTTTAAATTTGGGCTCCAGTATGGAGATCAAATATAAACCAAGGGATTTCATTTTTACAAACTTGTATGTGACTCCTCTATGGATGCTGTATACCAAATACCAAAGATTCTGACAATTGTTTCTAGAGAAAAATTTTTAAAAGATTTTTGCAAATATGCTGACATAGCATCCCCCCCCCCCCCCCCCCCCCCCCCTACAGAACACCCTGACAAAACCATTTTTACCATTCAATTCTACTGGTCCTAAGGATCTTTCATACCAAGCAGTTCTTTGTTCTGTGTGGTTTGGGAAATTTTTAGCTCCTGGGGTTTCCACAGGGACACAGGAAAAATTTTTGAATGAATCAAATACTTATGACCAATAATATCACATACCAGATTTGGTTCAAATCGGACCATCGGTTCAGAAAATAAAAAATTTGGGCAGGGCCAAAACTCTTGCCCCTCTCATTATAAAGGCAAATGTTGCTTCACGAACTTCGTTTGAACAATCTTGATTCTACACCTCAAAAGGAAGCTCCATACCATATATATCAAGTTATTGTACCCACTGGTTCATGAGAAGGAGATTTAAAAAATATTTTGGAGCATTTTCTCCCATCCCCTCCAATGGAGATGAGCATGTTGAGTTGAACAAAAATGCCTTGCCCCTGTGGGGCCATCACTCACACACACTTTCACTTGGTTCGGCCCAGTGGTTTGGGAGGAGAATTCCAAAACATAGTGTTGACAAACGAGCGGCAGATGGATGGCGATTAGATAAGTTCCGCTTGTCTTTGTCAAGGTGAGCTAAAAAGGTCCGAATTTGAGCAAGAAAACAATCCCGGGTTAACTTTTAAGGGCATTGATTGTCTGCATGGGTCATAAAAATCTTCTAATGTGCCGGTTGATCATCAAAATGGGATGGTGAGTTGTAAAGTGAGCCAGTCTCTCGACTGGACAGCGGTTTTCCTGGGCCAGATTTTTCTGCAGGTCTGCCACTGACTGTAAATAATATTTTTAGAGTGTCTTTAATTATATTATGACAGGTTCGAACACTTTAGTTTCTCTCATCGCAAACTTGATGTATGACACAGCATTATTCTACTGGGAAGTACACCCTGTAGAAGGCAAGTTTTGATGCATTCATTCAGATTTGAAAATAACTCAAGGTCTATCTGTCACCAAGAGAGGCAAAAAGAATGATTCAAATTTGTCAAATTCAATTTGTCACTTTCTTTTCCTGAACCCAAGGGTGAATTCCATACATTATTAATTTTTATCGACATAATCTCCATCAAATTGCTCATTACGGAGAAAATATCGTTCACAACACATCTAATACAGAAATGATGTCAGAAGTCAATGCAGGTGTTGTAACACTGTGAGTTGGTTGGTTTTTGGAAGTAGAAGTGAATTAATCTGCTCTTATATTTCATTAGCTGTCCATCTGATATAAATAGCAGACGACATTTTCAGAAAACATTTCCAGCTTAACTAAATATTTTTATTTTTTGTCTCAAAACATAGTTTATGATCACTCACTGGAACGCGCTTGATCAACACATTCCAATGAGGGTCATAAGCAGGCCTGGCATTCTTAAAAATGCAGGAGGGCTAAAAATCACTCCCATTGCATGGCCTAGGGGAGCGATTATCTCTCCTCAAGCTGACAGAAGCTCAAAGAAGCAAGGTTTTACTATTAATGAATTCTGCCCAGTGGGCTTTGTACATTTTATTTGCTGTTGCTAACAAGGTAGTTTCTATGAGATGGCTGCACTGCCCCTCCCACACCTCCGGGTCTTGATAATGCCCAGAGGTGTGGGAGGGGCAGTGCGGCCATCATGCAGAGACTACCTACATGGCAGAGATCTGGAAAGATGTGGATTTAAGGAATATGCTGTTATGGTTATCATTATTTTCTAAGGTTGGGAGGGCTAGTTTTTGCCTTCCTTAATTTTTTTTAAGGCGAGTAGAAGGTGAGTGAATAAATCGCTCTCCTGAAAATGCCAGGCCTGCATAAGCTATGTTTTTCAGGCAAAAACTGAACACCAGTAATAAAATTTGGCTGGCAATTCTTGTGAACAGCACTGACCAGCTGTGTGCATTAAAAGAATAAATTCTATATTATGTGATAAAAAGAATCTCAAATTTATTATGATTTGACAGATAGATTTTAATAAACTCGGTACAGAAATTTCATATGAAATCGTGACTCCTAAGAGATCCTCTATAAATATTATTAACAAGAGCAACGCTAACGCGTGTGCTAAGGCCCCCAAAGGTAGCCAAGTGGTACTCACATGTGGATAATCAGTCAACAGCTTCACTGCCGCTACATTGCAGAACAACACTACATTGCAGAACAGCAGTAAGGAATGGCAAAGTGCCAATAAAATTATTATTACTTATATTTTGTTAATATGTTTTGTAACAACAGACAACAGCTTCACTGCTGCTACATTGCAGAACAGCACTATGGAGTCAGTAATAGAGAAAAGTTATAAAAATAATTGCAGATCACTTGAATGGTGCCATAATGAATAATAACTGAAAGTGGCAAAAATAGGAATAGTACATACCTTTGTTAAAAATTCTCAAACCAGTGAAAAAGTAGAACTGGTCTTGCATCTTTTCCAAGTGAAAAAAGGGGCATAACTGCATCAAAAATTGCCAAGTCAAACCTCAAATTGAAACCGACCTGTACTTTGACATGAGTAATCAGCATATAAAATTTGAAACTCATCGGTTCATCCAAACAATTTTAATTGGTAGAAAACCAAAAAATCATCAATTTTCAAAGTAAATACGGGACATAACTCCTTAAGATTTGTCGGACGAAACCCTAGGTACAAGAGCATCCGTTCCCACAAGCTGTCCTATCACCATACCAAAGAACATTAAAATCTGACAACTGATGTTCGAGTTATAATACAAAATGTTCATACGGACGGACGGAAAAAGTAAATAAGGGACATAACTCCTGTAAGATTTGTCGGACGAAACCCTAGGTACAAGGGCATCCATTCCCCCAAGCTGCCCTATCACCATACCAAAGAACATTAAAATCCGACAACTGATGTTCGAATTATAATACAAAATGTTCGTACGGACGGACAGAAAAAGTAAATAAGGTACATAACTCCTGTAAGATTTGTTGGACAAAACCATAGATACAAGGGCATCCGTTTCCCCAAGCTGCCCTATCACCATACCAAAGAACATTAAAATCCGACAACTGATGTTCGAGTTATAATACAAAATGTTTGTATGGACGAATGGACGGACGGACGGATGGATGGACGGATGGAGACCTTCACTATATACCAATCGAAAAAATATTTCGGGGGCATAAAAAAATGTAGGAGATATCCAAACTGATGTCGATATTTTTGGAAAATGGTATTGGATACGTGTGATTGGACAGATCAATATGTTACCAACTTTAGTGTGGATCATGAAAGTCACCAGCCAACGATAACGTTGTGCAGGTTTTTTGCATAAGCGCCGTGTTAATGTCTGTGGGGCACGTTTTGAAATTTTCATTTGTACTGGATGGGCTTTTTCGGAGGTCTCATCATTCTTTTCTTGGTATAAACTCGTTCATCAATAGTTTCTGGTCGAAACGTAACTTTTGCGGTATGCGAAGACTGACAAGTGACGAATGTTTACGTGCCATTGGCATGTTGGAAGCTGGCAACAGACAGACTGCAGTGGCTGAAATTCTCAATGTTATTCAATCGGTGATTAGCAGGTTGTGGTCAAGCTACCATTAGATGGGCGATGTTGTTGATAGACATCACTCAGGTCATCCAAGGGCGACAACCACTAACCAGGATCGTTTCATTTGAACCACAGCATTACGTAACCGCCATCAAAGTGCCTCAGAAATTGGACAGCAGCTTCACCGAGCGACAGATGTGCAAGTCAGTGATCAGACAATCTGAAATTGCCTACACAGCTGGAGTTTGTACGCTCGAGGACCTCAAATAATTTCATGTTTGACTGAACGTCACATCGCAGCAAGGCGTAATTGGTGTGGAAAACGACAGCCCTGGGACAATCATCAGTGAAGCAACGTCATGTTTTGCGATGAATCAAGGTTCACTTTCGACTTCCACAACAGGCAAAACAGTGTGTGGCGGTGTCAGAATGAACGATACCATGACGTAACCATTAGGCAGCATGATCGTTTTGGTGGTGGATCGGTTATGGTGTGAGGAGGCATAACCATGACAAGCAGAACAGCATTACATGTCATCCAAGGGTGTGTCAGAGGGCAGTACTACTGTGTCAACATGTTAGCAGCTCATGTGGTGCCATTTGCATGATGTCACAGCTGTCGATACATTTTCCAAGATGACAATGCAAGAGCACACAGGACCCATGTCGCTACAGAGTTCCTCCAGGAGCAGAATATCACTACACTGCCTTGGCCAGCACTGAGACAGACCTTTCACTAATCGAGCATGTCTTGGATATACTTGGCAGGTGCCTATGACAACACCAACAGCCCCCTACCAATGTCTAGGAACTCGCCGCTGAACTGCAGGAAGAATGGAATAACATCAGTCAAACAGATATTAGGCGTTTGATGAGGAGTATGCCAAGTCAGATCCGCGCTTGACTCATGAAGCGAGGAGGATTTACAAGGTATTGAGGTCTTGGACTGAATGAGGTAAATTCTCTGACAGACCGTCCATATCTTCTATAGCTCAGTGCATGGAATGTGTATTTGTCAGACACCAATTATTGCTGAAATCATTCACCAGATGTCACAGTGCAATGCCTCAACTGTCTTTATGAGGAAAATATACAAATATTTCTTCACATATCTCACTTTTATCAAATGTCCCCTACTTTTTTGAATAGTATATTATGCATTCATTGTATATTCAGATCTGACAATAATCGCTCATTATCATTTATTGGAAAGCACTATGAAAGAGAGCTTACCAATAACTGATAATAGGTCAAGGATTTGGGATGGGAAAACTCCACTACAATTGGACATGTTCTGAGTAACAGCCTCATATTCAATTCCGAGAAATCACACTGGTCATTAACTCTTAACCTGCTGTGTATTTTCAATATATTTTTCATCAAATCTAGTCATGGCTGCTGCCAAGCAGCCATGACTAGATTTGATAAAAAAAAAATCATCTAAATTTAACTCAAGCAATCGTTGGACAAAAAGTTTCTTCAATTTACAGGGGGAAAATTTGGTTTAATGTGCCTAAATTATACTTATTTCAGTGGCTATTATTATCCCTGATGTATGAGGGTGTGGGATGGGAAAATCTCACCCGAGGGCAAGTTATCTGGGCCAGACACGAGGCTTGCAGAGTGTCTGGACCAAATATCTTGTCCCGAGGGTGAGATTTTCCCATCCCACACCCGTACCCATCATGGATTATTTTTCTCCCCCAACATGCAGCGATTACGTTAGCCAGAGGTAATCGGCGCTCACGTGCTGATATAATCAACTCATTTGATATTCGTTGTTTTGAAAAACTAATGACACCATCGGAAAGAGCATGCAAAAGTTATGTTTATACTAAAGGTATATACCACAAAATCAATTAGGCACAGTGGCATCTTGGGGTTTAAAGAGTTTTAGAGCATCAAACTTTGAACACACGGCATTCTGATGACGTCAATATGAATTAGTTGGTAGCCAAATACTATGCAGCGCGTCATAATAACGTTATAAATGTATAACGTCACGTGGGTGGGGTGGGATACATCTGTCTCTTCCTGCTATCTCACCCTGGACAGACGTATGTTACACATGCAGTGGGGGGAGAAACATCTGTCTCTCCTTGCTATCTCATCCGGGACAAACGTATGTTACACATGCAGTGGGGGGAGAAAAGAGAAATCCTACCCTGGGCAGGAATATCCTGTCAACTGCATGCATTTTCAGGAGTTAAATGAGGCACAAGTGAGTTGCCTGCCAAACGGCCATGATGGACTACTTAGGTTCCACTCTACAGTTTTGCACTATTGCACAGGGGTGAAATTCTAAACATAGGGCGATCGCATATGTTGAAACTAAGACCATGTAAAATAGAGATATATTTTTAGTATCAGATATATGATTAAATTAAGCTGAGTCTGATACATAGGGGGGATGGGTGTGCGGTGGCTCAGTGGTAGCCTGTTGGACTTCTATGCCAGAGGTCCCAAGTTCGATCCCGTCTGGGATGACCCACGTTGTATCCTTGGGCAAGGCACTTTATCCCGGTTGCCTACATGGGGGCACGATGACGCTGTGTACTAAGGGGTACTGCACATAGATGGTGCACATCTTCAACTGCTGTAACCCTGCTTGACGGGGCTTGAACAGAGTTAGAATGTTGAGGAGCTGACAGTTGCTCGTCGATGCTCGGTGGTTCTCTCCGGGTACTCCGGCTTCTTTCCACCTCATAAAACTGTCACGATTAGCCATTGTGCATAAGTATGTGACCTTAAACACCAATAAATAAATGATACATAGGGGTAAATTACCAGATGAATTATCGTTAACAGTGGCTTCAAAAAATTGGCTATTTTTTAATATGTCATTTTTACAAAAATGAAATGGAAACATACAAATTTTTTTGGTATTTTAGAAACAGCGGATGCTATGCTCCAGGGGTTCGTAGGTGAGGGTGGCAGAAAAATTCTGCTTTTGAGGCTGCTGGGGGGCTGAAAATGGCTGGTTTCGGCATTTTTTTATTTTTCATTTTGCAGGTTGAAAGTCTTGCCTTTGACAATAAATTTTTCCACCCACATTCAGATTGTTTATTTCTACTCAGTCAGATACTGTTATATGTTTTTTGTGGATTTGGGAAATGTAATACATGTTATGGGTCAGAAAACTAAGTTACAGAATATTTGCATTTGAAGAGAGTGAATGGCATGTCATTTTGGGAAACGCCTGGAAAACTGTGGGCGGAACCTTATTTCTAGGTATGTTAAAACAGAAGGAAATTTTATCCAGCAGTTTATTCAACAACTTATTTCCACTGATACTGTAACTTTGCCTGATCGCAAGATGTACCTCTCATAAGATACAAGCACTTATCCATCGAGCCTCCTCGGAACATGGAAAATTATAGATCAGAGGTTTTTCTAAAAATAGTCCCTGGCAATAAAATAAGTCAACACCTAGTCAATCATACTCGTCAACATATAACTGCCTGCTTGATTCAGACTAAATAACTGTTCACAGATCTT